>VYZX01023035.1:1424-18198 GCA_013401335.1 Brachypteracias leptosomus | reverse complement strand
GACCACCACTAGGCAAGCGCAAGGGACATTTTAATATTTTAATGAGTTCCAAAGGATACCACCTTTCATGTTAATTAACTGGGGAATGGGAGGGATTTGAGGGTTTAAATTGGGGCTGAGAATGGCACTCGGGGAGAGCGTTTTTCAGAGGAGTGATCCCCCGCTCTCCTGGTGCCAATAAAGGAATGCTACTTTCAGAAACTTAAAACTTAATCTCTGGAAGTTTTTCTACTCAGACCAACTTTTACGGTATCAACAGCACAGCTTTAAAAGAACCCTTTGAGGGGAACCTCCTGGTCCATGAAAAAAAACAGGGCTGTCCTGGTTTAAGTCATTCTGTTCAGTGATTTTCATTTTCAGCTAAGTCTCTTAAGTAACTGCATTTTCTGAAGCTAAGAGCATATTTTCACAGTGTCTGCTTCTAGCAGTGGTAACACTTGATGTTTAGAGTTACTACAAAGGATTGGTATGTAGAAAGGCTCTTGCTTACCCTTTCCCCTATAGAAATCAAGGTCACTGCTAAACATTGTGTACTGCATTGGGGTACTGTAAAGTAAAAGGCTGGACCTGAGGAGACAAGCAGAAAGGACAGGTGACCCAGAACTGACCAACAAAGTATTCCATTCCATATGTGTCATATTCGGTATAAAACTGAAGGATCACAAGGGTTAAGCTCTCTTCTTCTATGGCTGGCATCCGAGGAGGACCGTCTGTTCTTCTTCCTTCAGTTCTAATCCATGAGTTCCTGAATCCACTTCCTGAATTCAGTTTCCATCTCCCATCTCCCACTCCAGTTTGGACTCAAGGGGAGTTTGATACTGGTTTCATTATTTTCTTATTAATATTATTCTATTTTATTTTTATTGTTACCATTTCATTAAACTTTTTTTCCAACCTGTAAGTCTCTCTCCTTTATTGCCTTCCTCTTCCTCTTCTGGGAAGGGAGAAGACTTAATAGAGAGCATCTGTCATTCGTTTAGTGGCCAGCCCAGTCTTAACCCCTGACAAAGGCAAATCAAAATTAATGGAAATTATTTTAAAGTGATCTAATCTAAATAAATAATATCTTTCTTTTATATAATTACAGAGGGCCTGATCTAATTTTGACTAGAGTTTGATGCAGTCTGAATCACAGCTATATTCCATGTGACCCTGTTCTTGCTCCTGTTAAAGCCAGCGACACTTCCTGTAGCCACTAGTGAGTTAGGTACTGAAATACCTGCCTCGTTTCTGAAAATGGACCCAGAGAACTTAAATGCTGTTGAAAGGTAAATGAGTCTTTGTGAAGCAGGAGTCATTACTCTGATGGCATGTACTCAGGTGGGGGGAGGTAATTTGAACCACTGCTAGGGCTGTCTATGTTAGAAAAGTATCCTGAAATGCCACATGCGATCTCTGCAGGTGAGAGAATACTAAAGACTGGGGGCTTTGCAGAATGCATGTGAAAATAATACCTTTTATGCTGTATTCTTTCTGCATTACATCTGTCAGAAAAAGTCTTGAGAATGAAAAGCAATGGTGGGTGATCACATTCATCTGTCACAACATGGATACTGGGGTCTTTTGGGAGTGGAATCATGATATCATGAAATATCTGTTGGTGCAACAAGAGCATCTCACTCCTTGTCTCAATCTGTTCATGCAAGAAGGAATGAGGCAGATCTACACCTGCAGGGCTTCACCTCCAGCTGGAGTCTGCCACCATGCTCTCCCTCCCCAACACATGGGATCTCTGACACCCATGAACGCATCACTCTCCATGCCAGGACCCACTAACCCCCATGGACCTCTGGTATTGACATTCCTAGCAGTGCCCCACACAGTTACTGTGTGAAGCCAGAGGAGGAAGAAATAGATGGCATGGAGGGTAATGGTCCATGCCTACACAGGTGTAAGAAAATGAAGGGAAACCTCTGCCACACAGCAGAGCTGGCATCCCTTAGTGTGAATCAGCATTTACACTTCATCAGGGAGAGACATTTAGGCTTGTACACTGGCATACCTGGAGATAGAGGAATGTACAAAGAAGTTCTGAATCTGAAAAGCATGGGTTTGGTAGGGTCATTTTCAAAAGTGGTGGCTCTCCAAAACTCACCCTTTCCCTTGGAGCTGGGCACAGGAATGACTGGGAGCATAATGTCCTGTTAAACCTAAGCTGGGAGACGAGTTCATGATTTTACATGCTTGTGCAGCTTTTGGTTTCCAATCCTTAACTCTGAAAACTTGTCTTAGACTCTTCTAAAGAAATCTTTATTTCAGTTTCACCATCTTACATAGGAATCAAGAGTGAGCCATAAATTTCAAATAAGCTATGATTAGACTGTTTGCACAAAACAAAAGATCATTCCTAAGGTCTCCCAAGGAGCAGCCTTCCAGTACCTAAAGGGGGCCTACAGGAAAGATGGGGAGAGACTCTTTATCAGGGAGTGTAATGATAGGATGAAGGCTAACAGTTTCAAACTGAAAGAGGGTAGATTTAGATTAGATATTAGGAAGAAATTCTTTACTGTGAGGGTGGTGAGACACTGGAACAGGTTGCTCAGAGAAGCTGGGGATGCCCCATCCCTGGAAGTGTTCAAGGCTAGTAGAAAGTGTCTCTGTCCACAGCAGCGGGGCTGGAACTAGGTGACCTTTAAGGTTCCTTCCCACTCAAACCATTCTATGATTCTTTGATTCTAAGCAGGGGATACAACCTACAACCAGCCTAGATACACTTACACTCCTTAAAACATATGTGCAGGGGTCTTGGAGAGAACAGTGCCTGCTGGCAGAGGAGGAGATGGGGCAACAATTAATCACTGGTCTTGGAGCAGGTTGTTCTCTCAGTAGAACTAGCCCAACATCCCAGTGAAGCAAAAAGCAGATAGTTCTGAGGCCACAGACTAACTTTGGGCTGTCAGACTTGGTACTAATTCCCAAAGTCATTTGTTTCAAAGAGATCTCCTTGCACTGAAGTGACTGTGTCTAAGTTTTCCTTATGGCCCTGTCCCAGGCCCTTGCGGTAAGAGCTTAGCTTTACTTAAAAGGCATAAGGAACAAGATTAATTTCCTGCAAGCAGTCTGAACTTTGAAGGAGAGGCATTTAAGCAAGTGAAAAATGAAACAGCAGGGGAGGAAAAAAATCCCTGTACAATGAAAGCAATGATAAATAAATAACGGGAAAGTGTACACCCCACTACAAATTTAATAGGCTACACCCAGCTGTGAATTATTGAGCAGAACCATCCATTTGCTGCAATGGGGAGTACTAGTGAAATATTAATAATGGTACATGAGCTAATCTTAGGTTTTACTTGGTGGGAGAGAGAGAAGAAGAGGTTGGAAAGGCCTGGCCACTGTGAAGTGACTGAGTGGCCATGGTCAGCCCCCAGGTCTGACTGCAGTGGGAGAAGGACATGTACCCCTGGGTCTCCCAGGAAAGCATCCAATTCCCTTGATCAGAGACCAGCAGTGACTTCAGCTGAAAAACCAATTTCCAGAAGATTATGAGTCTTGAAGTATCATTCCTGCTGTTGCAACAATACTGGCTCTCATGGTTTGGGGTTTTTTGGCACTCCTATGAAAACCAGCATCTTGGTTAGACCTTGACCCAGCCCCAAATCTGTTTTGTAGCTGCTCTGGTTCTCTTTCAGGAAATATTTCATCTTTGTGAAGGGGAGAAAAATATGAAAACGTGACCTCAGTGGCTCAGCTGGCTAGAGGCTTACAGGAATAAAAAGCATGGAAAAACAGATGGAAAAAAATATTTTTAATTATAATTATTATGACAGTTTTTGCAAAGCTGAGAGGAAAGAAAGTCATGATTTCTGAGAATCTGGATCTGGCAAAAGCTGTCTCATAGTTAACCAGCTTTCTAATTTATCTTACACTTACAGCCTCAATCTCACTCAATTTCTGGTGAAGAAAACATAGTTGGCTTTGGCACAGTACCAAAATGGGCTTCCCAGGCCCCCTCCCATGCCCACTTACATGGTGCAGGGCTCTGCCACATGCCCTGGGCAGCTGTCACAGCAAAGACAAAGCACTTCTGCTGGGAACCCAGGCACCATCATCCCACTGCCAGAATTCCAAGTACCTATCTTCTGCTGCAAACTGGTGTGATGGTAGAAAAAACCCCCATGATTATAAATGAAGCTACCCTCCCAAACAAGTTCTCCACTGTCAGCTTTTTGTCAGGAAAGGAATAATTCAATTTCCTTTGCATCCAGATGGAAATCTGCACAGACCTGTAGGACTGAACAAAATGTCATGTGCATGCAGGCACACTCATATACATATCTTCTTGAATACTCTATCATTATGTTCTGATTTTCTGGTTTTAAATGTTAACATTTTAACTAAGCTTTTAGCTTATTTTTCTTTTTTGTTTGTTTGTTGGTTTTTTTTTGGTTCACTCAGCTTCTTTAAAATCTATATTCCTATATCTCTTCCTCTTTTTTGGCATGTTTCCCTTCATTCTCTCATTTTCCCTTTGCACATTTTCTATATTTTTTTTCCTTTCTCCTTCTACCTCTTACCATTTCTTCACTCCCTGACTCCTACCCTTGAAGTTTCTGCTCACTTGCTCTCATGCAATGCTCTTCTGCCAGCATTCTTCATATTATTTCTAAGGGTATTCAGTTCAGAAGCCGCACTTCTTTTTGCAGCCTACATTTTCCAAGCTTAGGGGTCAATGGTTTAAAATTCTGCACAGAAACTGCTGCTCAGAAACTCATATAAGCAGTTATTAGTTCCCTGTCAGGAGGGGAAGTCTGCCTCCCTCAGGAGGAACTTGCTGTGTTTCTACAGCACAACCCCCCAAAAAATCTCAGTACGGAATCTGGACATCAAATGTTCGAACTGAGGATGTTTAGCTTCATAGAATGATAGAATCATTCAGGTTGGAAAAGACCTCTAGGATCATCAAGTCCAACCTTCATCCCAACATCTCTCTGACCTCTAGACCATGAGTCAAAGGGCCACATCTATTTGTTTTTTTAACACCTCCAGGGGTGGTGACTCCACCATCTCCCTGAGCAGCCTGTTCCAATGCCTGACCATTCTTTCAGTAATGAACTTCTCCTAATATCCAATCTAAACATCCCCTGGGGCAACTTGAGGCCATTACCTCATGTCCTGTTGTTAGTTACTTGGGAGAAGAGATCAACACCAGCCTCACTACAACCTCCTTTTAGGCAGTTGCAGAGAGCAATGAGGTCTCCTCTCAGCCTCCTCCAAGCTAAACAATCCCAGTTCCCTCAGGTGATCCTCATAAGACATGTTTTTCAGATCCCTCACCTTTCCAGCCTTGGTGCAGTTGTGTTGCAGAGCCTGTCTTGCTTCTGCCTCTTCATGAAGGGAACTTGCCACCCTCCTGCAGGCACAGGATGACAGCCAGTGCCAGGCTGACCATGTGCTGCCCTGGGTGACAACAGCTTTTCCTCAGAAGGAGAACATCCTGCATCAACTGAAGCTGCACGATGACAAAAACATGGGGTGGTGTTGTTTTGATGGAGGCATTAGTATGGAAATTAAACACAGGAGGTATCTGAGGTCAGATACTTCAGGCTTTCCACAAAGGTCCTGAATTCAACAAACTCTTCTCTGGTTCATCTTTATTTTTGGAAAAGGTATGCATACAAGACCACTTTCTTTCCCAACAAATCTAATCCCAGTAATGTTTTTACATGGTCGTTAAGAAAACCTCCAAGTCAGAGCTTGTATTTTGGATGAATCCCTTCTATGACATACATAAACAAATATGAGAGGAAAAAGCTTAGGAAGGGGGAGACATTTCTGCCCCTCTCTGCCTGCTACAAATTGTGAACACCAATTACAGCTGATCTTAGCTGTAATTCTGCTTCATCACAATTTGCAGAATTTCTGTTCACAATTTGTGGATCTCATCTGGCCCCATAGACTTACAGGTGTCCAATTGGCTTAGCAAGTCATTCACTACTATTTCCTGAAGGGATTATTCTGATTTCTGTCCCTATCTTCCAGCTCAGGGGACCGAATACCATGAGGATAACTGGTCTGACCATTAAAGACTGAGACAAAGAAGGCATTAAGTACCTCAGCCTTTTCCTCATCCTTGGTAACAATGTTCCCCCTTGCATCTAATAAAGGATGGAGATTCTCCCTGGTTCTCTTTTTGTTGCTAATATACTTGTAAAAACACTTTTTATTATTTCTTGCAGCAGTGACCAGGCTGAGTTCTAGCTGAGCTTTTGCCCCCCTAATGTTCTTTCTATATGACCTAACTAAATCCCTATACTCTTCTTGAGTAGCCTGCCCCTTCTTCCAAAGGTGGTAGACTCTCCTCTTTCTCCTAAGCCCCAGCAAAAGCTCCCTGTTCAGCCAGGCCAGTCGTTTTCCCTGCCAGTTTGTCTTACAGCATGTGGGGACAGCCTGCTCCTGTGCCTTTAAAAGTTCCTTCTTGAAAACAGTCCAGCCTTCCAGGACCCCTTTGCCCTCTAGGACTGTACCCCAAGGGACTTTCTCAATCAGTGTTCTAAACAGGTTGAACTCTGCCCTTCGGAAGTCCATGGTAATAGTTTTGCTGCCCCCACTCCTTACCTGGCCAAGAATTGAAAACTCAATCATTTCATGGTCGCTAAGCCCAAGACAGCCTCCAACCACCACATCACCCACTAGTGCTTCCCCGTTTGTAAACAACAAGTCTAGCAAGGCACCTCCCCCGGTGGGCTCACTTACAAGGTGAGTCAGGAAGTTGTCCTCCACACACTTCAGGAACCTCCTGGACTGTTTCCTCTCTGCTGTGCTATATTTCCAGCAGATGTCTGGTAAGTTGCGGTCCCCCACAAGAACAAGGGCCTGCAATTTTGCAGCTTCTGCCAGCTGTCTACAGAACAATTCATCAACCTCTTCACCCTGGTTGGGTGGCCTATAACAAACTCCCAACAGGATATCTGCCTCATTGGCCTTCCTCAACTTTACCCATAAATACTGCATACACTGGTAATCCCAGCAAGTGCCTTCTTTGGTCTTGCAGATCATGGAAAAAGAACAAACTCTTCCAGGCAGCTGCCCAGAAATGCCCTGCATAAACAGCCCAAGGAACAAGAGTATTTGGCCCTATTCAGCTCTGCATCCTACTAAATAAACACACAGACCACAGCATCTTTGCAGGTCACCCACAAGTCAACAGTGAGGTGCGTTTTTCCCAGGCACTTACTGACCAGTAGGGAGCAAGAGCACACAACTCATCCCCTAAATTGAAACCCTAAAAGGGATAGTGTCACTAGTTCTGCTCCCAGACAGCTTTGATGGCCAATTTCCATCCGCCATTGTACCGCTGAGCCAAATGAGCAGCACAGCTTTGGAAATTATCTCAGACAAATCCATTTAGCTCCTTCTTGGATACTTATCAGTGCCTCATGCAATGAGTGGTGGACTCCATCACCTCCGAGCTCAGTTGTTCCCAAACAGGAGGGACATAGACCACATTCAAGATGAAAGAAACCTCTGCAGATGATACCACTGGACAATTTATGTTGTGATCTGGAAAGGGACAACTGGCTGGTATGGACAACCAAGGTATGGCCATCAGCCCTGCTATCACTTCCCCTGGCCAGGCAGCTGAAGCTGTGCCAAGGAAAAGACATGGATATGCAGTGAGCGTGCGGTTGGAATTCCCCCGGTGAGCTGGTGCTAGCCCTACAGCAGCAGGAGGGAAAGGGGAAAGCAGGTGGTCCAGAGATTGGAGAAGGATGAAGCCAGACTGGCTTCCCAAACAGCTGTGAGCTATTTGTGGAAGCTTATTTTCTGCCTCGGTCTCCTCCACACGCCCCACATGGGTTAACTGAGGGTTCATGGAGGAGGGATGGGCACCAGGAATACCACCTGAGCAGTACGATTTCTTGGTCCACTGTCAGTATGAGATGATTTCCTCCTGCAGGTTTGACACCACACAGCGCTGACGGCGTTTTGCATGCTCCATGCATGTGAGGACCTAGCCAAAGAGGCTGCAGGTCTCCACAGGCAGGAATATCTAGATACACATCCACATGAGGCTTGCCAGTCCTGTTCTGTTGGGCATGTTCCCAGCAAAGCTGGTGGCAAAGATGTGCCTGGCAAGTGCTGCCATGGGCAATACATACAGATTGGCCATGAAATCCACTCCAAAACTCAGGACCAGGTACCATGAACCACTTCATTGCCCAGGGATGAAAATGGGCAGAAACCATCCTTTTGGCACCTCAAGTTTGCATAGAGGAACGGTTAAAGCAGCTGGGACTTTTTCTTCCAGAATTGCTCCTGGGTGCTCAGCTTTTTCTTAATCTTCACATCTTTGTGTCTTCTTTGTTCCTAGGGCTAGTTTCAATAAGAGGTCCTGGAGCCCCCCAGCACTGTGGTTCCAGGAGAGAAGAAAGACAGAGGATAAGAAAGCAAGCTTCTCCAAAAGGCTTGCATTCTCCCAAATAAGACAGAAAAGGAGGTAAGAGAAACCAGATACAACAGATAGACAGAAGGATGGCTGCTCTACCACCATCATTCAGATAGTTGAAAAGGGTGAGGGGAGAAGAAAGCAGGAGCATCTTCAGTTTTTATTTCAATCTCTTTTGCTAGCCAGGGCTGAAGGACAGGCACACAGGAGAGGTGGAATGAGACTGAGATGAAAGATTAGCACAAACCACCAAATAGCTCAGGGGAAAGAGAGTTCAGTGTCAAGAGTGTCAGGAGCAGTCTGTCTGCTGGTTAAGCTTGCTTTGCCTGGTTTAATGCTCCTTCAGGCATTTCTTTGCTTTTTCCCACCTGGTGAGTTATGCACTTCACCTGAACAGCAACGAGTTTCCTACATGACAGTAACTCTAAATCCTTTTCTAAGCGCTAGTGTGGAAAGTATCTGAGTTTTAGGTATAACAAAATATGTTCTTCAGCTCTTCACAGCATCACATATTACATGACTGAGTGGTGTGTAATGAAATAGCCATTTTAGCTGTCACAAACACTGGTCAGCCAAACTATAGCAGAACCAGCCAAAGATGTCACACTGAAGAAAATCCCACCACGTTGCCTGGTCCCTCTCCCTCCTTTGCACATGAGCTGTTCCTGGAACTGTAACAGGAAGAGGAATAAAAAGTGGGGGGTGGTTCTGATGGCCTGCAATGATGCTCCACAAACCTGCCTGGCTAATTTCACAGAGAAGTAAGATGCACCATGCTCCTGTGCAGCACGCTAATACTGTAAGTGCATCCTCAGCTGCATGCTACAAGCTCTGACTTGCAAACCCCATTTAAACAAGAGGATTCACAGGTGCCTTTGCAAAGACTAGATTTATTTCAGCCTGTTTACACTTCCTCAGTGGTTTTAGCTGTATGTTGTAATCTCCATTTCCTCCATGGCTAAAGAGTTGGTACCTTTCATTTTAAAAATAAGTGTATTCCCACAACCCAGTGAGATTTCACTACTGTGGGCTTTCCCTACTTAAAGCTCATGTACAACTTTGGCAGGTGTGTTTCTGGCCACAGCCACATGAATGAAGCACCATGAGGACACCTGGCATGTGAACTGTGATGCTCTAGCTACTTTGTGCCCAAAGGTATGTTCATGTAATGAATTCAAGAGATGTTGACTCATGAATGAGGAGAAATTACTGTGCATTTACTAGGATCCTGTGCACCAGCTGCTCTGCAGTCTCTCCACAGAGCTTTGGGGTCTCCCTTCCAGCAGAAATAAAGAAGTCATTATCCTGCTCTACTCAGCGCTTGTCAGGCCACACCTGGAATACTGTGTTCAGTTTTGGTCCCTGCTATACAAAAATTATGTGGACAGGCTGGAGAGGGTTCAGAGAAGGGCCACAAAGGTGATCAAAGGACTAGGAAGCCTGCCCTGTAAAGAAAGGGTGAGAGAACTGGGTTTGTTCAGCCTTGAGAAAAGAATGCTTAGGGGAGACCTTACCACCATGTTCCAGTATTTAAATGGTGGCTACAAAGAAGATGGAGACTCCCTTTTTACAAGGTGTCACATGGAAAAGACAAGGGATAATGAGTATAAGTTAATCCTGGGGAGAGTCCAATTGGACATAAGAAGAAAATTTTTCGCAATGAGAGCAATCAGCCGTTAGAATAATCTCCCCAGGAAAGCAGTAGATTCTCCAGTGGACACTTTTAAGATTTGGCTGGACAGGGTGCTGTGCCATCTTAGCTAGACCGTAAAAAATACTTGGCAGATATATGGTTGTCTCAGCCTAAGGGGATACCTCTCTTGCAGCTACTATGGTTTCTGGTTACCATTGGTTGCACAAACTCATTTGACTAAGGACATGTAGACACTGAAGACAGACTAGTGCAGAAATACCCAAGTTTGCTTAAATAAGCTAGCTCAAATGCTGGTAGCCACTGAGCTGCTGCTGACTAATGCATTCTACTTCTCTTATTCAAAAAAAGACATATTTGTCATATACATCTGAGAGACTTCTCCCATGGTTTGAAATAGTGGTCTAACCATTGGATGGTCCTTCCTCTTCCAACTTTGTGTTTGTCTATGTGGGGCATGTAATTGTGAAAGCAGATGTTGATGAAGTCTGGACACTGGGATGCAAATGACAAGTGCAAAGGTGAATGCTTGGGCACTCAAAGCTTTGCAGCAAATGCAGACAGCAAGGGCTATGTGAAAATCAGTGTCAAATGCCAATCCTCACCTCAGGGCTCCTTTTGAATTGACTTGAAAATTTGTTTTCTTATCTGTGTGTGTAGTATTCACACAAAAATACTGGAGCTCACTGCTGTATCACAGAATTAAGACTGCACTGCCTATTTAACTGAATCAGCACACAAATTGAAAAGAAAGAAGTGGAAGGGTGGTATTTCTTTAAAAAAAAAAGTGATTAATATTAACAAATATTTTGGTTCCTTCTCATACTAGAAATCAGATGTAAAATATGTCAGTTATCCTGTTACAGGAGATCAAAGGTGGGTCTAAAGGATCTTTAGTAAGGACATTTTCCTTCTCTGATTGACTGTAAATCCCTTTCTTGTTTTGTGGGAAGTAGCTCTCCTTTGGTATCTCTTTTCTGATCTAGCAATCTCTCTGAGGCAAACAGACAATATAAGAATAAAGAAACTGATTACTGTCTCATCCTGTAAAACACCATTGTCAGGAAGCGAAACGTGCAAAACATTATTTTCTCTTTGCACGACTTTTTTTTTTAAATTATTTGTCCCAAATGCCCTGGGCATGCTGACATCTCCAGTACTACCTAAAACCCAACAACTTTTGCAAATATCAGGCTTCCTACTAACATGACAGGTTTTTTTTGAAGAGTTGATGGTTGGTGTTAGCTCTGAGAAACATTTTGGTAGACCTTCGGTGCCCTATGACCCCATCACATCAGGAAGGGAATAGCATAGTGTTAGTTCCTCTGCCCTAGTGTCCCCTTGCACATCTATCCATGTGATGTCTATGTCATTACTGCACCACTTCACAGGCAGCAGATGCCCCCCAGCTTATCGCTTGATGGCACTGGAGGTCTCTCCCGCTAGATACAGGGGAGTCTGTTCCCATATTTAAAGACGGCTTCTTTATAGGGGCAACCTCACTAGCCAGCTTGGCAAGGCATTTGGCTTTAGGTACCTGGTGAAAAGGATGTTTTCCTCTGATTCTTGGTCTTCTTAGCAAGAGGAGCTCATCCAAACTAGGAGTTATTCTGCCTAGCCTTACAACAGGGCAATCGGAGAGGACCCTCCTGATGAGCAGGGTCCAAGCTGATGGGAAAGCATACTCATGGAGAAAGGGCAAGGTGAATATTTTAAAACAGAGCTGTTAGAAGAAACTAAGGGGTTTTTAAAAGAATGCATAAACTACTTCATTTCAATTCATATGAAAAATAAATATTCTAACATTGTTGCTCATTGTGTGTCCCTGCTCACACTTCCTGTGTTAATCACAGTTCTGATTAACTTTGCTCATTAAAGCCAAGCTCATCAAGTTGCTAACATGCAAATGACCCCACTGTGCCTGCAAAACATAATTCAAGCTACTTCCACTTATGTTGTGTGGCCTTTGGTATTTTCTCTAACCCTAAGTGAAACTGTGTGAATGCTCAGATCCAGATCCCAAGGACTTCCAAGAACTTCTAGTCTACAGATCTTCCAGAAAGTCTGGATGCATCCTCTTCCCTGGGACTTTAAGGAATACAGTGCAGCTTTCTGACAGTAGCTGCTCAGCACTTTCCAGAAACTGCTCTACTTTTTTCATGTCTTAAACTGGATAATCTGAAATCTAAGTTTTATTTTGAAAACTCTGACCTGGATAAACATATGAAAAAAAGAGGAGCAAAGTTCATGACATGTGCCTCTACATAAAGACAACAGATATATGGGAAGGGGAAGAAGAGAAAAATAGCCTTCCAAAGCTAACTAATAGGATCCAGCTACATATTCAAGAGTTTACCACCAATATTTCATGATAAAAATCTCACAAACTGAATGTCATATTTTTCTTTACAGAATGTCAGGCAAGGAAGGACTGTATACAATAAAATGGCATAAACAGGTCAAATGACACCAAGTTGGGCAGGAGTGTTGATCTGCTTGAGGATAGGAAGGCTCTACAGGGGCACCTGGACAGGCTGGACCAATGGGCTGAGGGCAGTGGTTTGAGGTCCAACAAGGCCAAGTGCTGGATCCTGCACTTGGGTCACAACAGCTCTAGGCAATGCTACAGGCCTGGGGATGAGACTGGGAACTCTGGAGAAAATCTAGCTGAGGGCTACAAATATGATCAGAGGACTAGAACACCTCTCTTACAAGGAAAGGCTGAGAAATCTGAGTCTGTTTATCCTGGAGAATACTGAGAGGGGATCTCATCAAGGCTTATAAGTATCTAAAGGGTGGGTGTCAAGAGGATGGGCCCAGTGGTGCCCAGTGATAGGACATGGGGCAACAGGCACACACAAGAACACAGGAAGTTCCACCTAAACATAAGGAAAAATTTATTTGAGAGTGACAGAACACTGGAACAGGCTGCCCAGAGAGGTTATGAAGTCTCCTTCTCTGGAGATTCTCAAAACCTACCTGGACAAGTTCCTGTGGAGCCTGCTCTAGGTGAACCTGCTTTAGAAGGGAGGTTGGACTAGATGATTCCCAGAAGCCCCTTCCAACCTCTACCATTCTGTGATTCTGTAAGCCCACACCTCGAATACCATGTTCAGTTTTGGGTCTCTCACTACATGAAAGACATTGGCGTGCTGGAGTGCGTCCAAAGAAGGGCAACAAAGCTGGTGAAGGGTCTAGAGCACAAGTCTTATGAGGAATGGGGGAACCAGGGTTGTTTAGCCTGGAAACAAGCAGGCTCAAAGGAGACATTATCACTCTCTACAACTACCTGAAAGGAGGTTGTAACAAGGTGGGTGCTGGTTTCTTCTCCCAAGTAACAAGCAATAGGAGAAGAGGAAATGGCCTCAAGTTGCACCAGGGAAGGTTTAGATTGGACATTAGGAAAAGTTTCATCAATGAAAGGTTTGTCAAGCACTGGAACAGGCAGCCCAGGGAAGTGGTGGAGTCACCATCCCTGGAGATATTTAAAAGAAATGTGGATGTGGTGCTGAGGGACATGATTTACCAGTGGACTTGGCAGCGCTGGGTTAACGGTTTGACTTGATGATCTTAAATGTCTTTTTCAACTTAACCAAATCTATGATTCTAAATGCTAGAAAAATTTGCTGCCACTTAGGAGTACAGATACTTTTGAATTTAAAAGTAGGGCAAAAATTTTATCGTTTGTAAAGAGATTTTGATATATGGCGTAAATTATTTATTTTCTTGTAAAGACAAAGAAGCATTTGTCTGTAAGATACATTGAAATCTCATCCTTTGAGTTCTTCCCATAAGCAATAGAAGAAAAATTACGTTGACAGCTTCCTGGAGTTAATCATTCAGGAACTTGTTCATATGAAAATTAGAGAATCTTTTCATGTATCTTTACATCATCATGAAACAAAGAAGCTTTTCCTAAAGATACTATTTTTAGATATGTCTTCAGTGATTCAACTTGAGACTTCTGCTTAGGAGCAGACACTGTGGCTTGCATTTTTCCTTGTTGTTTAACATGATGACCATATAAAACTATGATAAAAAAAAAAAGCAGCAGTAACTATGGCTTTTGTTCACTTAATTGCACTTTTACCCAGTGCACTGACTCCCCTTTTACCAGTACACATAAGAAAATGAATCTTCCTTTGTATTTTTTTTCTGCCCTGAGATAGGAAATTCAATCCCAACATAGCAACAGGAATTTGTAAAAAGTTAACAAAACTGCTTTCATTTCAAGGTTAGGCAACATAACAGCATGGTGTCAGGAACTGTAATGAGGAAAGAAATTCCTTTGATAAGAAATACAGCTATTTCTGCTTACAGGAACAAAAGCATTTCATAAAATACTCAGGTTTGTGAAACAAATATTTTTTTACTGCAGTTTTACAGAGCTTTATCTTTGAGGAAATCAATTCCAGAATGATGCTGATCTACCTTTCCAAAAACTTTTGGACTCACTGATTTACATGTGATGTGAAAGGCATGTGCTGCCACTCTGCTGTCCTAAATATTTCGACACTAGAGTTTTAACCACACTTTTCCATCCTGTTTAAACAGGCTGAGAAGAAAGGACCGTGGATATGTTGTTTGGAAGGGACCTCTGGAGTGCATCTACCCAAATCTCATGCTCAGTGGGTGACATTAAAATGTAATACTACGAGAACGGAAAATTTTCTGATGTAAAAGCACACATGCTTACTCAGCTCACGCATATGAGTGTTCCCAGTTAAAACTGCTGCAGAGCACTGCAGGAGAACCCACCAGTGGGTACCTGGCAGAACTGACCTGGCCAAGTCCAAGCGCAGTACCATCATCTGCTGTACCTGGGCTGACCCAACATCCCACCTGCCAAATACTTGTTAATAAAACTACTAACCTTGCTGAAGTCAGTGCTCCAATGAAGAAAACTAAAATTTTGGTTAGGGTTTGTTTGATTATCCCTATTGCCAGTCATAAAATTCCACATTTACCTCCAAGGGAAGACTGCAACCCAGTATTTCACTGACAATGGCATGAACACATACAAAATCACAGAATAATTTAGGTTGGAAAGGACCTTTAGGATCATCAAGTCCAACATCTCCCTGATTCCTAGACCATATGCCGAAGCACCACATCTACTCATTTTTTTAACACCTCCAGGGATGGTGACTCCACCACCTCTCTGGGCAGCCTGTTCTAGTGCCTGACCACTCTTCCAGTAAAGAACTTCCTCCTAATGTCTAATCTAAACCTCCCCTGGCACAACTTGAGGCCATTACCTCTTGTTCTGTCATTAGTAACTTGGGAGAAGAGATCAATAAACAAAATGTTTCAGTAGGATGATTGTGGTATCCTTCCGGTACCCTTCTAGCTTTCCTCAGGGTGTTATCTTCAGTGCGCACACCCACATCTGACCAGGGACTCAGGAGTGTGTCTGGATGTTCACCCTGGTCATACCCTACCTCCAAATCCAAAGGCAAGGCATGAACACACCCACAGAAAGGGGAGCCAGGGCGGGAAGTGAGGCGTCCCACCAGCCCCAAGCACCATGCAGCAGGTGGCTGCACCACGGTGGAGAAGCAACGATCACTACTGCGCAGACTGTAACAGCAGAGGTCCTGCCCAGACAAGGTTACAGCCTAACAGGGTAGAGCTCATGATTTCGCCCAGCACGCACGTAACATGCATTTCCTCGTGGTGATGTTTTTCTTTGAATCTCGCACTGCTAAGCACAAAAGCCAATGATCAGATAAATCACTCGGGCCCAGTATTGATCCTTGAATAACGAATACATAAAAAAATGTAAATGCTTTGGTGTGTCACATAAATAATTCCCCTCTGGCATCTATTATGCACATTGCAGCCATACCTTTAATTTCATTTACGCAGTTTCTTTTGAGGAAAGACATCCAAATTCTTCCCTCAGCCTTTTCCACTCACTTTACGCAGTGGAGTACATGCAAAGGAAAAGCAGAAGCAAAGGCAAGAGAGGGAAATTGGTTGTTGCCAGCCTGGTAGGGAAATGTTAACCTTGCAGGCAGGGGACAAACAGCAGAGTCATCTGCAACATGCAAACCAGCTTCTTCATTTCCATAATGAGGCAAAGGAAATGCCCTTCAGAAATTCTCAAAACTATTACTGCTATAAAGAAGTTGTCTTTAGCGGGACCCTGTGGACAAAAAGGAATTTAAAAAATAAATACTAACATTAAATGCATCATCTAAGCAGTTTTTGACACAGAAAGTGATGCTGGGTAGTCAGTGTTCACGTAACACAGATGCAGACTACTCATCAGTTCATAAATGCAACCTAAGGACATCATTTCAGGGAACAGAGATGCTAAAACTGCTTCCACTTTGGTGCCCCACTCCTCCCTGTCCTGTCTAGTCCCCTTCTCTACCCTATTTCTAAGTCACTCATAACTGACTTTATATCCAGGCAAAATTTCCATCATACTGGATCAAATGGGGTTTGCTTCAATCGGGACTGCAATGCCGGGTCTGTTTCTGAAATTCATTAAAATTCTGAGATTAATTCGAAGCGGTTTGGCTCAGCTCGACCCAGTTTGCGTCAAGATGCCACCACATCTACACCCGCCATCCCACCCAGGCAGGGTACCACACTCAGCGGGTGCTGCTGAGTGAAACCAAAAGCAGCGGAGCCCCGTTTCCAGCCCGGCTGATGGGCGGTGCTATCGATGCGCAGCTCCGCGCCCGCTCCCAGCCGCCCACCGGCCCCAGTGCCCCGTGCGACCC
>VYZX01023032.1:23265-34705 GCA_013401335.1 Brachypteracias leptosomus | reverse complement strand
CCCCAGAGCCCCCCATGTCCCCCTCCCCCCAGGTCTTTGTCCGGAAACTCAGGAAGGCCTATGGGAAGAGCGAGTGGAGCACCGTAGACAGGCTGAAGGACAACAAGCCCACCTACAAGCTCGACCACATCGTCAAGGAGAGGTGAGGCACTGGCCAGGGCCTGTCTTCTGGGAGGAGCTTTCTCTGAGGCCACCTGGACCTGTGGGGCCTTCAATGTGTCCATATTTGGAGCACATCCAAAGGAGGGCTACCAAAATGCTCAGGGGAATGGAGCATCTCTTGTATGAAGACAGGCTGAGAGTTGGGGCTGTTCAGCCTGGAGAAGAGAAGGCTCCAGGGCGACCTTAGAGTGACCTTACAGGACCTGAAGGGGCTAGAGGGGAAGGTCTATTCAAAAGGGTTTGTAATGATAGGACCAGGAGTAATGGTTTTAAGCTAGGAAAGGAGAGATTTAGACTGGATATTAGAAAAAAGTTCTTTAATATGAGGGTGATAGATCAGTGGAATGGGCTGCCCAGAGAGGTGGTGGAGGCCCCATCCCTGGAGTCATTCAAGGTCAGGCTTGATGGGGCTCTGAGCAGCCTGATCTAGGTAGAGATGTCCCTACTTGTGTAGGGAGGTTGGACCAGATGACCTCTAGAGGTCCCTTCCAGCCTAAAACATTCTATGATTCTATCATCCCTCTTTAGGAATCCATCTCCTGTTTATGTTCTGGGGGTTCTGATGGAGGCTGCTGAGGTTCTCCTCACCTGTAGTGTGCTGCATGCTGGCTGTAGCAGAGCACAAGTGAGCAGGGAGTGCCTGGCTGGCCTAGATGGCTCCAGAATCTCCAGGAAGTCGTTGAGAGCTCTCCTTCTCTCCCTGAGCTGTGTTTTCCTTGGAGGAAGGGCTGGTGGAGGGTGAATTGTGCCAACAGAGTTGGTGAATTTGGTGGTAATAAGAGAGGAGAGGACCCAGGAGGGTTGGAACCTACCCTGGCAGGTTGTCCTGGTGCTTGTCCCTGGTTGATCTAGGCTGGGATTCTCCAACACTTGGTTCCTGCAAACACCTGTTTGCCCCCAGCCTGTGATCAGGGTGTTGCCATCCCCTTTCCAGGGAAGTTCCTGGCTCCCTGAGGAGCTGCTTGGAGATCTCTGTGTGACCCTGGGGTGCCCAGGAGGGACACCCCATCCCTGTGGGTCACCAGCTTTGGTGGGTCGTGGGTGCTCCACAGTGCCCATTCCTTTCTCACGTGAGGTCTCCAGCAGCTTTTGGTGGACACTGGGGCTGGGTGTGATTCCTCCCCCTGCCCGGGCACAGGTACCCGACCTTTGTGGACGCCCTGCGGGACCTGGACGATGCCCTCTCCATGTGCTTCCTCTTCTCGACCTTCCCGCGGACGGGGAAGTGCCACGTGCAGACCATCCAGCTGTGCCGGCGCCTGGCCGTGGAGTTCCTCAACTACGTCATCGCCTCCCGCGCCCTGCGCAAGGTGGGCAGCTGGGGGTGGGGGGGGAACCAAGAGCCAGCCTGTGCCCAGCTGCCCAAGAAGGCCACCAGCATCCTGGCCTGTATCAGCAATGGTGTGACCAGCAGGAGCAGGGAGTGATTGTACCCCTGGACTCAGCACTGGTGAGACCTCACCTTGAGCACTGGGTCCAGTTTTGGGCACAACAGAATAAGAAGGACGTTGAGGGGCTGGAGCGGGTGCAGAGAAGGGCAATGAAGCTGGTGAGAGGTCTGGAGAACATGGCTTATGAAGAGTGACAGAGGGAACTGGAGTTGTTTAGAGAAGAGGAGGCTGAGAGGAGACCTCATTGCTCTCTACAACTACCTACAAGGAGGTTGTGGTGAGGCTGGTGTTGGTCCCTTCTCCCAAGTAACTAATGACAGGACAAGAGGTGATGGCCTCAGGTTGTGACAGGGGAGGTTTAGATTGGACATCAGGAAGAAGTTCTTTCCTGCAAGAGCGATCAGGCACTGGACCAGGCTGCCCAGGGAGGTGGTGGAGTCACCATCCCTGGAGGGGTTGAAGAAATGAGTAGATGTGGTGCTTCGAGACATGATCTGGGGGTGAGGGAGATGTTGGACTTGATGATCCTGGAGGTCTTTTCCAACCTAAATGATTTCTATGATTCTGTGTCCCTACCCTGGGGGGGCTGCAGAGATGAGAGTGGTGGGCTTGGGCCCCGGGAGGACGCTAGGCCAGTTGTGCTCACAGCTTCAGCTGTGGAACAAGTCCCAGGGAGCCATCTGTGACGCTGCCCTGATGAACCTGGTGACGGGAGGGTTTAACAAGGACAGGGAGCACCCGTGGCCTTCCTCCCCCTGAGCCCTCTCTCTGCTCCCTGCCAGGTCTTCCTCTCCATCAAGGGCATCTACTACCAGGCTGAGGTGCTGGGGCAGCCCATCACCTGGATCACCCCTTACGCCTTCGCCCACGACGTGAGTACTGGGAGGGGTGGGGTGGGATCCGTGCGGGGCTGGTGGCCAGGGAAGGGCTGAGGGACCAGGTGAGGCCGTGGTGGAGACCATGGGGCCCAGCTCAGGAGGCATGTGGGGACACAACCCTCTTCTACCCCCTGGGCTGGCTGTGCCCATGTCCACCGTGGCTGGTTGTACCAGTCTCCATGAGCATTTCCTTTTGTCAATTATTAAAATGTGTCTTAATGGGCAATTAAAGATTAACCTGCAGGAATGAGGCTGGTAGCACTTGGGGAAGAGCTGAGTCAGACCCAGCACCCTCTGCCAGGGGATTCTGCTGTGTCCTCTGCGGGGTCCAGGCAGGGTGAGGGGAGAGCTGTGGGTGCTGGGGCAGCTGTGGAGCTGTGGGTGTCACCATGCCAGGCAGCGTGGAGCTGGGCTGCACCTTGCCCAGATCCTTAGCAGGCAGGAGTTCACTGTCACTGCAGTGCCCTCTTCACTCCTGGCCTTTCCAGGGCTTGGCACAGTTGGGTTTCCAGCTTTGTGGTCTGCAGGATGGTCTGTGTTGGGGCTCACCAACCCGACTCACCCCCAAAGCATCTCCTTGGCCAACCCATGGCCTTCCCAGATGGTGCTTCCTCTCACTCCCTTGAGTTCTGACTGCTCTGAGGCTGGCTGGCTCCTTGTCCTGCTCTTGTCAAGCTTAAACATGGTCTGCGCTCCTCACCTAGAGGAGCAGTCCCTGGACTAAGCCCCTTCACAGAGGGGTGGCAGCCAAGGTCTGGTGGTGGCCATGGATCTCCAGACCTTGCTGTGAAGGGGGCAGGACCCTCCTCCCTGTGTGGGCGGGATGAGCTCCTGTCCCTGCAGAGGAGACTCTGATCCTTTGTCCTTGTGTCCTCACCCTTGCCATGTTGCCTGCAGCACCCCACGGACGTGGATTACCGGGTGATGGCCACCTTCACTGAGTTCTACACCACCCTGCTGGGCTTCGTCAACTTTCGCCTCTACCAGTCCCTCAACCTGGTCTATCCTCCCAAGGTGAGGCCACCACCTGCCCCAGGGACATGCTGAGCCTGGGGGGACTACCTGGGGCGGGTGGTGGGAAGTGAGACTGTGGTGGAGGGGGGGATGTCTGGGGGAGCTGCCTCCTCACCTTTGTTTTTGTCCCCAGATCGATGGCCAGGCTGATGTTGAGCTGAAGCCCGTGGATGGCAAGGAGTATGCCATGGATTCAGAGAGCTACCTGGAGGTGAGGGACACTGCTGTCACCATGGCCCATGGGAGGAACCCCGTGTGGTCTTGGTGTCTTGGCTGCAAACAGAATCCCAGCATGGTGGGGGTTGGAAGGGACCAATGGAGGTCATCTCCTCCAACCCCCCCTGCTCCAGCAGCTCACCCACAGCAGGGTGCCCAGGATTGTGTCCAGGCACCTTTGGAATCTCTCCAGAGAAGAAGACTCCACCACCTCTCTGGGCAGCCTGGGCCAGGCTCCAACACCCTCACAGCCAAGGTTTTTCTTCTAAGCTCCTCCTGGTGTGAGGCATTCAGGGTACAGGAACCATGGAGCAGAGTCAGATCCCTTTGTGGTAGAGGGGGCTGGTCCCAAATTCCTTGTCCCCTCATGCTGGCCAAGGGAGGAGCTGTGCTAAGCATTGGGGGCTCTTGGCCTTACTCTGCATGGTGGGGGACCCTCCAAAACCCTGTGTTGGGGGCTACAGGGGGGCACAATACGTGGAGGAGGAGGCACAAGTCTTGTGAGGAGTGGCTGAGGGACCTGGGGGTGTTGAGCCTGGAGAAAAGGAGGCTCAGGAGAGACCTTCTGGCTCTCCACAACTCCCTGCAAAGAGGTTGGAGCCAGGTGGGGTTGGGCTCTTCTCCCAAGGAAGAAGTGACAGGACAAGAGGATAGAGCCTCAAGTTTCCCCAGGGGAGGTTGAGGTTGGAGCTGAGGAACAATTTGTTGGTGGTCAGGGTTGTGAAGGGCTGTGCCAGGCTGGGCAGGGCAGTGGTGGAGTCCCCATCCCTGGAGGGGTGTCCAAGATGTGGTGCTGAGGGCCAGGGGTTAGTGGTGCCCTGGCAGT
This sequence comes from Brachypteracias leptosomus, assembly GCA_013401335.1. Classification (NCBI taxonomy): domain Eukaryota; kingdom Metazoa; phylum Chordata; class Aves; order Coraciiformes; family Brachypteraciidae; genus Brachypteracias; species Brachypteracias leptosomus. The sequence continues at coordinate 30,218 of VYZX01023032.1, read as the reverse complement.
GCTGGGGAAATGGTTGGACTCAGTGATCTTAAAGGTCTTTTCCAACCAGAACGATTCTGTGATTCTGTAATTCCATCAGTCTTTTGACCTCTTGCTCTGACAAATCTCCTCTCTCCATGAGGCTGCCCCTTGTCCCATCCCCAGAGCACCAGCTGGGCCTGTGACACCTTCTTGGTCTCCTCCCTCTGCAGAAACTGTCAGCTCTGAGTGCCAGCCTGGCACGTGTGGTAGCACCAACCCATGAGGACGAGGTGGAGATGGACGAGTTTCCTGTGGAGGGGGTAAGAGCCTGGTGGGGGAGCTCAGCCCTGGCCTGGGGTGGTGCTGGGGGGACTGGCAGGAGGGTGGGGACAGCACCTGAGAGCCGCCCTTGCAGGGAGGGGTTCGGTGGGGGCTGTTTGTGGGGAGGAGGCTGAACACTTTTCTCTGAGCAGGAGACCGCGGAGCAGATGGACACGAGGAGGAAGGAGCAGGAGGCCCTGGAGAAGCACAAGAAGCTGTTTGAAGGGCTGCGCTTCTTCCTCAACAGGGAGGTGCCCCGAGAGCCTCTGGCCTTCATCATCCGGTACATGGTGGGCGGGCTGGACCCCAGCAGCCCAGTTCCCCCCTCCCTCAGCCTCTGTCAGGACTTTGGAGGCCAATCTGCCTGAGGTCCCATGAATGAGGAGACCCTGAGGGCCCCTCCTGACTCCTCGGTGGCTTTTGCTGGCAGGTGCTTTGGTGGCCAGGTCTCCTGGGACAAGTCCCTGTGCATCGGAGCCACCTATGATGTGAACGACCCCTCCGTCACCCACCACATCATCGACCGGCCCCGGGTGGAGCAGCAGGTTGTTGGCAGGTGAGGGGGGCCAGGGGCCTGGCCCCAGGATGGGTGTCCCTGGCCACCCCAGGGCTGTCCCATGCTCTGCTCCCTCACAGCCCCATGGTTCTCCAGAGCCTGAGGTGGGAGGAAGGAGCCCAAGCCCATGTCCCTCTGCCCCACAGGTACTACCTGCAGCCTCAGTGGGTCTTTGACTCTGTCAATGCCAAGCTGTGTCTCCCTGTGGCTGACTACTTCCCTGGTGTGCTGCTGCCCCCACACCTCTCACCCTTCGTGACAGAGCAGGAAGGAGACTACATCCCTCCTGAGAAGCTGAAGCTGCTGGCCCTGCAGAGGGGCGAGGACCTAGGTGAGGTTCTGAGACCAGGGGAGTTGAGGAACAGGGCTGAACCTGCTCTCCTGGGGCTTACGTTGGTCTCTGTAGATGAAGAGAGTGAGGAGGAAGAGGAAGGAGAAGAGGAGCAGGATGACAATGACAAAGAGGAGGAGGAGGAAGATGAGTCTGAAAAGGAAGAGGAGATGAAATTAAAGAAGATGGAAGAGCAGAAGACTCAGAGTAACAAGGTAGGGGGTTGGAGCCCCAGGAGGAGGCAGCTCTGACGAGCTCTGTCCCTGCTGGGGCTCTGCTCACTGCAGGATGTCCTGGCCAGGTCCCTGTCCTGGGGCCACCAGGACTGTGCTGCTCCTGCAGCCACCACACTTCTGAGTTCTGGACCCATGTTTGCAGCTCCCATTAATGCCTTCTGATCTGGAGGGTGCTGCAGCTCTTCTGTGGCCCCCCAGTGAATGGTGTGGACACGTCTCTGTCCCTGGGGAATCACAGAATTGTTTTGGTTGGAAAAGACCTTTCAGTTTGAGTCCAACCGTTCCCCCAGCACTGCCAGGGCACCACTAACCCATGGCCCTCAGCGCCACATCTAAACAGCTTGGAAACCCCTCCAGGGATGGGGACTCCACCACTGCCCTGCCCAGCCTGGCACAGCCCTTCACAACCCTGACCACCAACAAATTGTTCCTCAGCTCCAACCTCAACCTCCCCTGGGGCAACTTGAGGCCACTTCCTCTTGTCCTGTCACTTCTTCCTTGGGAGAAGAGCCCGACCCCACCTGGCTCCAACCTCCTTGCAGGGAGTTGTGGAGAGCCAGAAGGTCTCTCCTGAGCCTCCTTTTCTCCCAGCTCAACACCCCCAGGTCCCTCAGTTGCTCCTCACCACACTCCTGCTCTAGACCCTTCCCCAGCTTCATTGCCCTTCTCTGGCCACGCTCCAGCCCCTCAAGGTTCTTCTTGGAGTGAGGGGCCCAAAACTGACCCCAGGATTTGAGGAGCAGCCTCCCCAGTGCCCAGTCCAGGGGCACAATCCCTGCCCTGGTCCTGCTGGACACAAGCCAGGATGCTGGTGGCTTCTTGGCCTTGGTGGATTCCTGCCATCCCAGGGTCCTGAGCTGTCTGTCTTCCCCAGGGGCTTCCTGTGAAGGTGACTGCTGGGAAGCTGCGTCTGGAGGACAAGCAGCGCCTGGAGCAGGAGCAGCAGAGCGAGGAGAAGCGTTTGGCCATCATGATGATGAAGAAAAGGGAGAAATACCTCTACAAGAAGATCATGTTTGGCAAAAAGCGCAAAGTCCGAGAGGTAGGAACACAGGGCTGTGGGGGCCAGGGACCCCCCTGGTGGCTGCAGATTCCGAAATCTGGGTCTGTCCCCATCCCGGGGCAGAGGCAGCAGCTTCTGCTGCTGATCCTGTGCCAGCTCTGGCCTCCTGCCTGTACTGGGTGAGGACTTGGAGAGAAGGTGGGTGAAAGTGAGGCTCCACAAGCCTCTTCCCCAGCAGCACCAGGCTGTGGTCTCTTGACCCTGGTGGGACACAGCTTCTCATCCTCCTTTGAGGCCATGGCTCCTGCTAGCCAAGCGAAGCTGGCACTCCTCTCTGTGTCCCACACCTGACCTGGGTGCCAGCAGCAGATGAGTCCATCTCTGCCACGTATCTTTGGAGGGTTTGGTGGAACCAAGGATGAAGTAGCCCTTGGTGTCTGTGGTCTGGTCTGACTATGGGTCTCGGGGGGGCTTTCTCCACAGGCCAACAAACTCGCTGCCAAGAGGAAAGCCCATGACACGGCCGCCAAAGAGGAGAAGAAGAAAAGCAAGAAGGCACGACGAGCATGACGGGGCCTGGGGGCTCCCACTGGGTGCTGGCTGGGTGGCCATGCCCCATGGACACCATCACTCTTGGGTGAAAAACCCTCAGCTTTGCTCTTGGGACAGAAATGCTCAATTAAAACATTTCCCATCTGTAAATACACCTCCTGCTGTGCCTTTCCCGGGGCTCCTGCTGCCACTGCCCAGCCTGGGCTGGGCTGCACAATGGGTGTCACAAGGACTGTCCTCTTCATCCTGGTGCCACCACTGTTTCCTGGCCTGCAGGGGTAGTGAGCGAGGAAGAGGAGGCCAAGGAGAGCTCAGGGCTCTTGCAGGTCCCACCAGGATTGTTTGCACAGCCCCAGACAGAGCAGCTGAGCCCTGTGGTGGAGCAGGAGCTCCCCAGGGTCTTGGTGGGACAATGTGTGGTGGTTTGGAGGCTTGACACAAAGAGGAGGGCTTTGTTGGAGAGGAGTCCACAGCCAAGGGGAGCCCATGCCCTGCCCAGCCCATCCTCCCCACCTGACAGGCCCTGCTTCTCTTGTATTTTTATTTTCAAATAAAGAAGGTGACACTTCCCTGGTGGTTTGTGGTGGTTTGTGTTGTCTGTTCCCTCCCGGCCGTGGGGGCATGAAGGTGCTGTGCTTGGTGCTGTGCCTGGGTGGGGCAGAGGACACACACGTTCATCTCAGACGTGTGGGGCTGGAGACGGCTCCTCATCCTTTACCAGGTGGCCTGCTGGGAGGTGGAGCAGAAGGTGCAGCCTGGTCCCTACTCCAGGTACCTGTGGGCACCGTGGTTATTACCTTGCTCCTTGTAACCCTTTGCCAGTCCTTGTCCTCAGCAGCAGGGTTGAGGAAGGTCATCTCCATCCCAGCTGGGTGCTTAGAGCCGACTCTAAGTCCATTTCATTCAACCAGGCACAGTGTGAAGTCCTGCCCTTGGGGAGGAGCAGCTCAAGGCACCAGGATGTGCTGGGAACCACCAGCCTGGAAAGCAGCTCTGTAGAAAAAGACCTGGAGGTCTTGTTGGGCACCAACTTGACCATGAGCCACCACTGGGCTAATGGTGCTGAATGAGGGGTGTTGGAAGAGGTTGAGGGAGATGATCTTGCTCCTCAGCACTGGTGAGGCTACTCATGGACAAAAATCCAGCAGGATCTTATCAATGAATGAGGTGAGGGCATGAAGGTTGCCCAGAGAAACCAGGGCTGCCATGGCCGATGCTGGGGCCAACAACCCCCCGCATGCGTGAAGCATTGGCAGCATTATCACAGCATCAATCATGGAATGTTAGGGATAGGAAGGGACCTCGAAAAATCATCTAGTCCAATCCCCCCATCGGAGCAGGATCATCTAGATCAAGTTGCACAGGAACACGCCCAGGCAGGCTTTAAATGTCTCCAGAGACGGAGACTCCACAACCTCCCTGGGCAGCCTGTTCCAGTGTCTGTCACCCTCACCGTGAAGAAGTTTCTTCTCATATTTAGGTGGAACCTCCTCTGTTCCAGCTTATACCTGTTGCCCCTTGTCCCATCATTAGATCCCACTGAAAGGAGCCTGGCTCTGTCCTCCTGACACTCTCCCTTGATGTATTTATAAACATTAATATCCCTCATCCACATCTTTCCCCTAAATCCTATTTTTCCCCCCCCAAAACAGCCCCACATACACATTTCCTCGCTGGGGCCTATGCACGGCCTTGAGGCCTGTTTGTGGCTGTCCTGAGAAGAGGAGGAGGGTAAGTTGGTTTTATGCAATATTTCTGGGTGGGTTTTTTTCCCTTTTCTTGCTCGTTTTGGAGGTTGGGAAGGGGTGTCCCAAAGTGAGGGGACTTGCTGAGGGATTTTCATAGGGTTTTGGTGAGGGTTGGGGTGTGAAGGTTGTGGTATCTCATGGGGCTTTATAGGAACACCCTTGTCTCCAGCTATGGTGAAGGTTGTGGTACCTCACAGGGCTTTATAGGGACACCCTGGTCTCCAGTCATGGTGAAGGTTGTGGTATTTCATGGGGCTTTATAGGGACACCCTGGTCTGTGGCTGTGGTGAAGGTTGTGCCATCAAATGAGGGTTTTAATGGGGTCACCTTTTCTCCAGCCATGGTGAAGGCTGCGTCATCTTATGGAGCCTCATCTCTGGCTGTGGTAAAGACTGGTTAGGTCATGGGGCTTTTATTGGGGCATCATCATCGGCTGTGGCATCTCATGGGATTTTATGGACACATCTTCTTCCCAGGTGTGATGAAGGCTGCGTAATCTTATGAGGCCTTTGATGAGGACACGTGGTCTCTGGCTGATGTGAAGGCTTTTCTGTCTCATAGAGCCTTTTATGTGGACACCATGGCTGTGATGACTGGTCATCTCATGGGGCTTTTAAGGGCACCCCAGCTGTGGTGAAGGCTGTGTCACCTCATGGGATTTTGGGGGGGATGCCTTGTCCCTGGCTGTGGTGAAGCCTGAACCATTTCATGGGGCTTTTATATGGACACCACGACTGGGGCCGTAGGGGCACCAAGACTGGTTAGCTCATGGGGATTTTATGGGGCCACATTTTTGGAGGACATCTTCTTGCCTAGCCCAGCTGAGGTGGAGGCTGTGCCAGCTCATGGCACTCCTGTAGGGCCATGGGTGTGACCCTTGAGCTCACCGGTGGTGCTGCTAGATTCAGGGGAGACAACCCCTAGCAGTGAGTGGGCAATGGCAGCTCAGAAAGGGAGCTGTTGACAGTGACCCGCCCTGACATCTGCTTTTCTTTTTCTACTTTATTTTCTTTCTTCTTCTTTCTTCTTCCTCCTTTTTTCTTCCTTTCTTTTCTTTCTTTTTCTTTTCTTTCTTTTCATTCTTTCTACTATTTTTTCTTTCTTTTCCTTTTTTGTTTGCGTTGGGGACTTGGGAAGCTTTTCGCTTCCTTTTCCCATTTTTTTTGCCTTGCTTGCTTTTCTCCCCTTCCTTGACTTCACCTCTCAAAAAAGGAGGAGGTTCAACCACTTGGGACCTCCTGGGGCTACACCCAGAGCCATACTCCCACCACAGGGCAAGAGACCTTGGATGGGGCTTCCAGAGCTGCTGGACACCCTCCAGGATAAGGAGAGGGTGGTGGGACCGGAAGCAGAGCTGCCCGCCCAGATGACCATGAACCGGTTGTGGCACCCTGATGGTCACCAGTTCTCCCTCCTTCACCGCGCTAATGACACCTTTCCACACTATAAATGCACCTAACACCACGCTTGGCCAATGAGTGTTCATTGGGGTGAGCTATCACGGTGCTGCTGCTCACCCGTCTGACCAGCCTCTTGTGCTCCTCACCAAACCCATTGGGATCCCCAGCTCTGCTCCATGCTTCTCTGCTGTTCACGGTTTTTGGTATGAGTGCTTTGTTTGTACCCCCAAATCTTGGGAGGGTTCACTCTGCACTCTCTCAGGTAGGAGGATGGGGACTTGGGGTAGGGGACACCGTGGTGGAGCCCTCCTGGGCATGGTCTCCACCCCATGGGGTGTGGGAGATGGAGTGTTGCAGCTCCCCAGGTGGTTTACATCACACCCTAAGGCCGTGAGTTTCACTGAGCTGCTGCATCTTCTTCTGGCTGGAAACCCTTCCAAAGCCGTCCCAAAAAAGGGAGAAACCTGGAATGGAGAGAGGTGCCCTGTGGGGAGGGGGTGGGATGGCTCCTTGTCCCCGCGCCACTATTCCCAGGTGGATCCAGGCAAAGCGAGTGGCTGGAGCTGGGGCAGGTGGTGGAGCTGGGGGTGTTTTTTAACCCGGTGTCATGAGCAGCCATTACCTGGGTCTGGGAGGCAGAGGGAAGAGATGGGAGATAAATGCCAGCAGAGCCAGCACCTGTGGGTGGTGTTTCTTCATCCCACTTCCTGCGATGACTGAGGATATTCTGGCTTTTCTTGTTCCCCAGCACAGCCAGGGCTGCCCAGGGGTTGCACAGGTCACACCCGGGGGGAAAACTGGTCCTAAGGATCTGTCAATGGGACAAGAGTTGCCTGCCCAGTCAG
>VYZX01023032.1:5783-23139 GCA_013401335.1 Brachypteracias leptosomus | reverse complement strand
CCCTCCTCTCCTCTCCTCTCCTCTCCCTCTTTCATTTATCCTTCCTTCCCCCTTCCCTTCTCTTTTCTCCCCTTTTTTCTTTCTTTTCCTTTTTTGTTTGCGTTGGGGACTTGGGAAGCTTTTCGCTTCCTTTTCCCATTTTTTTTGCCTTGCTTGCTTTTCTCCCCTTCCTTGACTTCACCTCTCAAAAAAGGAGGAGGTTCAACCACTTGGGACCTCCTGGGGCTACACCCAGAGCCATACTCCCACCACAGGGCAAGAGACCTTGGATGGGGCTTCCAGAGCTGCTGGACACCCTCCAGGATAAGGAGAGGGTGGTGGGACCGGAAGCAGAGCTGCCCGCCCAGATGACCATGAACCGGTTGTGGCACCCTGATGGTCACCAGTTCTCCCTCCTTCACCGCGCTAATGACACCTTTCCACACTATAAATGCACCTAACACCACGCTTGGCCAATGAGTGTTCATTGGGGTGAGCTATCACGGTGCTGCTGCTCACCCGTCTGACCAGCCTCTTGTGCTCCTCACCAAACCCATTGGGATCCCCAGCTCTGCTCCATGCTTCTCTGCTGTTCACGGTTTTTGGTATGAGTGCTTTGTTTGTACCCCCAAATCTTGGGAGGGTTCACTCTGCACTCTCTCAGGTAGGAGGATGGGGACTTGGGGTAGGGGACACCGTGGTGGAGCCCTCCTGGGCATGGTCTCCACCCCATGGGGTGTGGGAGATGGAGTGTTGCAGCTCCCCAGGTGGTTTACATCACACCCTAAGGCCGTGAGTTTCACTGAGCTGCTGCATCTTCTTCTGGCTGGAAACCCTTCCAAAGCCGTCCCAAAAAAGGGAGAAACCTGGAATGGAGAGAGGTGCCCTGTGGGGAGGGGGTGGGATGGCTCCTTGTCCCCGCGCCACTATTCCCAGGTGGATCCAGGCAAAGCGAGTGGCTGGAGCTGGGGCAGGTGGTGGAGCTGGGGGTGTTTTTTAACCCGGTGTCATGAGCAGCCATTACCTGGGTCTGGGAGGCAGAGGGAAGAGATGGGAGATAAATGCCAGCAGAGCCAGCACCTGTGGGTGGTGTTTCTTCATCCCACTTCCTGCGATGACTGAGGATATTCTGGCTTTTCTTGTTCCCCAGCACAGCCAGGGCTGCCCAGGGGTTGCACAGGTCACACCCGGGGGGAAAACTGGTCCTAAGGATCTGTCAATGGGACAAGAGTTGCCTGCCCAGTCAGGACTCAGCAGAGTGACCCCAAGTCCATGGGGATGAGCTTGGAATCCCAGACTCCTCTGTTATGGGCTGGGTGGTGTCATGTCTGGTGGGTACTGTGCATGGCCAAGGGGTGCCCTGTGGTTACAGCCAAGCCCCGAGGTGCTGGATGCCAGCATCGCTGCTGCTCACTTGGCCATTGACGCAAGCGCACAGGGCCATCGGGGCCGTTGCAGCAGCGACCGGGCATCGAGGGTGGTGGGAAGTGCCAAGACCGGATCTAGGCACACAAAGGCCCTTCTTTTTCTGCCCCACCAGCGAGGGGCCAGATGGTGCTGAGCCCTCCCTGGTGCAGCCACACCGTGGCAGGATGGGACCCTGTGAGTGGCAGCAGCTGGGGTACGCAGGGACCCCAAAGTCTCAGCGTGGCCCATGAGACAGGGAACAAGGGAAATGCCGGCGGTAGCTCAGCGGCTCCGCGGCTATCGCTCTGACAGTGGGGGAGCAAAAATATTGCTGCCATTAAGCCCATAAAAGCCATTTAGATAGGCCGGATAGCGGGGAGGGAGGGCGCAGGGGCTGCAGGGAGGATGTAGAGGAGCCAGCAGAGCTGGGACACCCCGGGGAGCAGGTGGCCAGGCCAAGGGTGCTGGGAGCGCTCCCCACCTCCAGGTGAGCTCTGGCTGCTGGAGGTGACAACCCAGCTGTGGAGGAGGAGGGTGGGTGGCGAGAGCTAGCCCCGTGGAGAGGAGAAGAGCTGGGGTGGCACAGACGAGGGCCGGCCATCGCCACCCGCTCGGCCGCCCTGGGTCCGTGGGGCCCGGCCGGGGGGGGGCTGGCGTTGGCTGGGAGCGGAGGGGCCGGGCGCAGGGCCGGTGGTGACAATGTCCCCGTTGAGGCCGGCGCTGCAGATGGAGACAAATGGCCCCCTTGTTTTCGGCGCGGGCTGAATGCCTCCTCTGTGCCGCCGCGAGTGGGTGGGGAGACGGGAGGCTCGGGTGGCAGCGGGCACCCAGGGCCTGGCCCGGGGAGCCGGGCAGTGCCCGGCCGCAGCCCCGCGTCCCCCTCATCAGCACCTCTCACTTCACGCTCTCTTTTCCCACCTCCCCAGGCCGGCGACACGGGGCCGGGATCCCGGCGATGTCGTAGAGACCGGCGGGCGGTGGGGGAGGCTTTGGGCAAGGCGCCGTTTGTGGGGAGCTGCCCGGGACGAGCTTATTCCATGTCGGAGCAGCACCGGCACCCCTGTCCCGTGCCACCTGCGCCCCCCGCGCCTCGGCCAGCCCAGGAGAGGAGAGGGACGGCTCGCCCAGAGCGGCTTAAGCAAAGGAAAAGGTGATGGGATGCCTGGGAGTGGTTTTGTGGGCCCTCAGGGTGCTGAGGGGTGTGTGGGATGAGTGTCCGCATCCACGATGCGGGCAGGGGGGTAGGAAGCACTGTGCCCACGTCAAATTGTGCGTGTGGGATGAGGAGCGTGTCCGCAGGCTTGTAGGGGCAGGAGGAGCAAGCAGCAGGTGGATGCACCTCGTGTATGGCAGCTATAGGGGTTTGGCCCGAAAGGAAACGGCTCCTGGAGCGAAATACCCCAAAGAAGGCTGGAGGTGTCCCCAGGGACGATGCTGGGACACGGGAACAAGGCTGTGGAGCAGCGTGGCCTGGGCCACCCTTGGGGCTGATCCGTGGAAAGGGCCGGTGCAGCCGCATCCCCCGGCTGGGAAAGGCACCCGGCTGGCACCGCGGCCTCCCCGCTCCGGGGGAGCCCCAGGAAAGCGCCTCGATTGCCGCGTTTCTCCCAGCCGTCTATTAATTATTAATCCGCTCATTTGAGGCAAAGTCAATAAAGCGGATGGGTTGGGAACTGTTTGTCAGAACCACGCCAAGGCAGGCAGCCGGGGTGCAGCGAGGCATCCTCTCGGCATCCTGGCGCCGGGGCCAGGGGGCCGCCGTGCCCCGGGGTGGGGCTTGGGGGTCCCCCGTCGGGTTGGGAGCTAAGAGGGGGGATAATGATGTCGGTTCGCTCGCTTCGGTGGGGTAGGTACCAGCACTGGCAGCGCTGTGCCCGTAGCGAGCCGGTGGGATGCAGCTTCGCTCCCGGCCAGTGGGTGGGTGGGGGTTCCCTCTGTGCTCCACCAGCAGCTTGCCCAGCTGGTGATCATGGTGTAAGACCAAATTTTGGCGGCTCCCGGGTGCGCGGAACCCACCAGGCTTCTCATTCGTGCTGCCATTTTGGGGTAGGGTCAGAGCCACCCGCTCCCCCCGCGGTTACACCGGACCGCCCCGGACCCCCGCCGCGCTCAAAGGAGCGCCCGGGACGCGGCCAGCCCGGGGGTCCCTGCCGCAGGGCGAGCTGCGGGGAGCGCTTGGGCGAGCTTGGGGTGCCAGCGGGTGCCCCCACCCCACGGGCATCGCCCGGCTGCCGCGCTGGGTGCTGGGACGAGCTGTGCCCAGCGCCCGGCCGCAGCCTCGGGCTCCGGTTGCATTTTCCATTCATTATTCATCGAGCTGGAAATCTCAGTCAGCAGCACGAGGTGACCCGGGGGGGGGCGCAGAGAACGGGGGGAGCTGCGGGAACGGCGGCCGGAGCTCGCCGGGCCCGAGCACCCTTCGGGTAACCTTCCTGCCTGGGGTTTAGCTTGGAAATCCCGGGGGTCTCTGAGGGGGTGGGTGGGGGGTTGAGTGTGTGCGGGTGCGAACTACGGCTCTCTCAGAGCGATTTCACCTCCCGGAATGATCTGAAGGGATGAGAAGGGTTTGTGAGGGCGATGCCGCGGTGGGTTGGGGGACACCCGGTGCATTATTGTAAGGGGGGGCTATTCAGCAGTAGCAATGGCCAGGAGCGGCTGGAGGATGCTGGAAGCGATGCCGAAGCGAGCGGGAGCGAGAAAGCGGCGATGCTCCTGCAGCCGCTGAATGGGGGGTACGGGGCTTGGAGAGAGCGGAGGGGGGGGTCACCCGAGGCTTTGCCTCCCAGCTCGGAGGTGTTCCTGGGTGCCAGGCCCCGGGTGCGGCGGTGACGGGTGGCGAGGTGCCGCAGGGGCCGGCCCCACTGCAGTGCGGTGCCCGGTGCGGCGGAGCGGCAGGGACCCGGGGCCCGGGCGGGCTGCGGAGAGCGGCTGAGCAGGTGCGGGGGCTGCGGGGCTGGGCACGGGCATATGTGTGCATGTATGTGAGTGTGTGTCCATGTCCTTGTGTATACATGGGCATGCATGAGGATGTGTAGATGGCTGTGTACATGTATGTGCCTGTGCCCCTCTGTGTGCATGGGGAGGGGGGCTGTTTGTGTGCATGTATGTGCATGTGTATGCACGTGTGTGCATGCATTTGTGTGTCAGTGTTCTGCATGTGGGGAATGCATGATACATACATGTGTGTCTATGTCCTTATGCATGGATAGGGATGTATGAACATGCACAGGTGTGTGCACACACATAAACACGCAGAGATGCATGGGTGTGCATGGTTACATGTGTGTGCACATCTACATGCATGGGTGTGTGCATGCATGTGCTTGTATGTGTATGTGTGATGTATAGACATGCATGTGTCTGTCCTTGTGTGTACATGGGCATGCACAAGGATGCATAGGTGTGTGTGTGAACATATATATGCCCGTGTCCCTCTGCATGCATGGAGGGGGGAGGGGGGGAAGGGGGCTGCGTGTGTGCGTGTGTGTGTCCATGGAGTGCACATGTGTGCGTGTGTCTGTGTTCTTGTGCATGCATGTGGGTGCACAAACACACACAGATGTATGCCCGTGTGTGTGCACATGTATGAACATGCACAGATGTGCATCTGTGTGTGCGTGGATACATGGGTGTGCATGGATACATGTGTGTGTGTGCGCACATGCATGACTGCATGGGTCTGTGTTGTGCATGCATGTGTCTGTATGTGTGATGTACAGGAGTGTGTGTCTGACCTTGTGTGTGTGTGTACATATATGTGCCCATGTCCTCTGCGTTTATTGGGGGGGGTGGAGAGGAGGCTGCATGTTTGTATGTGTGTGCATGTGTGTGCTTGTATGCATGCATGCGTGTGTCCGTTCTCTCCTGTGTGTCTGGAATGCATGATTGCATACGTGTGTGTGTCTATGTCCTTGTGCATGCACAAACATGCACAGATGTGTGTCCTTGTGCGTGCACATGCATGAACACGCACAGCTGTGTGTTTGTGTCCCAGTGTGGGGGGGTGTGCATGGATATGTGTGTGCACATCTGCATGCATGTACCTGTGTATGTGTGATGTGTGGACAGCATGTGTCTGTCCTGGTGTGTACATGGGCATGCATGAGGATGTGTAGATGCATGTGTACATATATGTGTCCATGTTCCTCTTTGTACATAGGTGTGTGAGGAGAAGAGGGTGCTTGTGTGTGTGCATATATGTGCCTGTGTGCATGTATGTGTGTGTCCGTGTCCTCATGTGTGTGCAGAATTCATGAGTGCCTATCTGTGTGTGTGCGGGGGGTGCCCTCCTGCCCTGCACCTGGGGAGATTTAGATTGGAAATTAGAAGGAAGCTCTTTACCCTGAGGGTGGTGAGACCCCGGCACAGGTTGTCCAGGGAAGCTGTGGACGCTCCATCCCTGGAGGTGTTCAAGGCGGGGTTGGATGAGGTCCTGGGCAACCTTGTTTAGTGGGAGGTGTCCCTGCCATGGCAGGGAGGTTGGAACTGGATGATCTCTGAAGGTCCCTTCCAACTTAAACCATTCTATGATTCTGTGACCCTGTGGTGGTTTAAACCCTGCCGGGACCGGGCACCACGTGGTCGCTGCCCCCCCGCCACCAGACGGGAACAGGAGAGGTAGCAAAATACAAACCCTGCGGGTTGAGATAAGGAGAATTTAATACAACGATGCAAAAGCAACAGTCACAACAACAGTAACAGCAACAGGGATAACAATGTACAAAACCAGAGGTATAAAGGTACAGACCGCAGGGACACAGCTACAGACACAGAGCGAGGGAACCCGGGTGAGACAAAGCCGGGACCGCGCTGCCCGCGCCGGGAGTGTCGTCAGAATGGGATCGAATAGCAACTCCTGGGGAAAATTAACCCTATTCTGGCCTAACCAGGACAGATCCCCAGAACCAGCAGGTCTGTGTTCCCTGGCCCCACCCTGAGCCCCTCAAAGGTGTCGGTGCCATGGCCGGAGGGTCCCACGATCCCCTGTGACAGCCGGTGCTGCTGGAAGGACCCGGTGACACCAGCATGGCTGCGCTGGGTAGACATCACAGCACCCAAGAGGTCCCAGGCTGATGGAGCTCCTAATCCATCCCAGAAATTTCCTTGGCAAAAGGGATCCCAGCCCCCCTTGGAAGGTCCTACCCATGTCAGTGGGTTTTGGGTGCCAGGGAGCTGGTGGTGCAGCCTAGCCAAGGGTTCCTGCTCTGGTGGGTGACCCTTGGCTCCTTCTTGCCCTATCTCCTCCTCTGGCATGTCCCACTGCTCCTGCCTTGGGCCAGGGAATCATGTTGGATGTTCTCCAGGCCTGGCAAAAGGTGCACAGAATGGGCAGAGCCGCTGCTCTCAATCTGTGGTGCCAGCAGCCAGGGACACGCCTGGTGCTGGCTCATGTCTCTCCTGGCAGTGCCAGCACTAAAAATCCTGGAGAGATGCTTCCTGGGACTCTCCACGCCCAGGAGATGCCCTCCTGCTTTATTGGCTGGTGATTTGAGTCACACAGGTCCCTGTTTCAATGTCCCCTGGTGCCAATGGCTCTCCTCTCCTCCAACCACAGGTGACCAGGATGCTGCACCATGGGAAACACTGGAGGTCCATGTGCAAGGGGCTCGTCCTGGGGACCCTCCTGACCAGCTTCATGCTGCTGCTCTACTCCTACGCCATCACCCCACTGCAAGTCAGCATGACAGAGTGAGTGTGGGGTCCCTCCTTGGCAGCTTGGCCACCCTTTTTTGTACCCCCAACGGGAGATGATCCCAGGACTTGCTCTGGTGGCTTCACATCGAGATGTCCCCTTCCTACAGCCTCCTGCTGGAGACTTTATGTCCAGGTCCACCTGCAGGTGTTTCCTAAGCTATGTCCTGACCTGTGCTGGGTGGGATCATTGTCACGGATCAGCTTCATGACTTCATTAATGGTGTCCAGAGTCACTTGACACTGTGGTCTCTGTTCCCTGCTCTGGGCCTCTCAGATAACACACAAGGTGTTCTCAGTGGTCTCCAAGGGCCCATGAGCTCATCTGCAGGGCTATAGGCTAGAATTATTTCCCTTTTTTGCTGGGATGCTGTATCCTTCATGACTCCTACAAGGGGTTTAGAGGTTCCAGACCCCACAAGAATGTTATCAGCTCCTGTCCATGAAGTTACGGCCATAGAGAGCTTGTCTTGATGCACATCTCAACATCACCTCCACCAGGGCCACCACAGCCATGCCCAAGGGGAGGGATGGGGACCCCCTGCTCAGGCTGCACTGATGCTGGTGGGGGCTGACCACCATGAAGACCCCCTTAGTGGCGCATCCTCAGTGTCTGGGGTTGGCCAGGGCGTGGATGAGCTTGGTTTGGTGGCTTGAAGGTGTGTGTGATATCAAGGGGCTCATGGGAGTGATGAGCTCAGCCCTGCTCAATGAGGACTCCTGCCAGGTGGGTGCAGTGGTTCTGCTGGGCACGTGGCTGGGGGTAGAGGGGGCTCTGCCAAAGCCAGGATCATCTTCACCTGGGAGATGCTGAGGGAGAGAACCCATCCTCGGGTCCAGTACCCATCCCTGGGGTGAGCACCCATCGCCAGCTTCAGCACCTATCACTGGCATGAGCACCTATTCCCAGGTGCAGTACCCATCCCCAGGCACTGTACCCATCCCCAGGTCCAGCTCCTCCAGGAAGGAAAGTGGCCAAGCCTCCATGGTGGCCAGGCCATGCTGGCTGAGCTGCCCTCACCATGGCATTCTCTCTCTTTCTCCCCACCAGGATCCCCACCTCCTCCTCCTGCTCCTCCTACCCAGCCCCCTCCAAAGCACGAGCAGAAGCCAACGGGACGGGCAGCCCCTCGCGGCAGAGCTGCCTGCCCAAGGTGAACATCATGTTCATGAAGACGCACAAGACGGCCAGCAGCACCATCCTCAACATCCTCTTTCGCTTCGGGGAGAAGCATCGCCTGAAGTTCGCCTTCCCCAATGGCCGCAATGACTTCTACTACCCGTCGTTCTTCGAGCGCAGGCAGGTGCAGCACTACCGCCCGGGCGCCTGCTTCAACATCATCTGCAACCACATGAGGTTCCACTACCAGGAGGTGCGGGAGCTCCTGCCGGCCGACGCCACCTTCGTCACGGTGCTGCGGGACCCCGCCTACCTCTTCGAGTCCTCCTTCCACTACTTCGGGCGCATCGTCCCCCTCACCTGGAAGCTGTCTGGGGAGGACAAGCTGGCCGAGTTCCTGAGGGACCCCCAGCGCTACTACGACCCCAACGGGTTCAACACTCACTACCTCCAGAACCTCCTCTTCTTCGACCTGGGCTACGACAACAACATGGACGCCGCCAGCCCGCTGGTGGAGGAGCATATCCAGGAGATAGATCGCCGCTTCCACCTCGTCATGTTGCTCGAGTACTTCGATGAGTCGCTGGTGCTGCTGAAGGACCTGCTGTGCTGGCAGCTGGAGGACATCCTCTACTTCAAGCTCAACGCCCGCAAGGGCTCCACCATCTCCCGGTTGACCCCGGAGCTCTATGAGAAGGCCACCTCCTGGAACCTAATCGATGCCAAGCTCTACCGTTATTTTAATGCCACCTTCTGGCGTAAGGTGGATGCCTATGGGCAGGAGCGCATGGCCAAGGACGTGGCTGAGCTCCGGCGGGAGAACGAGAAGATGAAGAGCATCTGCATCGATGGGGGACGCCCCGTGGATGCCAGTGCCATCCAAGAGTCCTCCATGCAACCCTGGCAGCCGCTGGGGGAGAAGTCCATCCTGGGCTACAACTTGAAGAAGGAGATCAATAAGAAGTACCAGAAGCTGTGTCGCAAGATGCTGACGCCCGAAATCCAGTACCTGACTGACCTGGGGGCCAACCTCTGGATCACCAAGCTATGGAGCCGTGTGCGGGACTTCCTGAAGTGGTAGGGGATGGTGGGCACCCTACTCTCCCCAGGGAAGAACAAGGTGCTTTCCTTTTTCTTACTCATGGTGTCTTTTGGTCGGATGTGAGCAGAACCAGCTGGAGGCTTCATCACCCAGGAACAGTTGGAGGGACCCTCCATCAGCCACCTGCAGTGTCCCAGCTTGGGCAGGAGCCTGTGGTGGGGCTGCCATCACCCACCAGCAAGGAGAGCGAAGCCTCTGCCTCCAGCCCTGCCTCCGAGGGGTCAAGGATTGGGGGCTTGGGGGTGGATTTTTCCAGCAGGATCCATGTCTTCCTTCCCCATGGAAAGACCAGAGGAGGTATTTGTGAAGGACGTGGCCTCGTCACAGCAGGAGCAGGACATCCATCACCATGTCATGGGTTGGGCAGCATTGGCAGGGATGTGCCTGGCCAGCAGTGACATGGAGTCGTCCTTGCCCTGGGTGGGCAGAGCTGCTGGCCAGGAACCTGAACCTTGAGGGGCTCCTCAAATCACCTCATTTCCCTTGATCCCTGGTGTGGGGGCTGCGTGCTGAGCCTGCTGCATTGCTCCAGCCCCTGGGTGTGATGAGTGTAGCATGTTCTTAGCCCACCCACAGCCCTCCGTCCAGGGCAGGCTGTGACCCGGAGCCATCCAGAGACCTTGGAGAATGGAAAACCAACCCCAAAAGCCCCATCATTCATCAATGGGCTCATGGTCCCCACGGGCGAAGGGCATCCAAGCAGCAGGTCCCTTCTCAGCCACCCATGGTTCTGGTTAGAGGGCCCCGTGGCCCTGGTCCCTACAGGGGCCATCCCGGAAAGCCCACGGAGTCTGGTGAGAACTGGCATGGGGAGGAGATGGGGAGCAGGGTGTGGTGGCCACCATCCCGGTGATGCCATCCCCTGGGTATGGCAGGGAGACCAAGGACAGAGTCCATCCCCACCCCATGGTGGGAACAGCCCTTGGGTGTCCTGGTCGGGCTGGATGACACCAGCAATGTCACATCCTGCTGAGAGTGGCCTTGGCCAGGTGTGGAGGTGGCCCCTGTGGTGGAGCCTCCCCGGCAGCGAGGGCCCCCCCCGACCCCCCCCCTGTTCTGCTGCCTTTGTAAAGACCAGAAATAAAAAAGCAATTCTACTTTTGTAAGATAATTGTATATTTGGCCGTTTTTAATATAAGGATGCTCCAGCTGGTCTCCATCTGTCTCCTTCTTCTCCAGGGAGTGGGAAGGACTGGGACCTCCCCATGCTGGCTCCTGACGCCAGGCCATGGTCACAGCAGGATGCTCTCCTGATGTCCTCTCCTGCCAGGGGGACAGATCCTGCTCTGCCCAAGGGATGTCCCAGCAGCCCCTCAAGGTCCTGGCTCTTGAGGTCCCAGGATTCAGGGTCCTCCATCACCTCACACGGGGGTGAGAAGCTCCATGTCTCCTGGGTGGCACTAAGGAACGAGGTCACCAGTGTGAGTGGAGAACCTGGATCTGTCCCTGCAGAGCCACCCACGCTGCCGGGTGCTGGCACAGGACTGCCATGGTGCCACCAGGAAGGTCTTCACAGGGACACCAGACTCATGGGACAGCCATCACGGGTGACACAACTCATTCGTCCCACCAGGTCCCAGCTCTGCTGCTTGCATCTCATTTTCAGGGGTGGTTCCAGGACTTGCACCAGCATTTCTCCAGCCAAAGCACCAGCACTGGCAGTACCGGGGTGGACACAAGCCCCAGTTTGGAGACACCACTGAGGCCACGAACACAACAGTGCATGATGCTGTCCATGGGCACTGGGAACACAGAGCTTGGGACGCCTCCAGTGGAGGGCACCCCTCTGGGAGACCTCAGGGTCTGCAGGTGTCTCCCATGACACTCTGAGGCCTCCTGCTGGGAGCAGATGTCAAATCCCACCTTGGGAACCAGTTGCTTCTGCAGATGGAGGAGTGGAAAAACCCTTTTGGAGGCAGGACATTGGCTGCACAGCCCACCTGGGGTGACAGGGATTCGTTCCATGTCCCTCCATGTCCAGGTCACCAGGTCAACCCATGCAGAGGGGGCTGTGCTGGGGTTTGGGGACCATCTGAGACAGGCAGGAGCCACAGACACGTGAACTTCACCAGGTCTCTGTCCTGGCTCTGACCAAACTGATGCCCCCAACCAGGTTCATCCATGAGAGATGAGCTGCTGGAGAGCAGTCGTAGAATCATAGAACAATTTGGGTTGGAAGGGACCTTTCAAGGTCATCTTGTCCAACCCCCCTGCAGGAAGCAGGGGCATCTGCAACCAGAGCAGGTTGCTCAGAGCCCCAGCCAACCTCACCTGAAAGGGTTCCAGGGATGGGGCAGTGACCCACCCCTGTCCCAGCAGCCTCCTCTGATGGGCTTTTCTCCTCAGTAAATGGGACCCAGCTGGGACTATGGGGTCAGGATTGCGTGATGGGGCTGCAGGCAGGACCATAATGGGACAAGGATGGAGCACTGGGGACCAGAACTGTGTGATGGGACAGGGACCATGGGAGCATGACTGAGAAGTGGGATCAGAACCATGGTGGGTCTAGGACCATGGGGTGGGACCATACTATGGGGTGGGACCAGGAACATCCATAGGACCAAGACTGAGTGGTGGGATCACACCAGTAGCACCAGCTGGGGCTCGTTGACATCCAACCCTGGTCTTTAAAGGTCCTCAGGTGGTGGGCCTGCTGCTTGCTGAGGATGATGGGGCTGTGCTGGTGGGTGCTGGTGTGTGAAGCTGTGCTGGGGGTGGCAGGTGAGTGGGGCTGGGACCCCTTGGCTGCTCCCTTCCAGTCCCCCCACTGGTTGTACTGGAGGAGATGGGTGGTGGCACCTTTGTCTGGGTGCAGGAGGGTGGTGGGTGCCCCTTGGTTTTGTCTAGTGGAGGTTCCTGATGCCCTCCTGGACCTGCTGGTAAAGGTCTTCTTAGTGGAGAGGAGACTTCCCAAAATGACCCTGCTCTCTGGGAATGTGTGGTTGGGGCAAGGGGACTTGCCAGGAGCTCCCAGGGCCCAGCAGGTCTGTAAGGACCTGGTTTGGGTGGGAGGGACTAGAGCCACTGGTGGGGTATGTGGCTGCTGGTAATGGTGTCCCAGCCCATGAGCAGCTCCTGGTCAGTCCCCAGCCTTGGCCAGGGTCATGGTCTTGGTGCAGCCCATCTGCTCCCAGGCATGCCTGGTGCTGAGGTGCCTGGGGATCTCATCCTGCATTTTGGGAGGGTTCTGGAGACTCTCGTGGAGCACCCCCTTCTCCAGCACCCATGACCACAGTGGTCCCATACCAAGGCCTGGCCACCATGACCAGCAGAGGCCCTGGGTGAGGGACCTGGGGAGCAGCCTGGTGCGCCCAGACCCAGCTGAGCTCCTGGGTGTTCTCCTTTGTGCTGCTGTCACCTGCCCCCTGCGAGTCCCTGGGACATCCGAGGACCTGGTTGTGCCTGGGACCTACTGCTCCACACTCAGCCCCACTGGCTAAACCTTCCTCTTGCTGCAGGGACCACCCCAGCTCCAGCTGCTCCAGAGTCCTCAGGTCCCACGGTGGTGGCTCCAGTGGTGTCCTCAGCCATGAGGACAAGGACTGAAGCCCCAGTGCTTGCTGCTGCCACCGAGCCTGGTGGGGCTCGTGCTCGCTCCAGCTCAGAAGAGTCCATCATGAACTTCACCTTGAGGCTTCTGGATGGTGAATGCTCTGGGTCTTGTAATGGGTGCAACCTCTGGGGGGATGAGACCCCAGCCAGGACCTCTGGGTTTGACCAGCAGCACCTGCTGCTTTCTCCTGGCTGGCCTCAGGAGAAGGTGGCCACCACTGCAGGACTTCCCCTCCCAGTCTTGCAGAGGGTATAGAGCTTTGAATGGTGGTGCTTTGAGATGTTCCTCATCCTGTGCTTGATACCATGATTGGATTTCAGGGGTCAGTTACCCCCTTGTTATTCTGATGGGTCCCCTCTTGGCTCTGGGGGAGGGAGGACCAGGAAGGTGCTCTGGAGAGCAGGCAAGGAAGCCAGGCTGGGGTGACAGAGCCAGGACAGCTCTTGGCTTCCAGGGACAGGGAGTGGGCTCTGAAACTGGGGAGCTGTGGGCAGAGCACCCACCCCACAGGTGGAGGAAGAGACACCTCTGGGTGGTGGCCTGGGATGTGTCTGATGTCCTCATCTGTGGTGGGACAGGCTTGGGGATGTCCCATTCAACCCACCCTCCCTTCTGCAGGGGACCTCAGTACCATGAAGAAGCCGCTGGTGCTCAGCCCTGGCTCTGCCATCCATCTGGAGGCCAGGGTCAGCTTCAGCCCTGGCACCTCCCTGAAGATCTATGTGGATCAGTGCTATGGGACCAGCTTGGAGAAGTTGGGACATTCCAGAAGGTTCTTCATGGTGGTGAACAGCCATGGGTCAGTGCCCGTGGGGTGGGAGGTGGGGATGCTGCTCCAGGCACCCTGAGGTCCTGCTGGGCAAGGATGTCAAGCCTGGAAATGTCCCTGTGTTGTTCTCCTGCCTCAGGTGCCTGCATGGGCAGAAGCTGGGGAGCGTGTCTGTCCAGCACTGGAGAGGGGTCTCTGTCCTCCAGCTCACCATCCCCACCCCCATGCTGGAGGATGAGCCCGAGGAGGAAGAGGTGAGGTCAGGGCAATGTCCTTAGTGGTGGGATGGAGGTCCTATGGGTGAGGGTCAGCACTGTCACTCCTGGGGCATCCTGCACCCTGCTGGGGTGGTCCCAACATCATGGGGTTGGGGACCCTTTGGACCCACAGAAGGACATGGTGGCAGCATGTCCTGCCTGGGGCTGGTGTCTTGGCAGGTCTACGTTCACTGCCTGTTGACAGCATGGGGCCCCACCACCACCCAGAGGCATGGGGCCAGGTCCTGCTTCTACAGCCAAGCCACAGCAAGGTAAGCTCAGCCCTGGCGAGGGCTCCCTGCCAGTGCCCCAGGATGTGAGCACCCATGGGTGCTTTGGAAGCAGAAGCCACTTGTCAAGGGAGTCCATCTGGGGGACCAAGCCACCCCATGGTGGTCTGGTTGGCACCTCTTCTCCCATGGTAGCCTCCATAGTTGGCATCACCAGAGGTCATGGCTCCCTCCTGGTGCAGATGAACTGGGGAGGTCCTTGCTGTCACTAGGGGACATCTCCTCTGGGGTGGCCAAGACCTGTGGGCATAGTATCATGTGGGTCTTGCAGTGGAGGCTGGGGACCCCGAGACCTCCCCCCAGCTCTGCCCTCTCCTCCCAGCTGGCACAACGCAGAGGACCCTTCCCAGAGCACTCTGTGTGACTGCTGTGACACTGGCTGTCCTCCTGGTGACACCCTCCCTGGAGAGCTGCCAGGTACCAGGGCTGGGCTGTGGTGGCCCCACATGGTTTTGGGGTCCTGGGGCTGGGACAGGCTCTATTGGCCATGCCCTCCCACAGGGTTCCCAGGAGAGGGGACACTCCACCAGGAGACAGTTGGACCATTGCTGGTGCAGAAGAAGGTGCCATGGTATGAAGGTGAGTGGACATCCCCAACCCTCTCCCCATGGCCCCAAACCCACCACCCCAGGTGCTGAAGCAACCTCTGAACTGTGTTTTATGGGTTTTTTGGTGTCCCCAGCACCGTGCCGCACAGTGAAGATGTTCCTGCTGGCCGGGCTGGCCCTGGTGGGCAGTGTCCTGGTGGCAGCTGCCCTGGTGGGGGGTCTTCTGTGGCTGGTCGTGGCCACCTGGCACCTGGGCAGGCGCTGGTGGGGATGGCAACGGCGACCACGGCGGCAGTGTCCCTTCCATGCTGAGCTGCAGAGCGTGGTGGGGGCCCTGCTCCCCAGGGAGCTGGAGAAAGGGGTTGAGGTAGCTCCAGACTACCACAGCCTGGCACAGGGCTTGGTGTGAGCTGATGACCCCCTTCCCCCCCACACCAATAAAAGGTGGTTTTCTTTTCTCTAAAGCTTCTCCTGGTGGTACCATGGAGACTGGGGCCACAACTGGAAGCCACATCACCTGCTGGTACCTCTTGGTACCAGATGTGGCTTCTAGGTTCAGCGGCATGGCCCCAGCCTGTGGTGCTGGAGCAGGTGGCTCTTGGTTGGGGGTATTTGGGTCCCAGGAGGCACCACTAAAGAACTTGGACATGGTGCAGCTCCTTGGAGACAGTCCCAGGGGTGTCCCATGAGGTTGGTAACAGTTGTGGGGGGATGGAGGGGTTCCAGCTAGGAGTTGGGAGTACTGGTGGGGTGCCCAGGGCTGCTCTGGGTGTGCAGGGATGCCCCATCCTAGGGTGGAGAACTCCCAAGGGTTGGGACCCAGCCAAACTCATGTGTCCCATCCAAAAGGGGACACGGCAACGGATTCCCCACCAGCATGGCTGCAGTGTCCAAGCATCACCCAGCACAGGGTCAGGACTGAAATGGTTTATTAGGACCAGCCATGGGGCAAGGTGGCCGCTCTGGGGCCGTCACTGGAGCAAGGGATCACAGTAGGTGGGTCACAGCACCCCACAACCAGCAGCGTGCCTCAGGGTGGGGCTGGGGGCTCACCTGGTGCCCCATAGAGCTTGCGGAGGCTGGAGTCCATCAGAAGATCTACGGTCCTGTGGCAGGAGAGGGGGTCAGGGGCTGCCATGATGGGGAAGGTGCTGGCTGGAGCCATCCCAAATCCATCTGAGACCCTGTCTGTGACATCACCGAGGCCCCAGCCCTACTAAAACCAGGCTTAGAGTCACAGTATTCTTTAGGTTGGAAAAGACCCTTAAGATCATCAAGTCCAACCGTTCCTCAATCCCTACCAGGTCACCACTAACCCCTGTCCCTCAGCACCACATCTAAACAGCTTGGAAACCCCTCCAGGGATGGAGACTCCACCATTGCCCTGCCCAGCCTGGCACAGCCCTTCACAACCCTGACCACCAACAAATTGTTCCTCATGTCCCACCTAAACCTCCCCTGGTGCAACTTGAGGCTCTTTCCTCTTGTCCTGTCACTTCTTCCTTGGGAGAAGAGCCCGACCCCACCTGGCTCCAACCTCCTTGCAGGGAGTTGTGCAGAGCCAGAAGGTCTCCCCTGAGCCTCCTTTTCTCCAGGCTCAACACCCCCAGGTCCCTCAGCTGCTCCTCACCACACTCCTGCTCTAGACCCTTCCCTAGTTTCGTTGCCCTTCTCTGGCCACGCTCCAGCCCCTCAAGGTCCTTCTTGGAGTGAGGGGCCCAAAAGTGACCACAGGATTCAATGTTGGACCTCCCCAGTGCCCAGTCCAGGGGCACAATCCCTATCCTGGTCCTGCTGGCCACACCAGTGCTGGCACAAGCCAGGATGCTGGTGGCTTCTTGGCCACCTGGGCACACACTGGCTCATCTTCAGCATGCTAAACAAACACCCCTGGGGCCTTTTCCACCAGGCACTTTCCAGCTGCTCTTCCCCCACCCTGGAACATTCAAGGAGTTGTTTGACCCAAAGGCTGGACCCCACCCTTGGCCTTGTTGACCTTCACCCTATTGGCCTCAGCCCGTGGATCCAGCCTGTGCTTAGTGTGGCCACACCTCGCTAATCTCCCAGCTCCTGCTAATCTCTGTCCATGTGGGGCCATGTCCCAGCCAGACCCTGGCAAAGCCCCTCTGCGGTGGGGACACCCTTCTGCTGGTCACCCTGAGCTTCCCCCCACCCAGTCCCCAGCCCATACTGGAACCAGTTCCCCTGGTAGGAGAAGCACCTAGGACGTGGGGCTACCCTGTGAGCTGCAGGGATGGGGTGGTGGTCCCCAGGGGGATGTCCCTATGTCCCCTCCTCACCTGTCGATGGGGGTGATGATGAGGGGGATGGTGGCCAGCCCCAGGGCGGTGGTGGTCCAGCGGCGCAGGGGCAGTGGCCAGCGGGTGAGGGCTCCCAGTAGGGCCAGCGAGGCGGCACAGATGCGGTTGATGGTGAAGCCAGGGATGGCCACCGAGGCCAGGCTCTGCCAGACGAAGGTGTCCACCACGGCCACCCCCACCCGTGTGGCCTGGGCAGGGTCCTGGGTGTGGGCCTGAGTGGGGGACAGAGGGGAGGTCAGTGGGGAGGGGAGAGCAGTTTGGGGGTGGGGGGGCAGGTAGGTGTGACACTCACGGCGGCAGCTTTCCGGCCCTTGTCGAT
>VYZX01023031.1:290272-316195 GCA_013401335.1 Brachypteracias leptosomus | reverse complement strand
CAGTCACCCTCACAGTAAAATAGCTTTTCTTTATGTAGAGACAAACGGCACATCACTGCCTCATGTTCAATGTGGTGCCCTCCAGGACCCCCAGGTCCTCTTCTGCAAACCTGCCTCCCCAGCAGATAGCAGTTCATGGGGTTGTTCCTCCCCAGGAACAGGACTTTGCACTTCTCCTTGTGCAGCTTCATGAGGTTCCTGTGCACCCATTTCTCCCGTCAAGGTTCCTCTGAATGGCAGCACAACTCTCTGGCATATCAGTCACTCCTCCTGGATTTGTGTCATCAGCAAACCTGCTGAGTGTACACTCTGCCTCATCATTCAGATCACTAATGAAGATGCTGAACAGGACTGGGGTCAGTAGGGGTACATTTCTTGTTACTGTCCTCCAAATAGATATTGTGACTCTGAGCTCAGTCATTCAGCCAGTTTTCAGCCTACCTCACTGCTCATCCAGCCCACACTTCATCAGCTTCTCTGTGAAGAGGTTACGGGAGACAGTGTTGACAGCTGTAATGAAATCAAGATAGACAAGATACACTACTCTCCCCTCAACTACCAGGTCAGTCATTTCATCATAGGTAGTATCAAGCATGGCTTCCCCTACTCCTGATGACCTTCTTGTGTATTTTAAATGCTTTTAAACCACTGGAAAATATCACATCTGCAATCAGGACTTCAGTAGACAAAAATTAACATAGTTAAATATGCTTTATTACAAATTAGCACCAAGAAACTATCATTTCAGGCTATAGCCTGTTTTCTCCTGATTTTGGGTATCTTGTTTCTTTTCCAAGTAACAAAAAAATAAAAGTCATGCAATCCACACACTTAAATAGGGATACAAGTGATTAATCACAAAAGATTCTATACACACTTTTCATCAACATCTTAATTTAAAAAAATATTTTCTATGAAATATAACGAAATCCTCTCTTAAATCCTACCCCCAAATCTTTGGTCTCTTAATTACTAGGCTATTAACGGGTAACCATAAGTAGACTAATCAAACAAGAAAAACTGCATTTCTTTCCAGCTGAGTATATAAATACTGCTCTAATATTTTTCCTCCCAGTTAAGTAGTTTGTAAACCTGATAAAGCTTTTGAGAAAAAAACATCCTATTCAAAATTCTAGAAACTCTTTGACTCTACATAAATTTTCATGTTGAAACTTTTGTTACCTGAATTCTGAAATAAACATATCTAATGATATCTGAAAGCCCTGATCACCTTCAGGAAATGCTTCAATGACCTGAATGTGTCAAAATGAGGGAGAAGAAGATGACCACGCTGAAAAAAACATGAATGAGAAAACAGTAGATCAACTGTTTATTGTACCACTGGAAATAAAATATTTTTTACCACAATTCAGCATATGCTTAAAATTGATTAATTACTTTTCAAAAATAATTTGTTACACACAATGTATAATTTTGCTATATAAACTGTCAAAATACACTGGAAGACAAAAGCACAGATAGTCTTGTTTAGAAAGCCTGACATGAACATCAAGTCTGTTGGGAGACAGAGCTTTCTCTTATCAATAGCACAATTTTCAGGAAAGGTCCCCAGAAATAGTAGATAAGTAAGTTTACATTTGAAAAAAAAAAATAAAAAAAATTCTGATTTTCAGAATAACATCATTCAATTTCCATGTTTCAGATAAAACCTAAAAAAATTAGTTAAATAAATCTCGATTAATTAAGTCTAGAATAAACTACCAGAAGATAATGAGAAAAATCAGTGTTTCTATGTTGCGCCTACAAAATTGGATGCAACTTCTGGAGTTCATTTGTTATGTAGGTTAAAAAATGAAATGATAGTAGTGTGGCGATGAACACATCACCAGCAAGTACACAATGAAAACTAAAGGGACAAAAAAGTAGTGTCTGTCTGTTCCTTTTTTTCCGGATCTCATTGAGGACAAGAAAAATACCACTGTCAGGATCATCTGTTCCACAGAAGCCTGGACTGATGTGAATAATGAAGCAGGAGCACAGCCAGTGCTCCTCACCAGCACCAGGGCAGGAGCAAACTCTGTGACTGTACAGCAGCTATGCCACAACTGCACACGGAGACACTTAGTGAAGTTCAATTTTGCTGCTACATCAATTCAACAGCTGCATAATATAGCCTCAACCATTAGAAACAGCTTTATGCCTCTCTGTGTATTTTAATTTTTATTTGCAAGCTGTTGGTCCTAAGAGATGTTTACATCTTCTTCAAAATATATAATAAGGTTAATCCTCTTTGCCATGTTTTTCAAGGACCAACATGAAAAACAAGCAAACATTTTACGTGAACCCTCTGAAATTCTGATACTTCTGGAACAAAGAGATTAACATTCCCCAATTAAGACAGGAGAAAGCTTTCCTCAAATTGATTTGCAGGCAGTACATATTATTTCATCAATTCAGAGATTAGATGTGCGGGTAAACCGGTTTCCAAGGTAACTGGACTAACCATGGGGAAGTCATCAGGGTGATAAGTAACTAAGAAAATTTAGAAGGTACCGTGCGGAAACAGAAGAGAAGTTGCTGAACTGTAGCTATGCAGATAAGCCTAAGATTTACTTATTTTACACAAAGTAGAATAGGATTATTGAAAACAGTGTTTCTAATGTTTAAACTGCAAGGTCATGAACAGTGCCTGAAAATCTGACATAAGGCCAGAGGAGATGATACTTCTCACTGAACACAACAAGCACAAGTTGGAATTCAAGCCCTTCAGTGCTCATGCAACCCAAACTGCCTCCCAAGTTTCTTCCTCATTGCTATCGGGTTGAGTAAATCAGGGGCACAGGTCCCGGCTGGAAATCTGAAAAGTGCTTAAAGCAACAGAGATGGCTGAAGTATGAGTTCTAGGTCTTCAAAGGTCCTCAGTTAAGCTCCACTACAAATGTTGCTGAAAATAGGTGAGCTCAACAAAACTGAACTTCTGATGATTTTTTTCTAGGTTTTAGAGCTTTAGGCATTGCAACCTCTAAAAATACACCCAAATAAGAATGCAGCAAAATATTTTGCTTATTTATGTTAAATTCACATATGTAGACTTAAGTATCACTAAATACAGTACTTGACATTTGTAATTTTTTATTGGATGTTATCATTCGGCAAATGTTTAAATTGACTGTACAAACTAGAAGGCGTGTTGCAGCCACAGAGAAAACCATCATTTAGAGGAAATTAAAACAGAGAAATAAAAATAGCTGACCTTAGATAGTGCCTTCTAGGTGGTGTTTGCCTTTTCCTCTCGCATGAATTGCACAACATATATCAATTTGCAATATGAATCCACACTGCAATTTGTATTCAAGGTAAAATGCAAACAATGTATGTTTGCAGACAAGGTTTTTAACTGAAGGCATGCATATATGCACACAGGCGGTCTGAATAAAAAGATGACTTTGTATATGAAACAGAAGCATTCCTCCCAGACTGCTGCCACAGGTAGCACAGGGAGGAGAGAACCATTTTCTTCTGCAGAGGTGGAAGAAGGGGCTTTCTGGAGAATGTGATGAGTTGCTGCCAAGCATCTGCTGCTTCCCAGATGGGGAAGAAACTCTTGATATGCAGTCAGGGCCCAAGGCCACAACACAGGGGGCACGTGAGGGACAAAGTCTGCCTTTGTGTCAGGGCCTAAATTGGGTAGTTCATTTTATTTAAGTACATCACCATGGCGTATTATATGCAACGGATTCACTTTTGTTACTCTATACTGTGGGAAACTATGTTAGTTTCTTTTTCCAGTGCTCCAAATAGCATTTCTGAAAGCTTTTGAAAAGACCTGGGAGAGAAAAGACCAGCTCATAATATCTGAAATACTTCTGAGAGCTCAATCCTGTAAGCTGCTTCTCAACTAGAAACACCATCAACTACAGCAAAAATTCAGGGGCTTCTGTAAGAATATGAACTGAAACAGCTTTGTACTTGGTGCAAATAGTCCCAAATCTATTAAATTCTCATATGCTGTTACATGCTTCTTGTATTCTAATTTCTTAATTTGCAGTACCAGAAGAAAGTTTGATACAGCAGCAAGATAACCCCACATAATGGCAAAAATATCTCGTGTAGATTCAAATACTAAATCCGCCACATTATATAATGACTCTAAATCCACTTAAAGAACACAATAAGGATACATTTTTTTAAGATATCCACAAAGAGAAAAAAACCCCAACCAACCAAATCCAAACTTTTAGCTTGGCGAAGGAGAATTCATTGCACTGGGGGAAGGCATTAATTTGCATCTTGCTACCAGCAGGATTCTACTGTCCTTCTACACCTGCCCACAATTTAGCAAACCAGAAACAAAAAAAATCAGATTAAAGTCTGTGACACATAGCAGCATAAAAAAAACCCCTAAGGTCTTATCATCCTGTAAGATACTTAAAAGACTGGAAGTCCAGAGAGTTTCTAAATGGGATGGAGTAATTTTGTTAGCTTAAGATCTCTGCATCAAGCCTCCCAGAACCTTCAGATAGAGGTTAACACAGGAAGAGTCACTATACTTGTGTAAACATGCTTTAAACCACCACAGGAAAAAGAAAAAAAAGGCATAAAACAACATACAGCTTTCCTCTACACAATGACATAAAGATAAACCAGACATCCCCTCCAAGTACAAGAGAAAAACCTCTGATTCTTCAAATGCTGCATTCTGAAAAAAAGCCTACCAGAAGACTGTGCCCATGTTCTCTAGTATATGGAGAACAGACATTTACTTAGTTACACATAAGATCCTAGATTCTCAATTCAATCATGAAAGCAATTTTATCTTCAAACTGGAAGCCTTCTAACTACATTCTTGAATTACCATAAATAAAATTCTGCAAAAGCATCAAACAAGTCCACAATCTTTTGTTGTGAGGAATATATAATTATTAGCAAGTCCTATAACCATCCATCAGCAATTATCTTTTGGACAGGCAGGCTTAGTAAGGAGAATTTGCTTAGCTTATTTTATATAACGCATAAAATAAGACAAAGTATACGACTACATTGTAAAGTAAATTAGTCTTTTTATTGAGCACCAGACAGCTACAACTAGACTGCTTTTGTTACCAACCCATTCTGTTTAATTTTAATTCAGGTACACCAAATTTATACTACCACCTGCAGCAATATATGCATATATTCTACCTGACAGTTCCCTCACTCTTAAATTTCTCTCTTGGTTTCCTGAACAGAGCTTGATACTGTTATACAAGGGAAAGGAAGAATGTGGGAATTGTAATTTGTTTCCAACTTCTATTGGATGAGCATTTAATTATATTCATTACAGATAATATTTTCAAACAAGTATCAAGTCACATTGGACTGCTGCAGGAAAGCAAGTCAGTGCTATCATAAAAACACTGAGAACTCAAAACACAGGCTGAAGCCTCTTTCTTCCTCTATATTAATTTCAGTTTCAGTTTTGCTGAAGATACCATTGACAACAAATCCTCTCTTGC
This sequence comes from Brachypteracias leptosomus, assembly GCA_013401335.1. Lineage (NCBI taxonomy): Eukaryota > Metazoa > Chordata > Aves > Coraciiformes > Brachypteraciidae > Brachypteracias > Brachypteracias leptosomus. The sequence continues at coordinate 310,739 of VYZX01023031.1, read as the reverse complement.
TAGAGTTACACCTAAGGTACAATTCTGTCCACAGTGCATTACCCATCTTTTTTTAATTTCTGAAGCCACTTTTCACAGTTAGCAAAGATCTATGACAACACGGAAGGTGTGTTTTGGAGCTGTTGATGTTCTCTCAAATCAAAATGATGAGGGACAGATCAGCCATGCAGGCAGGAGATAAGTGCTCAAACACAGGTTGCTGCAGCTCCTGCCTCTTCCCCCAGGTTTCACCTGTGTCTCATTTACCTGTACATCTGTGAGCATATATCATAAATGGCAAATAATATTTTCCTTCTGAACTGTAATGTTATCACATCAACTCATGAGTACCATAAGATTTCCCCAAAGCAGTTATTTAAATATTACAATTTTTCTTTTCCATTAAAATTTGAAGGTCTCAGTTCTACTCCTCTCTCTTTCATTATTTCATCTTCCTCTAAGTGCTTCTCTCCCTGCTATGTTATCTTGGACTTATTTATATTAATTATACAGACAAAAAGACACTCTAGCCACAAAGTGAATACCTCTATAAGGCCCTGACTGTGTCTCAAGACCAGGGCAGCTTCAATACATGAATAAGAAAGCCTTTCCTGGTTATCTTGGTTTTAAAACTATTCTAGCTTCTTTACCCATTGATGTTTTATTTACCTCCCCCTGGTTCTCCACCCTTGAGGAATGCTCCACATTCAAATTGCTTTAGAGTAGTGAAATTAAATGGTAGCCTTTGTGACTGCCCAGTTATTACTTTCAAAGAGCATAATGGCAGAGACAACCTACAAAAAAAAAAGTCAAGTGTTAACTGATAGTATGACTGAAGAAAACAGGACGGAAAAGCAAAGAGAAGTCTGGTTCGAGAAACAAAGACTATTTATTATCCTTAACCGGGGCCTATAATGCAGTAAAGTATTTATGGTCTTACCAGTTTGTCAAAGAAAAATACAACATCTACATACTGACTAAACTAAAAACCTGCAGTTGAGTACTTTATCCCCCCCCCTCAAAATTCAAAGGGAAATTAAGTTGTGTTAGGGGTGATGCTCCACAAAGTCAGCACAAACATTGGCCAAGGCCCTGCACAGAGTCAAGAATCAATTTATTGAGCACTACAGTCTCTTTGACTTCTTCCTCCTACAGTGGAAAATTCAATTCCCTTTAAGTCAAAGAGTTTCTTTTTAAATCTAATACCGCCTCATCTATTTCATTTTAACAAGTCTTTCAGCACATCTCAGATCCCAAAGCTGCTCTCAGTGCTGAAGGGGAACAGTCTAAATATTAAGCTACACAATCGTATTTGCCCTTGTGTGCTTTCCAGTGCCAGCATCTGCAAATTCTTTCTGTATATTTGGTCCTAACCTCAACAGAAAGTGTGGAAGAACACACAATGTAACCTACAGCGTAATGTTCAGGTAGACCCTCTCCTAGAAAATGTTGGAGGGAAGTCCCAGTCCCTTTCTGAGGTACATTTTCCAAAGACGGTTATCCTTTCTCCAAGCTCTTTTATTAACTGCATAGACAAGCCAAATTTTTTCATAAAATTTGATTATAGACTCACAGCACATCTGAAAAAGCTGCCAGCCTTCATGAAATGATGTTCGTGTACTCCAAGATGAGTAAGAAACCCTGATAAGCAGTAGCAAAGGTTTTCTAAGCATCCCCTTGAGCAGCTTATAGAGTTGTGACGTGATCACACAAAGGAGACTCACCAACTAGTCATTAAACTCTGGAACTGCTTCCAACTAAGGACACTACACTCTCTTTCACAAAGCTGATGTCATTTGTTATAAAGTGCCACCCAAACATGAAGTATTTTTTTCAGTCAAAAGTACTGAAAGTGAGGAACTTTAAGTCACCTGCTTTCTTATCAAAGTATCTTTGCAGTTCTTTGAATACTAACAGATATTGAAACTGTTCCCAGTAAAGCATGAGTTCGTGGTTTCGTTACAAGGTCTATCTGAAGTAGATGTCTTCTGACATAATTCTTGTAACCAGATGAAGGAACCATCCCACCAGTACTTTGTAATTAGATCAGAGACTAATGTTCAGTGCACTGTTTTAGCCTCCTTGCAGAACAGACTGCAACTCCCAGGGCTGGTTGCTCTGAGGAAACAGTCAGAGGAAAGAGTAAGGGCCAGTACTTCCCACGATTCTCAGATTTTCTTTTTTTCATAACAGGTAGTTTGCTGTAGCTTTCTTTTTTGGGTTCACTCTCTTGTAGCTGATTAGCTATTGCATCTTTTTCTTACAGCAGACTACAGACAAAGCTGTAAGCTTTTCTTTAACTGTGGTGTGAAATTAAGAAGTGTCTTTGTAGTGCGGATCAGTGCATCAGTAAAGTGAGGCTTTAAAACAGGTAAAATATTGCTAAGTCACTGAAGTGGTTCTGCAGACATTTCTACATTAAACTTCAACAGTGCTGTGACAACACCATCTATTCCATAACATGGATGTTGTTACGATCTCAGCTAGAAAATGCCCTCCAATCTCACTGCTAGGCCTTTAGCACAGGTGGCCAAGTGCATGAGTGATTCATGCAGAGGTTCCTCCTCAGCTTTTCATGTTCATAACTATGCTTCCATCTTTAAGAAAAACTGTCCTAAATCATCTCAATCTGAGAAGCTTTTTTACATTAAGTGCTACCTTATTTTGTTGGATTACTCCACTGTCAAGTTTTATATGTCCCAAACTTTCCCATTCATGTTTGCTTGAGTGTACTTGCTGCCACAGACCCATGAGAAAAGGAAGCACTGCCTGTCAGCTCTGCAGCTCTCCTGATGCTCTCTCTGTTCAGCAATGACAAATGAGGTCTAAAAGCAGAAAAATTACTGTTGGGGCGCTTCTTCAGGTCATTGCCATCATCATGTCTGTCCAGTTCCCCTGTTATCAGCACATGCTGATACCTTATTTTCTATTGCCTATGTGCTAACCACATGTGCAGAAGATGACATGTGATCCAGTGGTGTTGTAATGATGATGTCCAGCACTGCTGTCTGCCAGTCTTGTACAGTATAGGCTGCAGAGCACAGTATAGTCTGGTTTGACATCCCATCATGTGCTGTCAGGAATTCTTGCATGAAAGCTCAGTGAGCTGAATCACAGTTGGTGGTGTAAGTCCTGGAAATCTGCTATCAGTACTGCCAAACTAATTTACTGATCAAATTCATGACAGCAGCATGACAAAGGGCTGCACCATGTCAGGGAGTCCCAAAAATACCTTATTTCTGATGGTAACACTGCATGGAGCATTTGTCTGCACCAAATATAGGGATACGGATATTAGCAGAAGCAGCTGATTCAAAGTAAGATATTTTAAATGTAATTTATCCTACAATTGCTTTTTTTTTTTTTTTCAATTTAAGAACTTAATCAAATCTGAGGTCTGAAAGAGGGATGAAGGACAGTCCTCTTTTTCTACTACTTCTGGAATTTTTTTCAGCTAGTGAAAATAGATAAAATTTTGACCTTTGTTTTCAAAGTAATCCAAGCCAGTCATTAAAAGACAGCTATTATTCAGCAAGTCACCAAATGATGTTATATCTTGGAATTCCTGTGCTAATAAAAGACAAAGAATTTGATCTCATATTTCATTATTATAGTACCACTTCTGTTTAAAAGAGAACAAAAAATACCTTATACCAGCAAGAAGTCACGCCATGCTTGCCCTTAACAGACATTTTTGCTACACCCTCCTGGCAGGTTTACCTTGCACTGCAAAAATTCCTGCAGCTAAAGCAAGCCCCACACCCTTGGGAGCATTATGTTTATCATGTAAGAATAAATTACAGAGTTTAAGAGAAAAATTTCTCTTTCAAAGCCTTTTGATGAATTACCACTACAATATTTTATTAGTCAAGTATCTGCATACGCAAGTATGTTTGTTCTAGTAATTCTTACTTTACCAAGTGTACAAGTCTATCTTCTAAAAAGGGGTGGCAGCAAATCCACCTGTAGGCTGGCCAGTTGAAGCAGATACTCTACACAACATGGGTCAGAGAAGATGCTTCCTCTTCTCTCAGGTGTCAGCCACATTTTTAAGGAAAACTGTGATGGAACATATGGCATATCTAGATTTTGTTGTCTCACACAGTAAAGAAGCAAGCCATGAAAAGCAAAGAGTGAGATCAGATAGAAAGATCTGTAGAAAGAACAAGAACAACCAGAGAATGAACAGCCTTTATAGAGCTTCTATGTACACAAGCTATTTCATACATTATTTACTTATTACAAATAATAAAACACAAAATCCACAGATAATACTGTAACAAAATAAACTCAGTGGAAAAAAAGCACTACAGTAAATTCTTCAGTCTTTCAAGTGATGAATATGCTGTACATAAAACAATGAAAAAAATTAATAAACTGACAATTAAAAGAAGTTGCTTTTTTTGGTTTTATTTTTTTAATGTAATGCAAAATTAAGTCAAGTATGTGGCCCTAAAAATCAAGAAAACTGATGATAGAAAAGGAAATTACGTTCTAGGCTATCAACAAAACTAACTGCAGCCTGGGAAGTGTCCAGAATCAATACAGGAGGAGAAAAAGAAGACAACCAGAAATTAGATTTAAACAAAAAAAACCCTATGAGGCAGACTACAATACTCCGATAACATCAGGAAGTCGATTGAGGCAAAATGGTGAAGAAAGGGTTCAAGTGTGTATTTCAGATAATGCTCTCCTGTGGGACTACTGATGCAGTGGTAAGCGGTTAGCTCTCAAAAAGAGGCCGCAAACCTGCACTATGGCTTCTCTGAGACCTCAACACTGCAAAAGCAGCACTACCATGTACCAGCTGCACTGGCTTATGACAGCTGGGGCAGGGCCCAGCCAGGTCAGGGTACTGGATTCTGACAAGGCTCCGAGTCATCCTGCACTCCCAACCCCATCATCCAGCTAGGGGAGGAGATCCTCACCACTCCACCACCACCCCACCCAAGCCCCCGTGGGTCTCATCACTGGGCTGCTGGAAGCTAAATCCAACTTTCCTCAAGCTCAGAAATGTGCAGTTCTTAATGGCATGGATTAACTACAGGGGTTCTCCAGGGCTCAGAGACACAAGCGACCCTCTGGACTAGGAAAATACAGTAAATTACATAAATCACATATAAGCACAAGAGGCTTGCTTTAACAGATTTACTTTTAAGCCAAAGGAGTGAAGAACAATGTACTTTATACTACTCACTATCTTTCCGTTTCAGTCCCTTTATTCAAAGCATTACTCCAAAAACTTCCCACTAAACTCTCTCATGTTTTATCACTCACTGGTCACCTTCAGCCACACACACTGGCTTCTTCTGGGAGTTCTTAAGCTTTATGAAACCAGCAAAATGCCTCTCTCCATCATTATCAGAAGGATTTCATATATAAACTAGACAACGTTAGCAGCTCGTTATGTTTTACAAAGTGAGCAATTTTAAGATTGCACTGAGGGTGTACAGTGCAGTGTGGAACTATTTACCAGTTTGACCAGAGCTTTTGAGTATTCAGCCTCAACCAAGTGCTCAGCCCATGCTCCCATTCCAACCAGGGCTTGCCCAGCTGTGGGACAACAACAGCCACGCAGACTTCAGCTACTGCTATACACAAAATGCCAGCAGGTTTTTCCTCTCCTGCAAATGAACACAACCCCTCAGCAGTTTTAGTTTCATATAGGCTGGTTTTAATGTCTCCTCTTAATCATAAATATTGAACTAATAACACTTGTTCAAACATTTCCCAAAAATTTCTTTGCATTGTTATTAACGTGTAACTAACTGTTAAATGTTACTACTAAGTGTTAACCTAAAGGTTAGGTCAATCTGCTTATGCTATAATAGAACAAATTATGTCAAAAAACCCCAACCTTAACATCTTTTCTTAGCTGTTTTGATTGACAGTGGTGGGTCCAGGTTCTCATTAAACAGGAAACATTAAATTGCTACTATCAATCCTTAAATTGAACTATGTGTAATGACAGGTAAAAATTCAAGCTGTATTCAATGAGCTCTTGTTAAAATATTCATATATATTTAAACAACATTAACTATTACAATCAGGAAGAACTCACCGGAGCTGCTACACCACCTTCAGTTTTGCAAAACCATCCACTCTTACAATTGATAAATAATACGAGAGATCACTTAGTATTGCTTACCTAAGTCTTCTCTTCTCTAGGCTAAATAGTCTCAGTTCCCTCAGCCTTTCCTCATAAGAGAGATGCTCCAGATCCTTCATAATCTTCATGGGCCTTCACTGAACTCTCTTCAGTCTCTTACGCTGGAGAGCCCACAACAGGACCTAGAACTCCAGATGTAGTCTCACTAGTGCTGATCAGAGGAGAAAGATCACCTCCCTCAATGAGCCCTGGCAACACTCTTCCTAATGACATCCAGGATATCATCAGTCTTCCTTGCTACAAGGGCACACTGATGGCTCTTGGTGTTCTCCAGGACCAAAGATCCTCTTTTGCAAAGACACTTTCCAGCTGGGTGGCCTCCAGCATATACTGGTGTATGGGGCTCTTCCCCAGCCCCTACCTCATCAGCTTCTCTATGAGGATGTTGCATCAAAAGTCTCATTGAATTGAATGTAGACAAGATCCATTGCTCTCCCATCATCTATCAAGCCAGTCACTTCACTGTAGAAGGTTATGAAGTTGATCAAGCATAACTTCCCCTTTTTAATGACAAAGGCTTACTGGTAATGACTGTGTCATGCACTTGTAGTAAACCACAGTAAGACTTACTACTTATTTTGGATATACAGCTGTTAAGGTTGGAGATTGCTTTACTGGCCATACAAAGAGAAGGGGGAAAAAGAAAAAAAAAACAAGAAAGAAAAAAAAAAAAAAAAAAAAAAAGAAAAACCCCTCTGTTTCATGGTATTTTTGTCCCCACATGTTAAATAACAACATGAAAGAGATGTGGAAAACATCAAGGTGGCAGTTTTTAGCCAATCTACCAGATTAATAGAGGAGTGACAATATTGAGCAACTACTTTAGAGAAAAAGGCTGGACAAAGAGCAATAAAGAGCTACATGATCTGGTAGTCTCATGCTCCCAACCACCACGCTGAAACATTCTCATTTGCATTAGTGCACTTTGTCACACTTCTAAATCACCAGCTTTGTCAACAGCGCTCTAAATCTCTAGATTTATGACTTCTCTCTAATTTGCCCTTGTGAAAAAATACAGTATTAAAATATTCTAAGTATTCTGTTTAAGTAGTCCACGCATAAAAAAACCCAATCTACTGGACAATTACCAAGTAGACATTAGTGAACAGTATCTTTGGGCTTCTAAGAAGGCAGAGCTAAGAGGTAAATATTTAAATATGTCAGAATCTACGTATCTACAGAATCTAAGTATGTCAGTATCTAAATAGGTCAGAGTCCACCTTAAAGATGAATGCAAGCTTATAAAGATATAAAGATGATTACAAGATGCATAAAACCCTGGGATTTTTTTTATCATAAAAGCCATGATCTAGATGAATTAGACCAGAGTTTGATAGCATGACTTTTAAATGCCTCTACAGCTTATTGCTTTTAAAGAAATAATGTAAATAGTAAATTTGAAATACAGGTATTATATAAAATAAAAGACCCTAAGTATACATGCAGCCTTGTCTGAATATTAGAAGACAATCTCTCAATGTGAACCAACATTTTACGCCCTTGAGATTATGCACTGAATACTAAGGTAGATGGAAACTGCCGAGAGGAACACAGAAAGTTACAGATGTGCTCAGACTAAGAAGTGCAGCTTTATGTGTAATAACACAGGGCAAATGGGTCTCAGAGATGACTTCTGCATCCACACCTTTCACTGGACTTTATCACACGGAAATACCTGTGTGATCCGACAGCTGTTGAATGAAATCTAGCAAGTAAAATTAGCTTCTGCTCTCACTAGAATACTTCCTATATAAAAAGGGACACTACAGACTAACAGCTATCACTTTGTACCATTTAATTACAGGAATGTCAACTGCTTTAATAGATTATTTGTGACCTGCAAGTTCAACAGTGACGAAGGAAATTCCAATCCTTAACAGAACTAATAGACACTTGTTAGACAATCACAGAATCACAGACAATGCAGTAGTCTATTAAGAACATAGGAAAAAAGTGTCTATTACAATTCTTTAATCTTAGCCAGAATATACTCAATTCCACCTTAAAAGTGGAATGCTGCCCCTTAGCCTTCAGGTGATTTCTTTATGAATATACCAGAGATGCAATTATGCTCTTTTTCAGGCTCTGACATACCTCACTGAGCAAAATAAATTTCTTAAGCCACCTGTTTTATGATAGAATTAACCAAGAAAAGGACAGATAAGAGCAGCTCTTGCTGCAAACTCATTTGCCTTAAGCAGAATCCACCAGACACATTCCAGATGAAGTCTCCTTAGAGAGTTATGACACTCACAATTCCCTACCACTACCAAAATAGTTAGCTCAATGTATCTAGAATGCCATTTTCCTTCCTTGCAGCTGCATTGCACCACAGGTTACTGCTGTCATTCTGCACAAGCAAGTCAAGAGTGGCTTTCTCCTTAGCTGTCACCCCCTACAAATGAGTCACTAGTTTACCGTGAAACTTCTAGGCTCATAAATCCATCCTCACTACTCAAGTCCTCCCAGTCACCCATATTTTATTGTAATCCTATGCAATGATAAGGCTTCCCCACTTCCCATCAAAAGCAAGTGTCATTAGTGTGCTCCAGCTTTCTGAGACAGACTACTGAAATTTTTAACAAGCTCTTCTATCTTATCAAAGGCAGACACTAATTTTGTCTGACATATGCTATGTCTCATAAATCCATTTACATGTATTTCACTTTTTCATTTGCCTCCCTGCCTTTGATTCTTTTAAAAGTTTTTTCTATTGTTTTGCTATAGAAAAAAAAGATAGTAATAATTTTCAAGCTGCCAGAACCGCTCCTCTACTTTCTGAAAAATTGCAACTGCATTTGCTTTTCTGCAGTTAAATACCATTTCTATTTTGATAGTGCTGTTTGTTTTCAAATGTTTGCTACAAGACCTTTCACTCAACTCCCTAAAAACCCGAGCACAAGGAAGTTCTAGGTTTCATCTTCATTTCAAGACTTTCCACTGTAAGGGTTTCTACCTGTATACATTTATTTCACTCTTAATCCCGATGCCATGTTCAACATGAGCAACTGTGCTGAAAGTGAAGGTAAAATATTAATATAAACTGGGGATGATAGCTCTGATGGTAACCTCATGCTCACTGCACGACATTCCACTTCCTTTCTTGTTTCATTTTTAATGGATAAATAGCTTTTTACTCTTGGATTATTTTCCTTTACAAGGTCAAACTCAGCTTGATTTCTGGCAACTTCTTATTCACACTTAACACTTCTGAACTCCGTGACACTCCAATTTTTGAGCAACCACTTTTACCACTCCTTGCAAGTTCTTGGGTAGCTTCTGATATTGTCTTGGATTGGCTTTTCTTTTGGTTAGGTCTGCAATTATTCTGCTCGCATTTTCTGCTTTTTCTTAGGATACAAATCCTACACACTTTTCATAATTCTGAATCAAAGCAGTTCCAAGAACCCCACCATTAGCGCTCTTTGATTTAATTTCAAACCAGTTCCCTACAGTTTCTCAGTCTGCATTTTTGAAATTCAAACCCTTTAATTGGAAACCCCTTTAAATCTAACTGCATAGATGTCTGATGCCAGTTACTCAATCCAAACTCGCTTTCTACAAACAGCTCTTCTACAAGCTCTTCTAGAATGTCCTCAATGCTTACAAAACCCAGTTTAAAGCAACATTATTTCTTTCTAGTTCAATAACTGTGAGTGAACACAGCATCCAGGAATAACTGGCCCCCAGAATTCATAGTGAATTTGTGACCTATACAAGATGTAAAGTCTCCACAGCTTATTGTGGCAGGTAAATAACTTTATTCCATCTACTGTATTTTAATAAATCCATGTATACCTATAACTATGTAGAACACACTGACTTTTTAATAATCAAAACAGCAACTTGTTCTGGAATCTTTTATCCCTTCACTATTGCTATTTATCTGAGAGCATCCAGTCTTTGAATCCTTAATATTAATCATTCTTTCCCCTAACAAATTCATATATAAGGTTCTGTCTTCTGTAACAAGATCTTTCATAACAAATGTAACTGAAATAAAAGACCAGGTTCCAGAAATACCCTATCTATCCTACCACCAGAACAAAGAACCTGGTTTTACATCATTAACTTTTACAAATAATCAAATTTAACATCACAATTCTTGCAGTACAACACATTCTATTGCTACTTAAGTCTGTAGAATTTCCTAAACTTCACAATACCTGACAAAGGTAATGTTATGTAGCAGAATACACACATTTGTCAAACTATTTCACAAGTTGAGATTAATGGAATTAATTACCAACTTTCTGCCCATTTTACAGAATTCAAATATCAGCATAAAGGTTCAGTGATTTATTCAACATTACAGGGAGAGAGTCTAAATCACAGAATGGTGGGTGTTGGAACATCTTTGGTCCTCTAGTCCAAACCCCCTGCTAAAGCAGGTTCACCTAAGGCAGGCCACACAGGAACACATTCAGTTGGGTTTTGAAAGTCTCCAGAGAAGGAGACTCCACAACCTCTCTGCGCAGCCTGTTCCTGTGCTCCGTCACCCTCACAGTAAAGAAGTTTCTCCTTATGCCCAGACAGAATTTCCTGTGTTCTAGTTTGTGTCCATTGCCTCTTGTCCTATCACTGGGCATCACTGAAAAGAGACTGGCTCCATCCTCTTGATATCCACCCTTGAGATATTGATCTAAGATATAATCTTTGATAAGACCCCCTCTCAGTCTTCTCCAGCCTAAGCAGAATCAGCTGTCTCAGCCTTTCCTCATAAGAGAGATGCTCCAGTCCCCTAATCGTCTTTACAGCCCTCCATTGGACTCTCTCCAGTAGTTCCCTGTCCCTCTATTCAAGTCTGCTTCATGCTTTAGCCAAAGCTACCATCCACTCCTAATGTTGTAGAACAAAGCATGTACACAGGAACTAGAAGACCAAAGGCTGTGACTCTGAGTTAAGTTCATGCTGGAGCAGGCTGTTCTGGGAGGATTAAGGCCTCCTGAAGGGACCCATGCTGGTAGGAGAAGTTCATGGAAGGACATCACCCATGAGAGGGATGCCACCTTGCCACAGGGGAGGACTGTAAGGAAGTTTCCCTGAGATAAAAGAGCCACAGAAACAACACGGGATGGACTGGGACTGACCACAAGTCCCATTCCCTTCCCACCCTGCGCTGCTTGGGGGGCGGAGGTAGCAGAGATGGGTCCAGGAAGAAAGGCAGGGTGGGGAGATGGTGTATTTATCACTGTCCTGCTCTGATTCAATTGGTGAACTGGTGATGGTTTTGTTTAAGTTAAAATGATTTTTGTTTCCATAAGCCAAGTTTGTCTTTTGCCCTTAATCGTAATTGGTGAGTGAGGCCTCCCTGTCCTTTGTCTGGACCCTCCAGCCCTTTGTTGTGTTTTCTCCTCCCCATCCCACCAGATAGAGTAGGAGTGAGCAGCCACCTGGTGCTTAGTGCCAGCCAGGTGGCTTAAACCTCAACAAAGGGTAACCTTCAGTTATGACTTCTACAGTCTGAAATAGTTCATCAGCATTTTAACAACAACAGGTAAATACCATATTAAACACCAAATCAGGCAAAGAAATACTTTTTCAACACTAAAACTTCAAAATGTTTCCAGCATACTTTAATTTCATGCTTACCAAAGAATACTTTAGAGTAAAATTTTCCAAAGTAATTACAGATTACAGTTTCAGATTCTTTCTCCACCACTACTTACATTCCAGAATACATTTCAGTGAAAGAAATGAGGAATAACTAAAAGAAAGACTCGCTCTTGAACTGATTTTTAGTAAGAAAAATCACCATAAAGAAATTACAAAACAACTGTTAAATACAAATGTCATTTGTAATTTACACTAAACCACAGTCACAGCACTTCTTGTAAAACTGCTTCAAAGGCACACTTGAAAAAAAAAGGCAGAGAAGAGCATAAATTCCAATTCCTGAAGACCATTTGAACAAAACACAATCTGGAAAACCAAAGTGTTGTAGGGTGTAAGGTTCAATTGTGTTGCATGACAAAACAAAGAGAGAACATATGAGGCATGGGCACCAACGATCGTTAACCCTTTGTATGGAATTACCTCAAACACAGGATAGCCATTTGCTCTATTCCTGCTACCCTCTCTCCCACCCACCCCAAAACTCAGAGAGGTCCCTTCACCACCACTGTACCCTAAGGAAGCTTTATGGAAACTTGAAAACTGCAGCAGCAGCTTGGGCTAAAACCCCTCACTGCACCAAAAGCCACCTGCTGTCTGTCATATGGTCTGATCACATACTACCCAACCCTCCCCAACCCCTTAGCCAGGTACAGCCAAGTCAGCAGAGCAGAAGGCTGTAAAATGAGGCTCAGCAGGAGACATCAACTACTGTTAACAGCTTTAAAAATGGTTTAATGTGTACCTGGTGCCAGGAATCGGGCACTAACTGAGCCACCAGCTATCAAGATACCAGACATTATAGACTTGGGAAAGAGGAGAAGAGGTGAACGGTACTCTTCCGTCCTAGTTCTATCCAGGATGGAGGAAGCATGGCTCAAAAAGGACTATAATTTGGACAATCAATACATTTCCATTTTGCCAGAGCGTGGAAAGTCATGAGCTAATTTTGCACTACTAGCAAACCTTGTCCAATTAGCCTGCAATGTTTGGGAAGCAGCATATAACCCAAGGACTGAACCCAGGGAGCTCTGCAAAACTCAACAAAAGGTCAATAAATAACAGGGTTTCTCCTTTTTCACATATGTAGAAAAGTATCCCTAGAGAAACCTGGGTATTTTTTTCCTCATCACATTTACCCAACTTTTTCACCTCTTACACTTGCCTTGGAGAGCTTCAGTTCTATCCCTGAGCAGAAACATGGCACCTCAACACAAGAATGGGCCAGTGCTGATGAAGGCCTCTGTATCACGATATATACACTAATATCAACTGCTATATCAACGTACACATCCCTTGTTCAGCAACACACTCATGCCCACTGCCACTAGTGGCACCAACTCTCAAGCCCTTTTAGGCTGTATTCTATTGAAGGGCACCAAGCCGGCTTAAGCTCCCACAAACACGCACAGCTGCTCATGTTCACAATGTCACACTCCAAATACCTAGAAACTCTCCAAGCCTGCAGTGGCCCCTGGGCAGCCACATACTCCTAAAGGGGCTTTCAACAGAGACAAGATCAGCAAACATATCCCATAATCCTAGAGCAGAGTAAATAGCCCATGGAGCATGGGACATGTGATACTGAAATTACAGACTGTAACAGAGAGCTTCACTGACTCAAGTCTTTATAGTGAGTTTCTCAGTAACTGGGTCTTTATCCTGCTTGGGAGTTCAATCTTTTTTAGTTTGATGAGTAAGATCTTATTTATTCATCCTTCTGCCTATACTTCACTACTTCTCATAGTCGATTTCCCCTAAAGGGACAGAAAGGATTCCCCTTAGTGATAACTGAAAACTCTTTGCTATTCAGTCTCAGCACTCTTCTCATTTACTTCTTACACACCTAGCGAAAAAAAACCTTGGAAAAATAGCTCAGAAGATGTTTATCTAAAGGTAAAGACCTTCAAGTAACAACTTTATGGCAATATCTACCCACTCTTTTCACAGGTTATACATTCAAATGTCAATTTTCTTATTTCAGAGCTCACCTGTAGGAGGAGAATAGAAGTACAATACTATGAAACCAGAGCTAAACATCTAGAGTTTGGGTTGGACTTTTCACACTACTATCTAGCAGAGTAGTTAAGTACAAATTGCTTCATTTTAATAAAGATAAAACAGTTTTCAACAGTTCAGAAAATTCTCCCACATTGCTTTGTAACTTTCTTGGAGACACACTATGCATGAGATGATGTTCAGGATAGTACTGATGAAACCAGTTATGCCCACTAACACACAGAACCACCCAGAACAGAAAAATTCTTACATAACTGCTATTAAGCAAGCAAGCATCATTCCCACATAACAGGTGGGTACAGGGAGTGACTGGCTAAGTTCTAAGTTCATTCACTAGCACTGTGCAAGGGGACAGAATGCAAGCCCCCTTTGTTCCCTGCTCATTGACACCTATCTGCTGGGCAGAAACCACTCGCCAGATCCAGTTCATAACCTCTCAGCAGCATGCAGAACTGGCAGTGCTGTCAGAGAGGCAGTGCAGGAGCCCAGAGACCTGCAAGCCTTTGAGGACCCACTGGGGATTCTCCAGCTGCCCTTCCATGGTGGCGGCGTGGCCGGGCAGTGACCTGATGCTGCTGGCAGCCTGCCCAGGCTTACGCTGCTTGACGCTGCCAAGGGAATTACAGAGCATGGCAAAGAAAGAGGAGGAAGGCTTGAGAAGCAGCTTTTGATTTTCCACAACTTCCACTGCACTTCCTTGTCTCTAGTGCAAGCCCTCCACATGGTCTCACTTCTGTTCCCCCACATGGCTACAGATTGTGTGCTCTGGAGGCATCCGGGACAAAAAGCAGGGGATCTCCCCAACTTCCCAATCCCTCCTACACTGTTCTCTTTCAATGCAGCTTTTATTCTGTTTTCTTCCCATCTACAATAAAGATGATGAAATAATTAAAGCAGCAACTCTCTTACTTTGGATAAGCTTGTTAGGAGTGCTTTATGCTTAAAACCATTACAAATGTACTCTGTTATTACTTACACAAATGACTTTTAGTACATTTTCTTGATGGACTGTTAATTTTACTTTATAATATGTAGTCTGAAATGAACATAGCATGGAAAACTTGAGAAGAAAAGAAAAATGTTATAACTAAATAATTGATATAATGCTCTTATAGCACTTGGCATGACAGCCTGATTCTGACAGACAACAGCAATATACTGAAGCAAGGATGTCACTGTTAGCTCTTTCAGAACAGAAACAGCAGAAAAATCTGACCATCTCAAGATTAAAATCAGTGGAGTCACTTTCTGGATTCTCACTTGTTGGAACCATAATAAATATGATAACACAAACCTCTACACATCAGTAGATCTTTCAGAATAAAGAACATCATCTTGTCTGTCAGCACAGCCTGAGGGGGAAGGTGGTGGAAGCGACAACTTCCATAATCCTTTGTAATAAAAGTCTTCTCTACTTCATCTCCAAAACAAATTACAGAAAACCAGCTAGTTTAATTACGGGAACAATCTAGAGGGAGCACAAATACCGAATTTTTGGACCATGACACAAGCCTGAATAAAATACTAACAAAACAAAATTTCAAAATCTTGTCTTGGAATGCTTTGTTTCAGTGTGAAAAATGGCCTTTTGGAAACATGAATATCTCAAGGCCACCCCCCTCCCTCCGACCCCTCAAAAACAGATGTGAAAACCTGGTTGCTTCATTCAGATTAAAATTTCCTAATACAAATATACATACATCTCACCCTAACTTACACCACAGGTGGTGTAAATGCAGGCTTCATTAATCACATTACTTCAAATTTGAAGTAAACTTCTGTTCATCGATCTTGTAATTTGCATTGCTGAACTCACACGATGAAAATACAGTCAATTTCCGTTACATACTTTTCATTCCAAAATGTCTAGATTTCCTCCAAAATGTATGGATGTTTCAAGAGCCATTTCTGGGAAAACAACTATGTTTTTCAATTGTCTGTTTTAGACCATGTGCACTAAAAAGAACTTTGAAGTAAAATACTTTTATACTTAACCCTGAAACTCAGCAGCGAAAAGCTGGTACAAGAAAACACAACTAGTTATTCCTTCCTAAACTGATAGCACTTGAAACAACAGTCTTAGCTGTAATTTCAAGGTACTTAAAAGCAGACCAGAAAATCTCTGCAAGAAACCCACCCTTCATTTGGTATTTCAATCAACTGACTTCTGCCTTTCTGTAGCACTGAGGTATACTAGATATACAAATATTAAGGTTTTAATGTTTAAAAGAAGTGATGATGCTTCTAGAAAAGATGATAATAATTCAGACATAGAATATTAAGAGTCCTCTACCAGTGAGACAGAATCACACTGTATTTCACAACACAGTGTTTAAATATAGGCACTTCAAAGAACATCTGATGAGAGCTGAAGAAAAGCCATTCGACCTACAGAAGCTGTGATTTCAAACCAACAAGCAGCACAAAGGCCACCAAATACCCTCTTCTACATTTCACCATGTGAGTACAGTTCGGCCCTAAGTCAAAACATGCACGTTAAATTCTCAAACTTCACAAACCCAGCTGTCATTCTCAATTTCTGCTGGCTTAGCCAGCCACCAAGTAGTCTTGGAAATGACACAAGCTCATCAGAGCTCAGCTTATTTACTTCATTTGAGATTATGCTCACTGGATGACTGTAATAAAAACATGTATCCAAAGATCCTCTGCAATCTTTTCAGAATTGAGATTAGCAGTCAAAATCTACTTCAAATAAAGTTGCATTTGAAAATGAATCAAACCTCAGAAAAATATAGGAAACTTTACCTTAATTGGAGCACGGCTAAACTGTATTTTTCTGTTGGCTGGGATGTCATCTTCATCTGGCAATCCATTAATTTCAGAATATTCCATATCAGGTTCATAACAGTTATTTTCATCACTGTCATCCTGAACATCCTGTTCTGTACCTGTCTCTCCCCAGTCAGAATTATATCTCGATCGTACACGATATACATTGTAGTCAGAGTGCATGTACACGTGGGAACTCCGAAAATTATTTTCATCTTCATGCACTTCTTTTTCACTTGCCTCATCATAGTGGGACTCAGTAGCATCCGAAACAGCATCTGTGGTAAAATCACCACCTGTAGCTACATTTTGTGGTAACTCTGCAGCTTCCGGTCTATCAAAAATACCTTCTGCAGGTTCTGACCGTTCCTTTTGTTGCAACAAAACGCCTATCTCTGTTTTTGACTTATTCCTAGAACAGCTGTCCACAGATCTTTCGCTGTCAGGCACGTTGACCAAATCCTGTTGACTCGCTACAGAGCTCTCAAAAGAATCCACACTCACCTCCGTACTCTTCTTTATTTCTTCAGTTGTTTTTGAACCTACCGACATGCCCGTGGACACCTTCTGTCTCAGTGTTGAAGGCATGCTATTCTGCTGAGAGCTCTCAGCAGGCATCACGCCTGCACTCTGTTTGGCTGGGGGAGCCCACGTGCTGCCATCTTTCAAAGGACTGAAACCCTCAAGGTTTGCAGCCGGGGAGGGGATATTTCCAACAGTAGAGGAGAGGTTTAGTGGATAATGACCAGTTACAGAGTATTCTTCACTGTTTTCTGACTTTTCTACAACAATTACATTGTGTGAGTCAGTGTTTTCAAAAACTGCGCTGAGCTGACTCACAGTTGGAGAGACAGTCTCTGTCCTTGGGCTGAGGCTGTCCAGCGAATCGGTGCTGCCTCTGTGAGACTTGGAGCTGCACCACTCATCTGGAAGCTCACTGGAAATGACTTTCTCTTTCTTTGGGGAATAGCGATTGGAATGTCCCGTTTCATGAGCGTTTCGCTCAAACATCTTCCGAGTTTCAGTAAACTTGGAATAGAAAGGACCATCATGGATAGTATCAAATCTACTAATCCTTTCCGAGACAGAAGATTCCAGTTTTACAATTGAACCATCAGCTTTTTCTAAAAATTCTTTGGGCCTAATCCGTCTTTGAGGTGATGGAGGGCCACCCTTCCCCCTGGTTTTAGGGGTAACTCCAGCACCTTCAGTGGGCTCCATGCCCATCTGCATAAATAAATTCTTAATCCTATTGACATTTGAGCCATATTTCCTTCCCCTGCTCTGTGAGGCTTCTCCTTCCTCTTTCGCTTTTTGGTCCCCATCTGATTTTGGTTTGTCAAAGGTGCTTTTCAGTGCCTGGAACTCAGTTCTGTAAGCATTCCTGTGAGGAGAGGCACTTCGGAGGGTTGATCTTTCTCCTGAAGACTCCGTTTTCATCATGTTTACTCCAGGAGCACAAACCCTGCTTACATAGCTTCTGTGGTACCACGTTCAGTAGTTGGTCACAGCTGAAATTCTGTTTGAGGATTGTTCTCCTCAGGGGGCACTGCCCTTCAGCAGGGCCATACTGAACCGAAGATCTCAAGGCAAATACCTAAACACATGTGGTCAATTCTGACAAAGCAGCGCAACCGAGGTCTCTGAAGAACAACAGATGGCTGAACCTGCAATAGAAAGGAGGGTTTTCTGAATCATGTCAGGTATTCCCACTTCTTTAGATATAAGCACAATTTCCATTTACTGTTATTTGACACGTTTATATAAAAAAAAAAAGTAAAAAAAATGTAATCTAACACTGCACAGATAGATGAAAACTTGTCATTACAAACTTTTTCAAATTACTGTTGAATAATTTACAATCTACAATAACAAACCATAGCGAAAGAATGGATGTTACCATTCACAAAGTATCACATCATACCACAGACATTCACGCAAAGGGAAAGCAAGGTGACAAGAAAAATAACACCACTTCTGTGTAATTGAACTTTCCTAAAAGAATAGGAAAAAAAAATCCAAAAATCAAACCTCTGAGCTACATACATCTAATTATAAAGTAATTNGTCTCGCAGAAGGCAATAAACTTCGCCCGAGGGGACGACGCCGGAGCCCCTGCGGCGGCTCCCCCTGGGGCGGCCGTACCGCTGCCGGCGGGCTGAAAGCGCGGGGCCCCGGCAGCAGCACCTTGCGGCGTGGCAAAGCCCGGGGAGTAGCCCCCCNGGAATAGAAAGGACCATCATGGATAGTATCAAATCTACTAATCCTTTCCGAGACAGAAGATTCCAGTTTTACAATTGAACCATCAGCTTTTTCTAAAAATTCTTTGGGCCTAATCCGTCTTTGAGGTGATGGAGGGCCACCCTTCCCCCTGGTTTTAGGGGTAACTCCAGCACCTTCAGTGGGCTCCATGCCCATCTGCATAAATAAATTCTTAATCCTATTGACATTTGAGCCATATTTCCTTCCCCTGCTCTGTGAGGCTTCTCCTTCCTCTTTCGCTTTTTGGTCCCCATCTGATTTTGGTTTGTCAAAGGTGCTTTTCAGTGCCTGGAACTCAGTTCTGTAAGCATTCCTGTGAGGAGAGGCACTTCGGAGGGTTGATCTTTCTCCTGAAGACTCCGTTTTCATCATGTTTACTCCAGGAGCACAAACCCTGCTTACATAGCTTCTGTGGTACCACGTTCAGTAGTTGGTCACAGCTGAAATTCTGTTTGAGGATTGTTCTCCTCAGGGGGCACTGCCCTTCAGCAGGGCCATACTGAACCGAAGATCTCAAGGCAAATACCTAAACACATGTGGTCAATTCTGACAAAGCAGCGCAACCGAGGTCTCTGAAGAACAACAGATGGCTGAACCTGCAATAGAAAGGAGGGTTTTCTGAATCATGTCAGGTATTCCCACTTCTTTAGATATAAGCACAATTTCCATTTACTGTTATTTGACACGTTTATAAAAAAAAAAAAAGTAAAAAAAATGTAATCTAACACTGCACAGATAGATGAAAACTTGTCATTACAAACTTTTTCAAATTACTGTTGAATAATTTACAATCTACAATAACAAACCATAGCGAAAGAATGGATGTTACCATTCACAAAGTATCACATCATACCACAGACATTCACGCAAAGGGAAAGCAAGGTGACAAGAAAAATAACACCACTTCTGTGTAATTGAACTTTCCTAAAAGAATAGGAAAAAAAAATCCAAAAATCAAACCTCTGAGCTACATACATCTAATTATAAAGTAATTCATGCAAACATGACGGTTCAGCTTCCCCGAGGCATTGCAAGACAACCTTTGCTCTCTCAGAGAAATGTAATGATAGAAATGCCATCACACTTCGTGCACTTGGGCAAATTAAACAGCAGCTCGAAGGAATATGAAAAACTGCACCCGAAGTGAACATCCTCAGGTGACGTGGTAAAGAAAGTGAAATCCAGTGAGAGAAAGTTGCCCCTTGTCACAGGCAGCGGTTTTAGCACCTGGAAGAGCCCGGAGGAGCCAAAGGAGGCTCTGCAGAAGCGGAGCCCGGGACTGGGTCCGCTCCCAGGCCCAGCCCGAGGGGCTCGCAGTGGCGGGAGTGGCGGAGCTCCCCGGCCCCAGCGGCCGCCCCGGGCCCCGGAGAAGAGCAGCACGGAGCTCACCGAGAGCCAAACCTCTCTTTCTCCCTGTCCGTGCCTTCTCCGCAGTCCTCGCTCCGCGATGCCGCCACCGCTCCCGCCGCGAAGGGGCCGCCTCGTTTCGGGCGCCGCAGCCCAGGGCGCTCGCACCAGCGCCGGGCACCACCGGCCGCCGCGGCGGGAGAGGCGCGCCCGCCCCGTGAACCTCCGCCGCCCTGCCCGAGCCGGGGTCGCCGATCGCCACGGGCGACGGAAGAGGCCACACGGCAG
>VYZX01023031.1:214907-290046 GCA_013401335.1 Brachypteracias leptosomus | reverse complement strand
AACCGCGCTCCCGCTGCAGTCCGGCCCCGGGCGGTTACTGCCGAGCGGCGGAGGCCAGGCCCGGCCGCGGGCACGCCGCCTCCGCGTCCGCGCGGCAGCCTCGCCGCGCCACTCCGCCGCTGTGCCAGCGTCGANTCCCCCGCGAGCGGAGGTTTGCTGCTGACCCCCGAAGACCGGCCCGGGGCGGCACCCGCCCGTTTCCAGCGAGGCAGCGCGCCCGCCTCTGCCTGGGAGGGGGCAGGGAGCGGGTCCCGCCGGCGGCCGCAGCCGGGAAGCCCCCGCTCCTTCCCGCCCGGGGAACCTGCGGGGCGTGCCTGGCACCGGGCGCACCGAGAGCTCGCTCCGGATCACGATCAGCGTGTTCCCTCCCTCGCTGCTAAGCCGTTTAACCCGGCCTACAGGGGCGAGGAAGCGGGGGTTACGAACCGCCGAACCGCGCTGGGGACGTTCTCGTTCCGGAGGATGCCGGTGCATCGCCCTCCCAGAACAACCGCCGCAGGCAGCGCGCTTGTGTTGGGTGCTAACTGGGCGAGCTCGCCACAAAAATGTTTTGGGATTGTGCAGCGAATAAGGAAACTTAACTGCGGAACATGAAATCTCTAGGTAATTTGTAAAATTGGCAATCCCAGAAAGTAATGACTGTTAATCGCATAGCAACTCCCAAGTAAAGTTCATTAAACTAATTGCATAAATATCCAGAAAATAGCCTGGGGATGCACGCTGCAAATTCTGAACACTAGTTATTATGCATCCATAATCAAGACAGCAATGCCCGAAAATAAAGACAGCAGGTACACAGGTTCACAAACTTAATTCATTCGTTTTAATGAGACTGTAGCACGGGTACTATATACTATTTATTGCAAGTGTGTACAGGTGTCAATCTCCAGTTAATCTAATTTGCATCAAGGGTATGCGGCTCCAAATGTTTGTTCAGTAAAGTTTAAGTAACCAGCATGTTAACACTGACAGGCAAACACCAAATCTCATCAAACGGGCTGAAAAACAGCATTTTGATACATATGATTTTGCCATGGCAAAGCACATTGGGAGGAAAGGAGACCGGGTGAGGTGAGCAAGGAGTGGGTGCACGGGCAGCAGCTGAGCCTCAGGAGCAGCTACAGAGTGCTCCCCTTCCCACACCATTCCCAAAGCAGGAGAATGAGGGACCAACTGTCTCACAGCTGCTTGCAGTGAGAGGTCCTACAGGTGATTCCCTGCACGAGGACTAAAAATATCGCAAGTAACCAGGACATCCCTATTAAAATCCAAACGTCAGATAACACAGCAGATCCAAGGCCCACCTTCTCTTTCTCTTGGTATGATTTTGTAGACATTAAGCTGTAAGAACACCTGCAGAGCTGCTTTGACATTTGAAGATAAAAATATATTAACAGAACTTCAAGTGTCGTTGAAGAATAGAGACCTAAAGCAGAAATTTAAATGTTTTATTTCCTTTGTGAATTTAGGCTCAGCATGTGGAGTGGCTGAAGAGCTTACCATGTACCAGATACGTATCTGAAAGAGTTCTGTACTTCACATGCATAAGGAAAAAAGGGACACAAGCAAACATTAAACAATCAATGAAGCAATTGAAATTTGAATCTAATGATGTAATTAGGAAAGTGTCCACTACCATATCTACATAACCAGAGTCATAAATATTATTAAATCCTTTTTCTAACAGAAGTTTTGCAGACAAAACGGTCACTTTTGACCCATAATTTTAAACAATGTACCCAAGAAAACATTTGTATTATTTCCTGGCAGAATAGTACAAATGGTCACCATATTATACTTTAATAGAAAGTGAGGAAATCAGACAAGTCCTTGATGCTGACACAAGCAGCACACAAGAAATCTCAAGTTTTCCACAAGAGACATATTACATCTGTGTCCTCCTCAAATGTGTTGTAAGTAGACAGTGTAGATGTTCAAGCAGACAACACTCAGCTTTGACACAGAATCTAATGCAAAATTTTAAGTGATTTCACCTTCCTTTAATACCACCTCAGGTTCAGAACAGGCAAGATTTGTAGGAACTACTGGCAATTTTGGCTGCTCAGCCAGCGACAGTTTGGACATTTTTTAGGGGTTCAACATTGGTCACTGACACCTAAGACATTCAAACTTGGTAATCACTTACAACAGTTTTTCAACCTACATTCTTATTTACACAGCGCCTATGTTAAAGAATATTTTTCTATTCTATTCTGCACTATTATATACTCTATAAACTGTATTTTGTTTCAATTGGGATGTCACTTTTCAAGACAGACTCTTCATATATGAGCCTGGCCATGCAGCTAACTATAAAAAGCAAAATTGTGCGTCCTTTTACATTTTCAGTATTTCTGTGACAATCCATTTGACTAGAAGGTATTTTTAGGCTCTGCTAAAGCATGATTGATGTTTCTGTTAATTCCTGAGCAACATTAAAATGCTGCACAGCGTACTTTAGGGAAGATAAGAGACCAAGGGCCTCCTGATTATGTTAGTATAAATTCAGAGTAAGTTCACCGAAGTTATGGAATTACTCCACTTCCCAGCCAATGGGAATTTAAAATCTATTCAGCTTAATATTTACATATGACAGAATATGCATGTCATTTGACTTGCACTGGAGTAGCAACTCCATTCCAATGATTCTGAATCCGCACATATGACAGGGAGAGAGACCCAAGTTGTCTATCCTGACAGCATCATTTCAAATTATACTCAGTATCTTTTCAAACCAGTTTTGATGCTGTCCTCTAACACTGAAAATAACTGATTGTCTGTTTATTCAAGATGCATGAATTAGATTTACTACAAACATGATTATTTGGACGTCACCAATGGGTTGTTTAGAGTCACTTTGGGTTTTGAGATAGCGATTTATTTGTGCAGCAGCAGAGCAGCAATGCAAGTTTTTCCACATGGCTCAGGCAAAAGAAGAAAGTCATTCCATCATCTGTCTCCTGTCAGTCTCTTTCCAGTCTTGCAAGATAATATCTGTATGTACACATACAAATGGAAACTATTTACCTATCCTGATCTTTGCTATTTGCTATCCTGCCAAACCACTGGCAGGGATGAGGTTTTTCTTCCTTGCACATACCACAGCATAAACAGAATTGAGTTCTATTTTTTTTTAATACTCACTCATGAATTCTTATTACATAATTCAGTTTAAAGAAAAAGATCTTGTCTGAACAAGATACACATGTTTTGGCAGAAAAGGAATGTTGAAGCTGGGGTTCCCCTGTAACAGAGTAGCTGGAGACTAAAATAAACAGCAAACAGCTGCATTAATGAGTTCATAACCTTTAGTTTCCAACACTGGCAATTTGTGATTGCAGTAAGTGCAATTCTTTTATATAGGATGCCATTAATAGTTAAAAATGGGAACTCATTAATATCACTAATTTGGCAACTTCAGAAGACAGTGCTGCTTTTACAGATAACATGTCAAACTACTTGAAAGCTCAAGAATAAAGTAAAAAAAAAGAATGTTGTCCTGAAAGATCTGAAGAAAATCTCTGCCAATGATAGCAAAACTGTTACCATGTTCTAGCAGTTTATCAGAAAGGCAAGTATTAGCATTAGGAAGGCCTGAACTCCAACTAGTAACAGCCTTCTAGTAACAGCAAGGACACCATCACATCCATTCTTAAACATCCTGCTTTTAAATTATTTGAGAAATGTACAGTTACAACTAGAATAAAATAGAATTTTCGAAAGGGAAAGATATGAATTATACACTGCATATGACTACTTACATTGAAATAATGAGTTTGCCTACATTAAATAAGCTGGAAAGATAAGAATGATCGAAAGAGCTGTATTTCAGAGTTTTCTCTCATGGGCCCTCAGCACCAAACTCTGAATTTATAACACAACACAGACAACCATTAGCTACCAGCCTACCTCGAATGATGCCAGCTCGTTGCAGGAAATGTATGTTCTCATGGGAAGGTAAAAGACTAAACATTTGGTCTGTTAGGCACTGGCCAAGAATCAAACCCTGGCAAAACTCATATTTCATGTTAAGCTGTTCAGCTGGGGAAGTTCTTAGGAAACTTTCTGGAAATCTGATTAGTTGACAAAATGAGAAAGATACTCTGAGGTGAACGGTACCTGTCACATACCTTGATTCATCAGATAAGTATCACATGTGGATACATGGTATAGAAAATTCTCCTTTCTAACATCAACAAGAAAGATTTGGACTTGGAAATGTTACTAATTCAATTATTCCAAAACCAGAAAAACAGAAATAAGAGACAGCTGTTTAATAACTTGTATTATTTCTTAATGGAAATATTTTCTTATTATAACAAAATTCATTTTCTATTGAAAAGAAATTTTTTCTCAACCATCAGAATCCAGAAAATAATGGGGTTTGCTAGTCTGTGCAAAAGCAATACCTCACTTGTGCAGTAAATATCCATTATTCTTCTTAAAGAACACTTAGTGAGCCAGAGGAAAACTGGGAGAAGAGGCAGAAGTATACCTGAAGCTCAGAGCTTATGAATGTATTTGATACTGTCAGTGCATAACACGCAAGAAAATGTGATTAGTGAGCACAGTAATCATTACCTTGCCAAATCAGGTGTGTTTTGTGCAATGAAGAAGAGAAGACAGCACATTCAGCTTTCACCTTTTGCAACTGCCTGACTATTTGAATTCAGTGGCATTCTGGAGCCTGTACTCATGTGCTGGGGGGCAACAGATGACTCCTTGGAGGGAGAAGAAGAGGCCAGAGTTCACAAACACAGCACACTGCTGCTGCCTTGCAGTGTGCAATCTATTGGCAAGTGAGAATAATACTTGTCTGGATTGCTCCACCCTGAGGCTGATGCATATACCCCTATTTGAGCTCCCATCGTAGCAGTCTGTGTCCCAAGCACTCCTGGAAACATGAATGTGGGCAGGTTATGAGTGCGTTAGTTGAATTTGTTTCTCCTTTGTCCTTGAAAAAAAATCTACTAATTAGAATAAATACAAATGAGAAAACAGCTGTTTAGCTCCAAACAGTAATCTGTCACTTACAGAATGCAGAACCAAACACAGATTCCCACACCTTGGTTATCTGCTGCATACTTTGATTGCATCTCCCCCTACCTTACAGGTACTGTCTTGCTATTGCATCCTTGGTGAAAATTCTCTCTTGAAGCTAGATTTGGTAGTCAGTTTAATTTAGTGCATAAGAGCATTAAATACCTAATTACTGTGTTTTATATGGCATCATGTAACAAACGTAGGCCAGCTAAAAATATTTCATTATTTTAGAAAATCTGTGCTCTTTGCCAAAGCATAGAAACCATATGACTGTGCTGCAGTCACTGTTGAAATGCAAGTTACCAGTTAGAGGTGTCTATAAATTAGTTCTCTGCTAACAATAAAGCACTTGTGTAAAGAGAAAGAGAAATCAAGAAGGGTGACCACTTCCTCACACCATTAAAGAGAAAAATGAGAACACTCCCATCATGTTGAAACACAGAAGAATAAATGAATCAGAGTCCACAAATTTACAACATCTTTAAGAAAGGGAAGGAATACTCACATTAACAAGCACAGAATTATGGAGGAATAGGATTACGTAAATATTTGCAAAAAACAGAACAAGCAATTGCATGAGGCAGCAGAGACAAGCTTTGAAGGATCTAGGCCATTGCCCAAGACAAAAATACTCAGGAGTAGCAGCTATAAGGTCACCAGCTTCGAACAAACAAAACCATCAAGCCACTAGGAAAACAGAAAAGATAGATCACAGCTCTACATGCCGAATAACGGGTCTAATACTAAAGTTTCTGGTGTGTAATACAAAAATAATTAAAATATGATGGTCAAGGTCAGTGAAGAGAAGCTCTTTGGCTCTCCTCTCAGATGAAAGGGACGATGATGCCTCACTTGTTGCAGATGTCTTTCAATGACTTTTTGAGAAACAATTTAGAGTGGAGAAAAAACCCAACCAATTCTCTTTATTGATCCAAAGAGTTATGTTCCATTAGCTCTGTAAGTACAAATGAAAAGGTGCATTGTTGGACAAGGGGAACCTCTTGTCACTTCACTGTTGTCAGTGGCTAAATCCAAAAGTCAGACCAATGACAAAGGACTTTGCTTCTTTAATAAAAATTCAGTTGACATGCTGAGTAGGTGCAAGCAAGCAGGAACACAAGATGGCTGGAAAATGAAAACTTCCATTGTTTGGAAGCTCCACTTCTTGTACTTCAAGAAAAGGTCTGCATTTTGGAAAGCTGCATTACTTATGAGCACTTGGATGCAATACATATTTCTGGTAATAACAAAGTTGATGCACACTCTCTCAGAAGGGAAGTGAACCAACTCTAGAAGAATTTGTGAAGCTGTAACTTGTATCAGCAAGTGATGGAATAGGCCTGCACAATGGGTTTAGACAAGGGATCATTGATTCTCCAGGAGGAGAAGTTTCTGTCTAAACCAGAGGCAAATAGGACTCCTGGTACCAAGGAAAGTTATGTTTACACAAAACTCACCCATCTCTTCTCACCAAATAAGTTATGCTTGATCTAGTCATTTGTAACTTTACTGTGAAATGACAAAGACTGAAGAGTTCCAGGATGCATCTGATGAATGGCACTCAGGTCTAAGTCCATCGATTCTTCAAGTGCCCCCCGACCGTTTTCATTCATTCAAGCACAGAGTCATGTACACATGAGCACAATAACAAGATCACTTAGTAAATAAGCTGATGGTAGGGCTTGAATCTAAATATTTGTGCATGCTAGTGTCTGGGCAGCAAAAGCAGGTACTGCAAGCACCCTGCCTGATAGTCAAATAGAAGCAAATATACCAAAATAAAGAGTCTACAAGTGAATGGGAGAGGATGCAGAACCAAGAAGAAATAGGATACAGAATTTTAACTCCTTTGCCAAGGGGTTTGCATAAATTTAACAGTTATGGTAAAATTCTTTATAATGAGGTCATATAAGTAGTTTTTCCTCTGTACTGTGTTGGTATCGCTCTATGTAATATACCTCTTAAAAACCAACCTCTCTTCCAAGTGCTTTCTTGTCATCTAAGAAAAATGGCTGTAAAGAAACAGGACAGAGAGGGCTGGACTGAAGGGTGAAGGAAGATAAGTAAGATTTCAGGAGTCTAAGCTAGTTTAGGCCTACTACCCAGCAGTCTGCATTAGTTTCATGCTTGTGCCATGTGAAAGAGAAAACACTGTTTAGGAAGAGACAGTGAGGAGGTGGAGGCAGAAAGGAAATACAGATGGGTACAGAACTGTCAACAACCTCTCAAATCTGAGAAGAGTGAAGTTGTAAGGAGTGCATGAGGACCAAAAGAACTTGACCCTTTTTATTTATGTTTTGGATGTCGTAGAATTTTCAGATAGGGAATAAAGTGAGCAGAACAAAAGAAGATAAGGTAGCTGCATGTGTCCATGCCTCTATCCAGGTAACTTCAAGGGTCCCACCAATGCCTTGACTATGATGATGAAAATCCAGCTAGCAAGCAGTGGCACATAAACAATAAAATACTGGAATGCATCATGTACTAGCTGGTAAGTGTCTTGGTATTGTATAGATTCCAATCTAAAAAAAGAATAAAGTTATATATATTTATATCTCTACAGAAGCTCTGTCTAGAACATGGTAGGTTGTATGATAGAGACACCATCTAATCAATCCCAAAAAATCCCAGCTATAGGTAAACAGTTCTGCTTTGTACTTCAGGAGCTCCAGTTTGTCTCATAATTAGAACACGGAAAGAAGTTTTTAAAAAGAAAAAGGAAGGAAGCGGCTCAGGCAGAGCAACAAGGGAATGATTTGCTTGCAGGGCAGTGTTCCTCCCAGACCGCACACAGAACTGACTAAGGGCAGAACCCCAGAAACAACAGGCAAGTAACTGGGGTAGGAGAGGTGGAGGAGAAAACAGCATTTTTCTAGTCTCTTGGAGAGCCTACTCCATCAGCTTTGCACAACTGCTCTATAAGAGCATGTACACACAGTGTAGAGACTAATCTCATCAGGCAAAGAAATTCTTTTGTTACTTCACTGCAAGGAAAAAAGTAAATGGGTATTTAATATCGTATGAAGTAGTAGTAACTCATGGTGCTACTACTAGTAATGCACAGTGCCATTCAGAGAAGGAAAAAGAACACAGTGCACCAAGTCTTCAGAAACAGCTGATAGAGTGGGAGTTTAGATCAAACCTAAATTCACTAGCACTACAGTTCACCCATGCATGACGTTCTAAGCAGTTTGTAAGAGCTTTGGAGGGGGCATCTAAAGCTATACATAGATGCATGCCTGCAATCGGGTACCACGTTACTATTTTACTATCTTTGTAAAAAATAAGAGAATGCTAGGCATAAGTTTAACCATGATCATTTTTCACTTCCCACAACTGCAAAGCTGCCAAGTCCCTGCCAGATGTCTGAATAAGATTTGTGGATTGCTGGAGGGAGTCTGCACCCACTAAGGGAGTTTTAGATTTTGCTTTTTTCTGTTTTTTGTTGCTCTTCCTCCTCCCTGGACAGCAGATGGTGGCATTATCTTGGATAGATTTTTTGTTAACAAGCATCTTCTCATGACTTCTCAATATAGAAATCATCTGAGTGACAGAACACAGGGCACACCAGGTTGGCCTGATGTATCAACTGTTTTAAGCTTAAAAGGACAACTGAGACAACTTACCAGAAAAAAAATAACGGAAAAAGTCTTTCCATTCCAAAGAGAAAACACTGAATAAAATTTTGCTGTCTCAACTATGGTAAACTTACATGCTTACAAGGCACCAAATTCTGTTTTTCATCAGGATAAAGATTATTAAGTAATCAAATTCTTCTACAGCTTCCTTGAATTCATGTGTAAAAATTATGGGAACTTCAGTAACATTGTGGACAGGTAAACAGAATAGGGAACATCTTTCTGACTATATTAAGCCATCTTGATCACTAGAGAAAAAAATGTCTGTATAACCTCCCAAACTGCAGAGAGCACTGGATTGTTTGAAAGTTAAGTTCAGAACTCTGAACCTTTACAGTAAAGGCAGAAATACGGACAATAAACACATAAAGCTAAACTTAACCAACTTATTTTTATGCAGGCTTTCTGACTGCTGCCCAGGCATTTCCCATTGCACTTAAATGTCCAAAACATTTCTTATTTTTCTTTTCAGTAGATTTTCTGAGGTTTGCATTAAGAGCTGCTGTAATAGCGAACTCACTAAATAGTCAGTAGAACTATCTATTGGCAATAGAACAAAAAATGGGAAAGAACGTTCAGGGTAGGGGGCAAAGCAGAACAAGAAGGTATTTTAAGAAAATACAAACTTATATATTACCATTTAGACATTTCTTTTAATATGCTGAGTAAAAGTGGTGTTCAGTAGTAGTACAGAAGGGTAAGTTAAGCATCCTTCAAAGGACAGTGTGCATCTCATGTTACTACAAAGCAAAATGATAGAGAATGATTATAATCAAAAGACAAGCTGGACGAGTCACTTTAGGATCTCTAAGTGAAAGTAATCCCACTCCTCAGCTCCCTTTTTAATTTCTATGACTTTGTTCATACAGATATCTTTTAGCAAAATTGCTTAGTTGAGCATAAAAGAGGTCATATTGTTTTCCACAGCATTTATACATGGCACTTATCCTTTCTGCCCTTGTAGTCTGCTGTCTGGCAACCAATGCTAGCAGGAATTTCAGGGATTCAGAATCTCAAGATTGAGGCTTTTATTTTTTTCTGCCTTCTTTCACTAAAATCTTTGCTCTATCAAAGCATCTTATTGCAAGGAATCACTTCTGCTACACTGCACTTTGAGATCAACCTTCTGCCCACCCCCATTCTTTCCCCTTTCCTCTCAAACTGTGTTGGTAGATGTAAACCACTCGATTCAGCACTGAATGGAAATTACTGACCATGTGCCTTTGTAGTGAGCTTGAAAAGAACACACTGGAAATCAAATATTCAATCATCTGCAATTAATCCCATTACTGAGATACACATTATTTTTCAGATTAAAGTTACCTGTAATGACTGTACCACAGAATATACGATCACTCATGATACATACCAGCCATCCTTGTAGTCAGAGACTCTAATGCTAGAAATCTTGAGTTTGACTGTTTTAGTGATAAGTCAGTAACAAGGTCCTCATGGATGAAATATCAAAAAGAAAATGAAGAACTTCTTGGTGAAGAAATGAGAATGCTTGTTAGGAGGTAAGTCAGTAGGGTATGATCCTCAGGCCATGTAGGTAGGGAAGTTTCTTTTAGGAATGAGTCATGAATTCTTTACTAACTGATTAATCTGTAACACAAATTTTAAAGAGGACACATACAGAATGCGCTGTGTTCTTTAAGGAAGGCTGAAAATTGGAGAAGAAAAATATGTGCCACAGAAGAGAATTAGATTTTTTTAATTAGTGTGCTAATCTTGAGCATGATTAAGAGAATGTTTAACTTTTTGTCCTCTGGAAGCAAACCGTAACTTACCACAAATCAGACTGTTTTTAAAATAAGAGTTATTGTTGCAGACTATACTGTCTTAAAATGTCCTAAAAGTAGAGATTCCATTAATTAGAAAACTGTTCATGTCTCATGCACTACTTGCTTGTTCTGTTCTTGGAGAAGGGAATTTATTTTGTATTTATTTATTTATTTATTTTACATACCTTACTTAGGTGTAATTGATTCTGTTATTCCAAACCTGTGCAAAATTAACTGTATAAAGTAACAAGGTGACGGAAGCTAGTAATTTCTAAAAAAGCAGAAGTCTCAAATATTGACCTATGCCATAATTAACTTCTATGTACACTTTGAAAGCTGCTTTGTATATTTAACTGATGGCAAGCAGCAGGAAATTACAGAGACAGTGCTAAGTTTTATGTGTTTATTTCGTTGTTTAACCAAGTCTGTACAAATCCCATGAAAACCATATCAGAATCCTATGCAAATTTTTAAGTCTTTTCAAACTTACTGACTGCAAAAGCATATAGACCAAAATCAGTGGCAAAAACCCCCTCAATAACAACAACAACAAAAGACAAACTTCTTCACAGTAGGTAGGTGCAGGAATTCTCCATTTTCCCTGCTACTTGTTAGTTAAGCTAATCGCAGATCATAGTAAACCCTCAGGGGGAAAACAAACTCTTAAGCACCTCCTGTGGCATAATCTTTTCCCGTTGCACTGGCAGTGGTCTTGGTCTACACAGTGACAAAGCAGGGAACAGCATGAGAAAAGCTTCTGCATCTCCCACATTGGGATGTCATGTTTATACAGAAAAAACAAGGAGGTCATCTTCATGCCCCTTGACTACAGATCCTATAGATTTGCTTGCCCATACAAAGAGGGGCAGAGGTCCCAGTATTATTCTCTTGTCTTTACCCATGCACACAGACAAGGGTTAGGTACATAAGGCCATTGAGGGAAAATGAGACAAGGAGGGGAAGCAAGCAAAGCATTTTCCCCTGAGGCCTTTGTTTTGAGAGGTCAAGGAGACCTGACACAAGTCTCCCAAAACACAGCCATGGATTCACTCAGCCTTCCTAGAGCTCATGTGGGAGTGATTGTGGGAACATTCTACCCCTTGAAAGCAGCACAGTATAAATCCCTGGCAGACTGCTGTGTAAGTCACAGCCATGTTACCAAGGACAAAAATGTAACCCCACTTATTAAACTAGATCTTCTTTTAGCCTAAGTCAGCATTTCTTGAGTCACTCTGCAACAGCATATCACCAGGGCATCTGCTGAGTTCCTGTGAGTCTAACTCCTCTGCTAGAAAAGCTGAACAGAAGACAGCCTTTAATTTCATCAAAATCAGGAACAGATCAGTCCTGGAGAAGGTTATGTTTCCAACATACCTAACTGCAGTTGTTTCTTGGATGTGTTTTTACTTATGGGCAGGGACACCTACCAATAGACCAGGTTGCTCAAAGCTCCATCCAACCTGGCCTTGAACACTTCCAGGCAAGGGGCATCCACAACTGCTGTGGGCAACCTGTGGCAGTGCCTCACCACTCACTCAGTGAAGAATTGGTCCTGAACAAATCCAGCTGCTCTGGGACCTTCTGGTCTAGCAGCACTTTATTTGCTTAAAAACAGAGACCAGTTAAGATTAACTCAAGAAGTAGTATGGTAAAGAGAGGACCTGATATTTTTTCGGATATAAACAGTATGATGCTATGTAGTAACAATAATCCTGGTATATGTCATACATATTGTAATATCTACCTAAGATATGAAAAAGGAATATAATAGTTCAAACAGTAGCTGGAATAATGATAGATGTAATTCTTGAGCTGCTTTCCACCACTGTAAAAGCTGAAGTCAAACTATTTCAACACTGAGTCTATTCTTTTCCCCTCTTAACTAACCTCACTTAGTTACACTTTTAGGGTTACATTTCGTAGATTTAACAATTTCCAGAAATAGAGACTTACTGTGTGAAGGACTACTTAGTGGTAATTAAGTTACTTCTTGCCAAATTCTCAGATAGTCACCTCAAACATTTCTGTGAGGAAAAATATACTTGGCATGCATAACTGGAAAAGACAACATAAAACATAAATTGCATCCTTTAAACAAACAATTAAAATATTATTGGTTTACAGAAGACTACATAAACAAGTATGCAAGACTTTGCCGGCAGACCTGGCTGACTGGGTTGTTAAAATAATTCTACTTTCATGCTTCTACCCTTCATTGGGAACGAGAAATCTTTTTTAAATTTTAAATGACCATTGTTATTCTTGCAGATAAAAACTTGCCTCAGTGTATTGATGCTAGTCATGAATGTCACAATAACAAGCTTCTTTTAAATGATTCTTGCAACATTCTGTATAGTCCCTTTTCTAACCTAGTTTACATTTTAAAAACTCCTTCAAGCTTTTCATCTCATAATGAATTTCAAATGGTAAAATACAGTAAACTGTAGATGATTGACAATCAGGCATAATATCAGAGACTAAGCACACAGTAAACAGGTTTTTAGTGATTCTAAATTATTTGATGCTTGTATTTCTAAAAAAGAATCTTAGATCATAGTTTACTTATTGAGAAAACATTCCATCCTTGGATGGGTAAGAAGGAATATGTATATCTGATAGTTTTTCCTTCCACTGGGATAGTACATGGAAGCCATGGAGCCTACCATACACAGTTTTAGAAGAGTGTGGTTGTATGTTCAGCAGCCAGGACTACACAAGTCCTTCTCTAACTGTGTAGAAATATAGGCTCTCTTTAGAGCGAAAAGATGCCTGTTGCTTCAGTGAAAGCTTTCCTAAAGCACCTACATTTGTATAATAAACAGTGGGAACTGAGAGTCCAGTGTAAAGAAGACCACAGCATATAGCTATTAGAGAAAGTCCCTGTAAATTTCAGATGTGATTTCAGACCAATTTAGTTATCAGCACACTAATCTGCACAAAACATTTCAGTGAGCATGACAGCAACATTTACAAAAAAATGAGTGTCTCATGCAGGTCTGTAGATTAGTCCAATTAAAATGAATTAAGCAACTTAAGGTTTGATTTTAAGTACAATTTTCCCTTGAAGACAAGCCCACTTTCTTGGAGTATTGCCCACATTTATCACACTTGGACATTTTGTTCAGTGCAGACATAACATTTTTGATAATACACAGTATGTAGGATAAAGCTGCAGCAGTTTATCATGGGTGGGCTGATCCTCGCCCACTTGAGTTAGACAATTTTTGGAGGACTTGTGAGAACAGCAGAGAGCTTCTCTCGTGATTAATGAGCACGCAGCATTGTTCGATCTCCCAGGAAACGATGCTGTTTGATTTGGGCACCCTGTGATGAAATGGCAGTTGTATCAGCCCTGTCCTTTGTTCCACTGTCCCCTACCAGATGTTTAGGAATCACCACCATTTCTGCTGTTCTCATATGATTATGATTACATTCTCTGTGACTGCACCACCCAGACCTTCAGGATAAGCAGCAGCCCTGATGCCTTTTTCTTCAGAAGAAAAAGTGCTTGAGATTTATGATTCATCAGTGGTAACCATCTTTAGTTTCTCTTCTAACAGTCATCTTGCCTAGCGTCTGTGGTCAGCAATTAGGGATCTAGCTCAGAGAGCAGTAGGAACACTGTGTTAAGCAGCCTACCAATATCATAATTTGGTGGCTCACTATACTCCATATCCATAACGAGCCTGCTTTACAGACTGTAGGAAAGAGAAGGAGCGGTCTCTTTCCCAGAGTAACTTCAGTTAGGTCAACTGGTCACAGGAATGAAGAACTCTGGTGATGTCCTTTGCTCCTGGAAGTTGAGGCAGGCATACTGTACAGGTCTAGTAGCAAATTTAAGAACTGGGTAAACACTTGTCTCAGTCAAGCAGTAAGAAGTGAATAAACTCTTCAAGGCATTAAAAACACAGAAATATTATTCATTTGTGTTTAGCTTTGCTCCCCAGAGCTGTACAGGGCAGTAACTTAACATGAAGACATTTTAAAACATACAGTAGGAAATCTAGTATTAGAATTCAGGAATAAAATGTGCACTACTTCACACTTCTAAACTGCATACCTCCTGCTTGCAGGGTCTCTCTGCACATGGC
Organism: Brachypteracias leptosomus; assembly: GCA_013401335.1. Classification (NCBI taxonomy): domain Eukaryota; kingdom Metazoa; phylum Chordata; class Aves; order Coraciiformes; family Brachypteraciidae; genus Brachypteracias; species Brachypteracias leptosomus. The sequence goes on along the minus strand of VYZX01023031.1, from coordinate 275,490 downwards.
TAGGGGTGCCCAAATAAAGTCACCCAAAGACAGTGCATAACAGTTTCCTGACCCAATGTTTTGCCTGCACTTCCTCTGCCACCCCATCCTCTCCTCCTATGTTACTTGATTTTGTTAGTAATACAACTAGGTTTTTATCTCATAAGCTCACCAAAATACTTCTTTAATGCGGAACAATCCTTTCTACAGTTTTTTAATGCAAGCATCTCATTGCATTTTAGCTTCACCCACAAGCTAAGAAAAAATATTTTAAAATTTGAGTCCTGATTTTAGAATACAGTAATTGCCTTCAGTGTTTATAGAGCTCCCAACTAATTACCGGTAAGAAACAGAAATGGGATTTCTTTATTTAATCACTGTATTAAATCATTAATCACATCTATGCTTGATATATTATGCAATACAGAAATAACAATAGCTATTCTCCCTCAGGATCTACTATTTCAACTAATTGAAAAAAAAAAAAAGAGTTTTTCCAAACACTGTAATAATGTTCTGTATATGTACTTTTCTTTTTTCTCTCTTTATGAAATGGAAATCAAAATCATTACACAAAGGTGTCTATTAAATACTTAAGCTCAAAAACACTGGAAAAATCAGATGAGAGTAAAGAATATAAAAATGAGTTTAAGAGAAAATACATTTCTTTCCAAAACATATCTTGCCATTTACCCTCTTAAATTCAAGTTTGAATTGTACTACATTAGAACTACAACATATTAGTCAAGGAATACAGTTCTGGTGTTTTTTATGTATTGGTGTTTACAGAAAACTGGAACTTTGCTGCAAGACTCATGGAACCTGCTGGTTTCTCCTTTTGCAGGTCATCTTTCATAACAGATACTGCAGATCTATAAAGGGCAGACATTTCTCTATCCTTTCCATATGTTTTCTCTACAAGACTGAAACATGGTGTTTCCAATCTCTGTGATCCCTCATAAGTATTCTCAGTATTTCAGAAAAACAACCCAAATGACTATGAAGATGGCAACTAAATAATGGCCAACTTTGCAGAGTATCTCACTGGACTTTAAAAGTGTGACTTTATTCAGTACCTAATATAACTCCTAAGAAAGAGTGCCCCCTCCCATGGAATCACAACAGACAACCCTCACTGTAGCTAATACTCAATCACAGCAAGGTGCACTCAACACTGGGCAAAAATCTGGACAGTTCACTTCTGGGGACAAGTCAGTGTTTGCACCTGGAAAGCCACCCCAGAACTGTTTTCTGAAAAGTCATTCAATAGCCTCTGAAATGTTGCTTTCATGAGGTGGTTCTCTACCCCTACCACACACGTAGTCAATACACTTCCTAGTGACCACGGGTCCCTTCTCCTCCTGGACTATGAATGTTTAGATTTAACAAAGAGTTTCCCTTTCTGTCATTCAGGAAGTCTAAAAGCACAGGACAATATAGTGGTTTTCTCTTTTAATACAGATAGTATGAACCCTACAGATATACAAAGCAAACTTGGCCTCCTTCCAGATGTCTTTTTTTTTTCCTCTCTCCTTCAAAACATAAGCTCTAGTGCCTTCCATTAAACACTGGAGAAGTAAATCTTTGCCCACTGGTAAAAAGCATGATTATTATTTGACTGCTTCAAGACTCATCAGTTCTCATTCTCTGGTTCCCATGGAAACTAACCCCAGTGAAGTTTGAGAGGAGCTATGCGTGCAGCAGAAATGCCAATAATAATGGAGAGAATTAAGTTTCTGCAGGGGAAAATCTTAAGTCATTTTCAAATTTTGTTCAGGCTTTGGATGGCAAATCATCTGCTGGCTTCATTTCTATCAAGAAAGTAGATATGAGTATTTTGCTATGCTGATTTTAAGTTCATAACATTTTTAGGGAAAAAAGGTATTGGAATAAGGAAGTGTATTTTCTCTGAACAGGGACCAGTATAATCAGCATACTATAAAGAGTACACTATTAGGCTGCAATTAGTCCAGTAATAGACAATGTTTTCTGTGAGATTGTGTATCTAAATTTACTGATAAAATTCTATTAGCAGAGGTACATCTACAGTCTCCCTTGAAACAGTGAGAGTGTTTCACCGAACCTGTACTATAAATTGACTTGATGGAGGAAGAAGTAATACATTAGAGCTGGAACCAACACAGCATCCTCAACAGAAAAATAGAGGTTAGGCATACAGTAAAAAAAATGAGTGTTCATTTAAATACAAAATTTTGTAAAGTGTATGAAAGCTCTGTTAAATTCTGATCCTTGATGAATGAAAAGCAGTAGGTTCAATAATGACAGTGCTTCATAAAAACCCCCTATGCTTAAAATTAAATCGAATTATCTTCTGTAGAAAGAAGTTATACAGATTTAAAACAAGCTGGATGATTGAAAGATGTGATTATAATGACAAGCAATGTTACAGAGACATGATTCTCTGGTGAAGTATTACAAAAATTAGGATTAGTAACTATTTAATATCTCCTTTTTTACAGACTTGGAAATAGAATAGGCAAAGAGACAAGAAAAGGAGCAAGGGCATTAACATGGGGCCCTGCCCAGTTGGGGCTACACATTCAACAAAGAACTTAAACACCCACATAATTGTATAGCAATTCCAAACCCATAAACCAGGCAGCTGCAAGTGCCTACTCTGAGGGGCACCTCCCACTTAAGCCTGAAAGTTGTCTAAAAATTCTGCTTCTGTACAAGCAAAAAATGAAGCATCTTGAAAGCTGTGTCACTCACCTATTTTAAATGAAGACCCAGAGGTGTCCCTCTGGCCCATGAGGAGCCCAGTACCCGTCCTGAGAACACACCCAACTTACAGCAGGAGCCCCGAGTACTTCACAAAATGAGGAGGTGGACATTTTATTTAAAAACACAGCCAGAGAGGAAGAAATTGTTGCAAGTGTTCATTTTCACACAGTATCCTGCTGGTTAGAACACTCACTTGAAAAAACCAGGAGATACTTGGGTTAAAGGTGTTTTCAACTAGAGGAGGTTCCTCTCCTGCCTCCTCTCTCTGTCTCCTGCCTCAAAAACATGCTTAAATACCAGGCTGGAGGGTAGGCTGCGCAGAGGAAGAGAGCAGAAGGCATGTTTACCCCTGAGTAGTTTGTGCTGTCACCTGAGTGACAAAAATACAGACTGCAGCCCTTGGACTAGTTTTGGAGTTGAGTTTAACATGCACGAGTCTGGAAGCTGCGAGCAGAGTCCAGAAGTTACCCCTCCCTGCTGGGAGAGCCAGGCCAGGAGTCATTTTTCTCTTGGTCCCAGGACTCCCATATTCCTCTCAACCTACTCACACAGCCTTGGCAGCACCACTTCCGCTCCAGCTCCAGCCTCCGAGGCAGCCCGCTTGGTTGGGTACCCCCGCCAGGACCTGGAACATGGAACTTCAACACGCCCAAGTGATAAACTTCTCAGGTTAATGCTTAAGCTACTGAATCAGGTATAAGGGATCCAAGGAAGGGGGAAACCACCATGGGTTTGTTTTGTTTTTTCAATAAAAGACAAAGAAGAAAAAAAGCATGGACCAGAGCTCAGAGAACAAGCCTTGCGTGCACTGGCAGGAGAGGCGATGTGCCAAGGGCAGGAGGTGCCTCTTGCCCACACAAAGCTAAATGCCAAAGCTGCAGGAGAAGGCAGGATTTCAGAGACATCCCCATTCTCGTTAATTGGCTCACAGAGGCTCCCTGCTGAGAACAACTCTTTCAGATCACCCTTCCCCATATGAAGCATCCATCACCCCAACTGTTTAACAGAGAGACTCTCAGGGTGTCAAACACCTGGAAGTTATGCACAGGAGCCCGTTTTCCATTTCTTCACTCAATTTCACCAAGCCTTCAGCCTTTAAAGACTACAGTTTTCTGTTTGTTAAAAGCATATATAGAAAATAAGCTTTCTATTCCACAGGGGTGGCAGGGATAAACGTACTGAAGATTGAGATGCTCAGACACCACAGTAATGAGGGTTATGGAACCGGATAAACCCTATATACATAAGATCCCTGTCTGAAATCTTGCCTATGCAGACAAAATAACTAAGAAGAAAAGAATAATATGAAGTGATACCAAATGATCAGAATATTGAGTTGGTTAAAAAATACAGACCAACCAACACTGTGGGAGGAAAATACCCCTCCAGGCTGCGCTAAACCCACAAGCTTTCTGCACAAAAGAAAAAAGCAGCAAAACTACTCTCAAAATTCTCTCCAAGTAATAGCCTAGGCCAGTACTTATCTCTCCACAGCAGTACTCCACAAGTAAGGAAGGGGAATTCATAAGCAACTGGCGCAACCAAAACAAGACATAAATTTGTATTCCCAGATTGGGGAGTGGAAGAAGCAGATGAACAACTGCAGAAGTGAAGAGCTTTAGCATAAACCAGAGTGGGGCTCAGACTTTGGCACTGCTGCTAGGGCTGCCTGGAGAAAGACGTTTCTGCTTCACAAAAGCTGAGATTTCAAAATCTGGATTTAAGCCAAACCAAGACGGAATTTTCCATGCTAATGGTTTCCAAACATGACTTTTGGAAAAGAAGCAAAATGCTTGCTTTTCCATCAAGTAGCGATCCTGTAATACAAAAGCAGCGTTTGTTATATAAACACAGAATTTAGACTTTAGAATTTTCTACATTTATCAATGCAACTTCAGTCAAATCTGTGTAATTTGATAAAACATTCTAAAATAACGCTTCTTTTTTTATCAAATGGTCTGTGAAGTTTCTGTCCTTAGCCACTCACAAGTAAAATTCATGATGATAACAAAACCACACAAAAAAAAAAGCAGCAGAAACTGGGCACAAAGATCAAATCAGAAACTAAGTTCTAAATAAGAAAAAAGATGGATTTTTGAAGCCACGAAAATGAATGCAGTATGAAGAGGCTGTGTACATTATCAGGTCTCAAGTGAAGGAGTGTATCTATCCAGAGTTATACAGGGTTTCAAAACGGTAGTGACAGCCATTTGAAGTACACTGATACGGACAAGAGTAGTGGACTATGGACAAGAGCACTTATACTACAGTTCATCAAACAAAAGAGTTCCTTTCTTATACTTTTGCTGAACAGTCACTGCTTTATCATTGTGCTGGGAAAGCATCATTTCAACACAGATTGATAGCAGAGGCTCACTCCTGTAGAGAATAGAAGGCACAGACTGAAACCTAGATAAGCTAGTGAATCTAAGGTTTCCGATCTTCCCCTTGCTTCAGGCACAGAAATACATTTGGGAAGTTGCCCATTTTTTAACTGAGTCACATAAATTCTGTTTTATATGTAGAAAAATATGGAAAATAGGATAGATAGATAAAAATAAACTCAGTCTGGGAGGACCCCGAATTTTCTAACATTCACTACTATGAACCATTAAGGGCTGCAGAGCTGTTCAGCAGATGCCCCAGTTTGGAAGCCTAAGGTTGCCACCTTTTGGAATTGCATGTGAAGTGTGTAGCTCCCACGCAGTGCCATTTCATGACGTCAGGAAACAGCAGTAGCTTAGTGGAAGAAATTCTGGACCAGACAAATCCTGTACACTGCTGAAAAGTCTTTATCTGTCATACAAGGAGAGTCTGGGAGATCTGGGGCTGCTCAGCCTGGAGAACAGAAAGCTCAGGGGGATCTTATCAGTGTGTATAAATGTTGGATGGGAGGGTGTGAAGAAGATGGAGCTAGGTTCTTTTCAGTGGTACCTAGTAACAGGAGAAAAAGCAATGGGCACAAATTGAAATACAAGAAATTCCACTTAAATGCAAGAAAATACTTTTACTGTGAGAGTGGTCAAACACTGGAACAGGTTGGCCACAGAGTCTGGAGTCTCCATTGTTACAGATACTCCAAACATAACTGGTCATGGCCAGAGCACCCTGCTCTAGGTGACCCTGCCCTAAATCCAGGTCTAAACTTTCCATCAGTTTAAAGCAGCCATGTATTTTCTTTCCAAACATATGTTTCCATGTCTCTTTCCTCTCAGAGGCTCCTCTGAAACATGCTCAAAGCTACAATTCTACCTAACCTCCACCCTGTAAAGTTCTTTCGCTATGATGTCTACAAAACCTGATCATGTTTATTGGTTTGTTGATGGGTTGTGACTACCACTGATCCAGGCGCTCTCACTGCTCCTTTTAATCCTATGTTTCTGTGATCTTGTTTTATACCTGTGTGTAAACTCTTGGAGTTGGGACTGGCTTTTTGTTCTGTGATTATACAGCCCCAAGCACCTTATACATACCTAGAGTTCCCAGATCCTATGGTAAAAGCAAACAGTAGTAAAACTGATCTGTTGATGTAAGTTAAAGCATATTATCTATCACTTTTATTTTTAGATACTCGTTCAAGAAGGTTTACATCATGGAATACATTAATTTCACTTAAGTTTAGCCATTTTACTGCCAGAGATCTCATGGAAAGACAGATAAGCATCATCAGCAAGGCATTCATCTCACTTATCTCAAGAGACCAATCTCAGCCTGTTACGACCTGCCTCTCTCCCTCCATTTATTAGAAAAGAAGGACAGAGACATAAAATTTAGCCAACTGAGATTATGCAAAAATACAAACTTTTGACTGGACCATAATCTACATGCTCATCAGTAAGCATCTAACTGACTTTATTTAGATAGCCTGGATAAAATTCCATCTTTTCATTTTCACCAAAGAATGGCAGAGAGAAATATAAGATTTCTTATAATACATTGTTCATGTGACTTAGTTACAAAATTATGCTATACTACTAGTCTGTCCTCACAGAAGATGAGATTCCAGTGTGCATCTACTTCTTGTTGTGCACTGACATCATTTTTTGAGATGACAACCATTTTTCTCATCACAGACTGTAAAGCTACTATGAAACACAAAAAGCCAATCAACTGAGCTGTTCAAGTTTCAGTTAAAAATGCTTAAGATTGGTCTTAGGTATTCCTAAATGATACTTAAATACTTATTAACTTATACAATATTGGAATGGCACCAATAACCTAAAATTCTGTTGAGGACTCCAAAAGTACTGCTAGAGTAACTCCAATAGTTCTGGTAATTAAGTGCTCCTGTAAATGGCATTCAGTATTCTGCCATTTATGTTTGGGTGAGGAAGTGATCTGTTAGAAGTAATAAAGGATGACTCTTGTAATATAGAAAATATTCAACTCCAACAGTCCGTTATTAATGATTTATACAGCTGTGCAATTAATATCCTGTCTGTTCAATGTAACTTAAGTTACACAATGAGAAGTGAAAGTTACACAATGATAGGGAGAAAAATGAGGTTCTTCCCCAACAAGCTGACCAACACTGTGCAGTGTCCTACACAATTTGCTGCTAATACTGAGTAAAAGAGATTGAGAGAGAACTTTTTGTCTCTTTGTTGTGAAATTCAGCCATGCAGGAGAGAACAAGTGTTTACTATTCTTTCAGAAAAAAAGGAGCATCTGTCATGACTGCCAAGAAGGACTCACTTGCTGACTTAATGATGTGCAAAATCTTGGTCAAGGGCTGAAAATATTTTAAGATGCATTTGAATGTCAGTGGAAACAACGCAAAAACCTCTTTGTGGATATGTAGCTGTCACCCACAGGGCTATTCAAAGACGACAAAATTCATTTTGGAGCTTGCTAGGCTTTGTAAGTTTATAATAATGTAACTCCACCAATGATGAAGATTAAACCCCTTCATTATTTTTTGAATTCGTGAAGGAAGGGAAAAGGGGCAGGCAGGATTTAGGTTCAGTTTCTGCAGCTTTAACTCATATCTAAGCATATTTACTCACTGAATAGTTTTAGTGATCCTAACATTTAAGTAGTTACAGAAGAACAGAATTCCTCATAAATAAATGTAGAGGGGTAAAAACAACAAACAGGCTTTCAAACAGTATCAGTTCAAGATATAGTGGCATCTTAAAATCAAATGACAACTTTGCTGACAGCACACTGCTCAAGATTATTCTATAGAATCTCTTTTTGGAATACAATTTAAATTCTTGATACGAACTCATAAAGCCAAAGCTTTGCTAAACTGTTTCAAGAAAGAGTTTAAGTAACACACATTAAAAAGGAGGTGGTGATACAAACTCTTCTGTCTCTGGCAAAAATACTAAATATTCTCATTAATAATGGCTACTTCAAAGTAGGCAGCTGAAGTAAAACAGAACATACCTTCCTTAGTTTTGTTTCTTTAGTAATTACGGAAGTTTGTGAGTCAGTGAGATCTTTTAAAGAGAGAATCCACTATGTTCTGTGAATGTTCCCATCCCAAAATGTAAAGCTTCAAGACAAAGCTCAGCCATACTGTTGCAGTCACACACTTGAAGCCAGGTTTTACTATTACTGAATAATCATAGAATCATAGAATGCATTGGGTTGGAAGGGACCTTCCAAGGTCATCTAGTCCAACCCCCATGCAGTCAGCAGGGATGTTTCTAACTAGATCAGGTTGCTCAGAGCCCCATCAAGCCTGGCCTTGAACGTCTCCACCCATTTGATGATGTGAGCTCTTACTACAAGCTAGGACCTGTCTTGTCACACTTACACAAATTTGCTATACTTTCTGCTTCCACAAAAGTTATGCACTTGGCCTGTACAAGCCAAACACTTTTGTTAAATGGTCGTTAAAGGTTCTTTGTACCTAGTTCCAAAGCATAAACAAGAAAGAAAGAGAAATGCCAATTAAGAGCCATAACTTGTTATGTCACACCTACTTAAATATCAGGATCTTCAGTGTGGAAATTCCGATGGAAATATTCAGCTCTGTTGAACTATACCTACCACCTGACTACGTTTATAATTGCTCAGCAGTTGTCCCCATTCAAAAGCACTTTTCTGTGCTTTTACAGATCCAACATCCTCCTGTTTTTCAGAACAACACATCTATCATTTTGTAGTCATTATTCTCTCCCACCACTCTGACTATTTTGCCAAGTCCTGTTGACTTCCCCTTTACACCATGTCCCTGAAAAACAAGCCAGTCCTTTCTGTCACTCCCTGTGGTTGAAACCTTTGACTGAGCTCTGATTGTCTTTATTCTGAAGCTCCTAAGCTACTGCTACCTCCTCTGTTGCTTTTTCTAATTCCTACTTGGTACTCCCACAGCTGCAACAAACCCTTTGCACAAAACCATTCACTCTTACAAACCATGAATCACCTCACTAGCTTCCTCCATCCTAGCAACCAGTTTTGCTGACCCCGTTTTTCTGATATTTCCTGATTTTTCTTTTGATCCTATATTCAACTGTATTGGCATTTCCAATTTAACTCCATTCTGGCATTGGTAACGCAAAGTCACTTCCTACCCCCAGCAGCAAAATTCCACTGTTTCCTCCCCAAAACACATCATTACCATACATATCATTATGCTACATACATCCTTCTCAGGATACTTTTTTGCCAAATAAAAGTTCTGTTTGAGTATTCCTGAACTAAACAAGAACTTCTGCACACAGCTTTCTACACAGCCTGTGTGACAAGCTCACATTAGAACTTCACAGTGAATTAAATACTGTAATTTCTAGCTTAATGCAGCTGATCTGCTACATAAAGGTCCTCCTACACAGTAAGTTCTCTCATGCAGAGATTTTGTCTTTGTTCTGACACTTTGCTGAGAACATATATGTCTTCAGTTCCCATAGTATAGGACATTTGCTCCTTGCAAAAGCAAAATAACTCCCTGCCTTTCCCTTCCTTCCAAAAATACAAACTATCCTCCCTCTCCCTGCCCCCCTCAAAAAAAAAGCTAATCAAGAAACCTCTAATTAAACTAAAGGACTTGAATCGTTAGCATGCTTGGTGGCAATAATTTTACAACTCAGGCGACAGTACATGCTTAAAATGGAATGTTACCTTTACAGGGGAAACATTCAAATTTCTTCTTCAGAGAGACAATTTGAAGTGGTCTAGCCTTTATAAAATAGTGTACTCAGAGTAAGATAAAAATATATCTTATTGTATTTTAACTAAGCCTTGAGTTTCAAATTAAGCTCTTGTGCCTTACTGAGAAAACCTCACCAAACATCTTCTGTATATGACACTGCCTCAGAACCCCCATGACTGCGAAGGCTGACAAGGATCCAACAACTCCACAAAACAAGGAGGTCAGAAGTGTTTCCCTGTCCCATGGCAGAAAAAAAATGTTCAGTGGACAAAGTCACTTCTTTGTAACTGCACTGAAGTTCTACTCTCTCTCAGGACCCTTACAACGTAGTGCAACTTTACACAAGTCACATCACTGAACTTCTCTATCTTCATAGACTGCGTGTGGACCCTTCTCCATAGTTTTTAACATTTGTGGTTACCACAACAGTAGGTAGCAAAATCCTGGGTTGCAGAAATGACTGATGTGCTTCAAAGTACCTACTCTCTTTACACTTATTTTTAGGATTCTATTTAGCAACTTGTGAAACACAACTGAAAGAAACAGTTTTCCAATCACTGCTTTCCTCGAGTTCCAGAATATTCCACTGGTTGTGTACAGCTCATTATTTTATTGGCAAAGTTATTGTCTGTCTGCTGATAAAAACCTTTTATCATAAAGATAAACAGAACTGTCACCTTCAGTACTGTAAACAAACACTTTTGTTTTGGCATATACAAGGTGCCTGAGACTTTTCTTCACTTAGCAAACTCCTTTAGGCCTAAATAACCAGAGTGTGTATTCACAAGAACATACAGAAAGGGCGTGCATCATAGAAAGGATGAAAAGTACAAATGAGTCAGGCTAACCCTCAAAACTTGGGCACTAACCCCTCCTGCCAACATTCTGGGCATACAACTCCCTTTTCCCAGCAGCCAAACTACATTATTTCAAAAGAGTGCCCCTACCCAAAAAAACCCCATTGCTCTGTGCATAGTTACAAAGTAAACATATTTATGAAAATGTTGTTCTGGTACAGAAGTTTAAAAGTTTAATTTTGTAACTTGATCAGTTTTCCTCACCCATTTTTTATCTCCCCTATGCATTCCCACCTGCCTTCCCATCCCTCATGTGTATTGTGTCAGCTGATATTCTCACACCTGTAATTCTTCCTCATGTGCTAGATAGTCATAACTTGTCTCACCCCTGGAGAGAGGTCTATGCAATATTAAAGGGTCAATATAGCCTGAAGAACAGATATATGTAATACAAAGTTCCCTCTACAATCATATATCACTTCTATTAAAAATATATAGCTTTTCTTGGTGTCAGGAAAAACAGCTCAGGGTATGGTACTTCCTGTCACATAGCAGAGGCTGGCCAACACTACCACTTCATATATGTCAGTAGTCACTGAAGAAAAATAGAAGATGTCCTCTAATTTTTGGTGATGAATTACCAAGAAGGACATTTCCAGTAAACCAGAGCAAATTCCTACTATGACAATAGTACTCCTGTAAGGTAGAGAAAAGCTGTTCACAGTGAGCTATTGCCCTTTAAACACAAATGCCAAGCGCCTCTTGAGAGTTTGCATTGCAGATCTGGACATGATTCATGCATCACATCCTTCACTTCCAGTGATGGCAACTCTAACTTTCCTGGCACAGCTCTTCTAGCCTGAAGACCATCCCATTTCTCTACAGCACATGCCCTACAAAGAACCCCGCAAGACCAGCCTGCTGTGTTGCTTGCCAGAATCTTTTAGCAATTGCCTACTTGCAGCAGCCATTCATTAAAAGGTCAAAACTAGCACAGTGCTGACAAAATATCTCTCCTCTTTTCAAGATGACAATCACAAGTCTGAGAGACTCCAATCTCTTGATATGGCAAGATGGTTTGGTTACCTCTAAGAGAAGGAGGAAAGGGGAGGAGGACCAAGAACAAGAGAAAACAAAAAAACCCCCAAGTTTTTTAAAGCAGCCTGGAGGAAATGGTCATTCACAGATAGGAAACGCAGGCAGGGGTGTCAGACTGTGGTCTGAGAAACATGCTATAGAAGAGTAACAGCAGGTCCTGCTTCTCTCCTCTTCCTTTGGATTCTTGCAAATCAGAGGTAGGTATGCTATTGCCAGTTAAAAACGCATCTGAGCTGGCTTCTGAAGCACAGTGAGAGAGAGACACCCTGAATCATGTCCTGACTATGAACAAGGAAATCTGAAGGGTCAAACACTACCAGATGTGTGCATGTCCGTAACACTGACCCACAGGGCATAGTGAAGATGATCAGCATCGTCCAGCTCAGACTCTATGCCAAGGTGCTTATGATGCAGACTCTGGTTGTGTTGCCTGCCCTAGGCTGGGTAGGCAGCCAGTAACACAGAAGCAGTATTTAAACTCAGAAACATTGTAAGAATTCATCACATGATTAAATGTAGTTAGAATGGATTAAGTTTTATAGCACTGTGTTGATTTCCCTCCAGTTGCCAGCATTACCATACCTCAAATCAGAGAAACACACAGACAAAAGCAAAGATGTTCCTTTAAAATGGAAGCAGAGCAGTGGCAGGGAAGAGCATGAGAGATTGCACACAGGCAAGCAGAGAGCTCTCAATACTGTTCTGAACTTTTTGCAAATCCATACACAAAAGAGCAAAACCATTTCTGCAGGAACATGCTGAAGAGAGCAGAGTACATTTAATACATTTAAGGAAATACAGTACACACACTATCTTGCAGAGCTAAAGAAAGAGATTGACAAGGAAGCCATAATTAAGAACTGGGATGTTAGTTTGAACCTCTCTGTACTAAAACTTTATGCATAAATTAAAATTGTGTTTAAAATATTTGAAGACAAGCAACAGAGAGCTTTAAAGGTAAATGTCCTAATCAGATGAGAAAGGAAGATATGCATGTGCTTAACAAAGATTTAAAACAAATCTTAAAAATCATTCACAGTAGCTGTGAGAAATGGAGGTCTTGCTCTACAGATAAAACATGTAAAACATTGAGAATGTCAGCAAAAGCAACCTATAATATTAAATGAAGAAGCTTTATATTTATGGTCTGGTTTTGGTACAGGATTTATTTTGCAGGCACAGATCAAGATTTTCCATGTGCAGAACAACGAAACTCAACCTCATTTAAAATCCAGATTTGCTAACAATGCAAAAACTATGAAAATGACAGACTGTGACCACAATTTGTTTTAAAAATCTTAAGTGCTTAAGTTCAATCTCTTGCAAATGACTTCAAATCAAAAGACAGCTGTTGGAAAATAATATGAAAATGCTTAAAAGAATTCTTATAAAAAGCTAAGGAATCCATTATTGATCTTATCTGGAACTACTACATGACACCACTTGTGAAACCAGGACCATTAGGTACTAATGATATTTAGTCGTCAGATTTCTTAACCTGATATTTCTGTAAGAATTTAGAATACTCAGCTTTTTGCATAAAAATATCCAGAAAGATGATATATAATAATATGAATTAGTGTAATCCAAAACCTTTGCATGTGTATGAAGGCAAAAGCAGTGGGCTACCAGGAGGCTGTAGTTTATTTCCATGTGACAATTACAGGAGCAAACCTAGAACAGTCAGAAAACACATTCTTTGTGCCATTGCAGAAGAAGCTGAAAGGATGAATTTCGAGTCCTACAGATCTGAAGCAGAACATGCCAGCAGCATGTATGGAAAGGACTAGACCAGAAATCTGGCTATTAAGAAAAGCTTTTCCAAATTTTCAGTCCTGCATAAAACCCTTCTAAATTTGACTTCTGACTTCCATATCATCCCTTCCTTCTCTTTCTCCCTATTATTAAAGGCCTAGACTTAACAGCATTCCCTGTTCAAGGTGGTCATGCTCACCTTCATTCACTAGATAAAAGCCTTATTTGCAGTCTATGGCAATAACTATATCCTTCATCTATCTTAGATACTTTAGCATTCACATGATTTACTATCGTCAGATAGGAAAACCTCACACAGAGAAAGCAAACAATCTGTCCAAGATTCCTAAGTGAAAATCTTGAAACGTGAATGCCCACAAAAAGAAGAATGCATAATACTTTGGGCCCCCAAATCTAAAATGATCTAATTTTCCAGGATGCTAAATTCTCAATTCCTACTGAAATCAATGAGAGTAGTAAAGGACAAGACCCTGTGTAGGCTGTTCCTTCCCAGATTCATATCTAGTTTCTCTGATCACCTACCTTTAGCTAGCTGGTCCTCTACCTCTCCAGATGAAACTCTGTATTTCAATAACTCTTTATGCTACATTTTTCCTCTCATGATCTGTGACATTGACTGGATGATCTTAAAGGTCTTTCCCAATCTAAATGATTTCATGATAAGCAGAGAGGTTTGAGAACTGCTAGTTATTTACTTTGCCAGCCAGACAACACCAAAATACAGTGATACAGGATTAGCTTCTCCTAAACAAAATATGGCTTACTTGCTAAAAGACCTAAGAACCCTGTATGTGAAGACATGACAGTTAATCAACAACGTCACCTGAGCACAATCTTGTTTATATGCAGCATTTCTCCTGAAAACTAAATACACTTGGCTCCCTTGGTACTTATTCTCTGGGGAACAAATTTTAATGTTTGCTGCTCTCAGTCAATATACATCTCACAAAACCACATCTATACAAGACACAAAACTAGCCTAAGAACCTGGATATGAACTCACACTCAAAACTAGTTCAAATGTTAGGTTAAGGCATGCCTTTGGGATCTCAGTTTAAACAGAACCACATTCAACAATCCTAAAACTACATCTGCATTCCATCCTTCCAGTTTCCATGTTCTCCCTGCTGCAAACCTGATTCTTGTGTTCTGTGGCATACTCTTTATTTTTTCAGTCTTTCTTAACTACTACCTTTAAACAGCCACTTCTGACCTGGCTCTCTCCACATAAGGTAATACCTCACAGAAACCGACGAGACCACATGACACTTATTTAGAAGAAAATATACAAGTATTTCACTGTTCCTCCAAGCAAAGCTTGTTCTAGAACAGAAAGAAAACTTGCTCTTTGTCCTGTGAAAATGGCCTTTCTTCCCAGCATCACTTTCAAACTTCAGGCCTTCAGGGTGAAAACATTCCAGTTTTGATGAAACCATTTTCTTAAATCTGCACATAACACTCTTATCTGCCATAAGCTTTTGTTCTACTCCTTTGAGGTGTTCCTGCAACTCTCACGCTGCTGGCAAGAACTGACTCCAGGTGGAAATCCAACACCCTCCTTTCTTCATCACCTAGAATGTACAATTAACTTGCTTTTTTCAAAGTTGTTGCCTTAAGCTCTAGCTGTTGACTACCTCCTTATCAGTGTTGGTCCATGTTTCCACTTCTTTGCATTGAGAATTCATAATGAAGCTGGATCTGTGTGTTGCACTTGACCAACACAATATCAACATCCAAGATTTGGCACCTGCAAGAGTCCTTGCTAGGTGTGTTCCATCCCCCAATTTATTCACAGACACCATCTTGGCATGGAAATTACTTCTCCAAAGCATCACTGAATTATTGCATCAAACATCAGAAAGGATTTAAGTTCACAGACATACGCAGTCTCACCTGTGTATGACAGCACACATGAAACCCTTAAATAGAATGTGCAACATTCAGTCTAGAACATGCTTCACAGGTGTGAAGTTACGTTTGCTGCAAATCCTGGCTCTAGGATAACACCAGCTCTCTCCAGTAAATTTTGTAATACATTATTTGAATAAGGGAGAAGAGATAGACATGAATGCAGAGAAAAAAAAAAATTAAAAATTCTTATTGCCAGAGATGAGGATTTACTCACTGAGCTTGTATTTGCCAATGTGCTCATCTTGTCCATTTTTTTCTCTAGTAATTCCTTTGGAGCTACTTCTGTGCATCCAGGGAGTGTACAGTCATACACCTGCATTCCAGGGCCTACGCTCTGCTAAAAAGAAAAAAAAAATAAAATAGAAAATTAATCCAAAGGATAAATAGTCTCTTGTTTCCACAAGCAGGACCTCTAGAGTACAAAGGACATTACTTGGTTACATTATCCGCAAAAGGCGCACAGCTTTGGATCTCTCACATTAGCAGAATTTAGAAGTTCTCATTTTTCAGCCATTAACTCTGATAATTGTATTTCACATGTGCTTTCGAACAGACACCTACTCTTACATTCCTAGGTGGGAGAGGTTTGCCTTGACATGGATTACAAAAAAGGCTGAAACAAGGAATCTTTGTAGATAACTTAAGAACCGATGAACAATGAAGACAGAAGAATTAGTTCAGAATTTTTAACTAATTCAGTCATTAGACTAACTTCTCTGTGCGGAATTTACAGGAAATTAAGCCAAACGAAAACCTAGAGATTGAGGAATGGCAGAGCTCATATAAAGATGAGGAAAATATTAATTTAGTGGTACTTATACTGGACTAAGTAGCCTGCTAGTCTGAGTACTGCAGTCAGACATTTTAAGCGATTCAGATGGTGGTTCTGGTACTGGATTTTCCCCCCATGACAAATCAGTATTTGTACAGTATTTATTCTCTGTGTCATTCTACAAGATGCAGCCTTTCCCAATACAGAGCAAGTAGAGAAAAATCAAACTTACCACTCTCTAGCTATTTTTATATCTTTCTAGAATAGCATTTAGAAACACAGACAAAAATATTAATTCTTTGAACCAACATGTTCCCTAAAAGCTTTGACCACAGGAAAAATTGTTACAGAAATCAGTCAATCCTTTTTTCTTTTAATCTAAGGTATAAGCCATTGGTGAGCACCCAACAGCAAGTGTGTTTGAAATGGAAGTCTCTCATAGAAGGAAAGAACACCTCATTGTTGTTTCACTCACTGCTGCCCAACAGTGCCCTGAAGAGGGAGAGAGGGGCAAACATGAAGAGAAGAACGTGAAAGCTCCCCTACAATGTAGACAAGAAACAGTATTTCAGGTGTGGTAGTACATGTCTGAAGAGCCACATGAACTACTCAGATATGTGAAACTATAACTTCTATAATAAGGCCAAGGTCACTTCAAGTGCTGGTTCAGCAAACTGAAGTTGCCTGTGGGCTGTTTCAACTTACAGTGCACTTCTCATTTCTTCCAAGTTCTTTTTTCAATTGGTTCTTGTTTATCACTTCCATATTTGGATATATAACCTCCTTTCTCTGAACACATGATGTTTTTCGAAATATATGCCAAATTCCAGAGAAAACTACTACATTACATAATTCAGTCTTTTGAGCTCCCCTTAACCATTTCAAATTCCAGGAAAAGATAAAATATATGTGCTAAATCAGCTAAAAACACAGCTTGTAAAAATCTATTTCTGTTAAACGCTGGAAGTTAATTTTGAACAATGTGCTTTGTTTCAGTGAGCATCTGTTGGGTGCATAATATTAAACCCCTAATTTTTGAAGAATTTGTTGTATATAGTGTCCTGTAGCACTGCTGCATATAAACATGTAGTTAAACCCTGCATAAAAACTAGTAGTACACTGCAGTCACTATTTACCACATTAATATGCCAAAAAGCTTCCAGTAAACATAAGAAAGAGAGAAGTACAAAAGAATTAAGAATCCTTGGAATGTAATGAAAGGTTGTGTTATAAATTACTCAGGACTTGCAAACCAGAACAAGAATTGTAGTTGTTCTTTTTATGTCTTATGTAATAACTTGTTAAACTAGTTGGTAACCTTACTAAAAGCCATAGGCAGATATACAAATAAGAGTGCCTGAAAAAAAAAAGGACAAAACCCCCCCTACATTTCCTTGTTTTTTTTAGGTGGTCTGATCTTCAGAAGCACTGATGGCTTGCAAGCATTCAGTATCTATAAAGATCAAGCTGGAAGCACTTGTGTTCTAAAAGACAAAGAGGTAAATGGAGTAGGTTGTATCCTTCTGCATGGAGTTGATTGCCACACGCCTGAAAAGCAAAACAAACCTTTGAACCAAGCCTGCAGCACGCATGGGGAAGCAGCAATTGTCACTGTTGCATCCCTAAAAAATGGGGGTTTTATACTCTGGAATTAAAAAGTTTTAGCTAGACACTTGTAGTAAGTGTTAGAAGCCAGCTCTTCTCATGAAAGCAAATGCACTTTGTATGGAATACAGAAAATTCTGTAGAAATGATCACTGAATCTCTTCCCATTCATCTCTGCCACAGACAGCTTGTTAAATTACAGTACAAGGAGAAAGAAATATAGAGGGAGTTTTTCTAACTAGTCTTAAGTCATTATGGCTGACTTAAGTTGTTTCGTCCATATGACTTTATTTGATGAATGTAAGGGTAGAATTCTTAAGTGCACAGCATTAACCAAAGTTTCTCAGGCAAATCAAAGTCTCTCTTGCAGTGCTAGGTGAGTGCAATATGCTTTGGAATCCCAGCTTCAAGATATGACTACCAAAAAAGAAAGAGATACTCACCCTTGTGCAAGGGCTGCTATGAAGGCAGCAGCGGGACAAGGTAGGTCCTCACGATACTTCATTACCTGCCAAGGACATGTAACCATTTCTTCTCAGGCAGTGTATCTCACAAACATGTTTTCATAAATGCAGCCTTCTTCCCATGCAGAGGTGGCAGAGCACTGAACACTACTACACCACTGCTGCACCTGAAAAAATACAATGTTGACAATTTTATAGGATCTATAGGAATAACATCTCAACATGATGGTAGTTAATAAGGGGATGATAGAACAGATGTTTACCAAAGACAGACACCTTGTTAGCATAAAAATTATTGTTGGAAAGCTACCAGTATTCTCACTAGTTAGCCTAAACATTACTATTGCAGGGTAGGGTAGCTATCTGAGACCGTTATGGCTCAGATATACCTCTATGGCTTTGTGTACATCCATAAGGGAATGAATCAAAACATCACATAGAACTTGAAGTAGGTCTGCTCAAAATTATCAAGTGTCACGAAGAGTAGTTCTACACAGAGTAAAGAGAGTGATTTCTGCTCTTAAATATCAATGTAGTCAAATTTAAAATGAGAATATATTCTGAAAGAAAGTCTCAGTGGAAAGAGAATAAAAAATCCTTTATCTGGGATAATGAGCTGGCTGACTAAAACACCAGAGTATTTTACACCTTATAATGTCAGGCAGAACTTCTATACTGAACAGCCTCTTACCATGTAAAGTCTCCCTTCATGAAATGGCTTAATGGAAATTTAGAGCTGCAACAAGACTAAAGCCAAATACAGTCTAAAACAATTGTCTTTTTTTCCCCTGCTTATAAAGAGTTGAATAGGGTCAGTACAATTTGAGTAAAACAGATTATATTTCTTCTTTCCGAACCTCAAAAGCATACATTTTTCACAAATGCATTTGGCTCACAAGAGTGGAAATGCTTATGAAATTTCATGAGAAATCTAAATTCTGTATGCAGAACAAAGGAGGGGAGGTAATTTCCATGGATAATGGAAGACTTACTGCAATTTGCAAGTATCAAACATGACAATCCACCAGAATGAGAATACAAAAGTAGAAAAAGATCTATTTGTTGAGCCGAGGTCTTAGTTGTGGAAGGTAGAAAAAAAAAATCTTCAACTACGCAACTCCATGCAAATATTTCACAGAAACTCTCCATCCCACTCTTGTCCTGTTTAAATGTACTTCTACAGTAGCTTCTACAGCAAAATATCTACAAAGCATTTATCAAAAAATCTACCCTCCCATGCATAACTGCTCTAAAATATTGCAATTTTAAATAATGAGTTAATCATCCCACTAAATAAAAGCAGAATGGCTCTAGATGTGGTTCTATATGTAGTTGTCAAGGTTTAGGGTCAGGGCAGTCCACTAGACCTGTAACAGATGCTCTCTGTTATCCCCTCTCTCCTCAAAGGGGAAGAGAAAGGGAGTAAGGGAGAGAGAGACCTATGGATTAGAAAAACCAGCTTTAATGATGACAATAATAATAAAAAGAAATATATACAAATATATATTGTATATATGTCCTGCCTGGATGCATTCCTGTGTGGCCTGATCTAGGTGATCCTGCTCTAGCAGGGGGGTTGGACTAGATGGTCTTTCGAGGTCCCTTCCAATGCCTAACCTTCTGTGATTCTGTGATACATAAAACCAGTACCAAACCCAACCCCTCTGATGCAATTACATCACCATCACCACTGATGCTGTGGAGCGTGCACTGGGGAAGTCCCAGACTGGCAGATGGGAACTGAATTCAGGTATACATGGATTGAGATTGAAGGCAGAATGGGCAGAGTCCTCTTTGGATGCTGGCCATTGTAGAAGCAGCTTTGACCCTCCTGATCCCTCAGCTTTATACTGAGGATGATGTATATGGGATGGAATACCTCATTGGTCAGGTCAGGGTCACCTGTCCTGACTGCTCCTCCCCGCAGGTGCAGCCTTTCACTTTTTGCTCCCGCTAATGTGTACACAAGATCTAGCAGTGACCTTGGTCTGCAAACCAATCCTTGGTAGTAACTGTAAACATCAAGCATTATCACTGCTAGAAGCAGACACTGTCTGCGAAAACATGCTGTTAACTTCAGAAAGTGCAGCTAGTTAGCAGAGACTCGGCTGAAAAGTAAAATCACTGAATAGAATTGTTCAGTTTTAACTCAAACTAGAACAGTGGGTCTAGTACAGGAACTACACATATATACCATATAGAAAGCCGAAAGAGTTTAGCTCCCTAAAAGAAAATGTTATTTACAAAGCGCTGTGTCTGAAGTGGTTATATATGATACATACATACATTTACACACAAAACACATCACCATTGTTGAGAACTGTATTTGACACTGTTCTTCCTTCCTACACTGAGGGATTTGCTTCCACAAGGGAGCAAATAATGTTGTAGCTGTTGGGCTATGCCACAGACATTAAAGGGCAGTGATAAACCAGGAACTAGTTTGGAATGCATAATACAGCCAGTGTGAAGTGAGATAGCACAGAATGATCAGATTTGACTTGGGAAATCAGGTACAGCCTTTAATGAAGGCCCCAAAGCTACAAGACAAGCAATGCAAGAAGAGTGACAGTTTCCATGCACTCACGAGGCTTGAGCTTGGACCTGTGACCATCTCCTCCAGGGATCCTACTTACAACTCTGCTAGTTGCAGGTGCACTGCTGAACTTTGAGAAAAAACCCCAACACTCTGGATTTACATGTAGAATACAGATATAGACTTAAAATAGGGCAAGATGTTCAGAAAACTGATGTTGCAAGGACCTTAACCACATCCTCCAAGTGCACACTACACCTGTGAGAACCAGGCAAGCTTGTGACATGTCCTATCCTACTGCTGCTGTCCTGGCCTCAAGGTGGGGAGTGGGGCTGCAAGAGGCAAGCTGCAAGGTCCAGCAACCGCAGCCTTCTCGTCCCCACCTGGCCCACCGCCAGCACCTCGCTCCACTACAACTTCATTCTTGCCACGTTTGCGCCACTGCTCCTGTCCCTCCACCGAGGCAGCGCCGCACCCTGGCTGGGCAGGGTCCGCAGGCCAGCCTGCTCCGCCTTCAGGGGTCCTGCAGCCTCCGCTCCCCTAGACTCCTGCACCGAGCACCTCAACACCCCTCATCCACCCACCTCCCCACAACATGGCCACCGGGGCGCGGCAGGCGCCTCCTCCCGGCATGCGCCGCGGGGCAGCCGCGCTGCCTGGAGACGACCGGCTGGGCGGGGCGGGGAGGAGGAGGATGCTGCTGCTGCTGCTGGTGCGGCGGCGACCGCCGCGGGGCGAGACGAGGCGGCAACACGGGGCGGAGGATGCGGCGGCGGCAGTGGCAGCAGCAGGCGGAGGAGCGGGCAGCGATGCGGTTCTGCGTGGCGGGGCCCGGGCCGCACAGCGGCGGCGCCCTCACTACCCTCCTGCTGACAGGTCAGTCACGACGGCGTCTCACTACGGGCACGGGCCTCGCTGGCAGCCGCCGGCCTGCACCGCGGGGCCTCTCTCTTTTCTGGGCTTCGTGACCCCTCCCGGCGGCGCCGCTGCCTCCCCGCCTTGCCCGCAGGCTGCGGTTCGCTGTACCCCTTCTCCGTGCCCCGCGTCGGTGCGGGGTCCGAGCTGCCTCAGCATCCCCCCGCACCGCGGTTTCCCGGCGCGGTGGAGGACACCCCAGAGGCGGCGCAGGGATGACGGCCTGCCCTCCGTTCGCCTCTCCTTCTGCGGAGAGTTAGGACAGCTGCATCCCGCCCCTCCCGGCGCGGCGTCGCGGCAGGAGCGCCCCGAGTCCAGCAGGGCCCCGAGCTGAGGAAGCCCGGCGGGGGCGGCCGGGGTGGGGGACGAGGCCTGGCGGCGCGGGAGCGGGTGTGCCAGCGGAACGCGGGAGCGGGGCCTGGCGGAGAGTCTCTGGGCGGCGGGGGCGGCTCCGCTCCCGGGGCCGGGGCTGGGCTGGGCGGCAGCGCCCGCTGCTCTCTTCTCGCCCTCAAGCTTGTGCCTGTCCCCGAGGGTTCGGCTATTTTGAGTACAGGGGTATCTTTCGTATCTCGCTCCCCCCTACCCTCCCGTCTCCCAGTTTGAGCACTTAATCCAACTGTGTCAGAATTAAGACTACAGAAAACGTCTTAATCCAGCTCCCTAATGCACGCAGATAATGGCTGTCATGCAGTAGGCAGGTTTTGCACCCACAAGGTTTTTCACAGTGAAATACTTCAAACAGGTAACACTGAACAGCAGCCCAGCCACAGGAATGCCTTTGTGAGACTGTAGCTGCACCAGGAGCAAGTTAACAGCAACAAATATCTTTCTTTAGTTTATTTTGTAGTCTGAGAGGTTGGTGGCATGGTATTCGAAAGCTCACAAGCTGCTCAGTATCTTCTCGAACAATAGGTACACTTCTAATACTTCTTTAAGTATGTGACCATAGTTGTCATAGGATACTGACAGCAGGAGTGACGTGAGGCATTGGATACATTAAAGATGCAATTAACACCTAAGTGTTAAGTTGTTCAATGTGAGGATAAACTTTTGTATTTGTTCAGTACAAGATACTGCTTTCTCCTTATGTGGAAATTCTTCCTAACTTTTCTACCTCCCTCTCCCAAGACCAGTTTGGGATAGCAACCAAGAAGGAGCTGTGATGGTCTTAGGATAAGCTTTCAGTATCAGCTAAGATATTAAGTTTAATGAAGTTCAACTGAAATGAGCTTCTTGAAGCTGAGTTGTGAGCTTAAACACAAGTCCCTTCCAGGCTACATGGCAAGGGAAGAGGTCTTAAGTTTTTTAGTGTTAACTTTTCCACTTCAAATTCAGACTTTTTTAAAGCTTGGCTCGGTTGGATTTCATTAGTTAGAACAGCAGAATACACAGTTTGAGACCAATGTAGAAAAGGAAGCATGAACTGAAGTTCAATTGAGTTCTTTTAAGAGATACCTATATAAAATTTATTCTTCACCAAGGTGGAATTTTGTAGTGTGTTTGTGGTCTGAGTTCAGGTACAATACAGGACAGCCTGCAGAGGTTGAGTGATGGAAACTGTCCCAGGAGCTCACTTAAGCTCCCCACCCTTAGAGGAAAAAAAACAAGTGCCAAAACCACCCCAAAACAAACCCCATGGTTTTCATGGTAGCATCTTCCTGCTTTCCCTGAGCTAGACATCTCAACTATGACCATGTGAAAGAACTTCCAACTTATCAGCTGGCTCTGAGATGAGCCACAGTCCTGCGTGAAAATCCTTTCTTTTGAATCCTAGTAGTAGGCTCTACAATATTGAAGCGTTGCTTAACCAGGCAAAAGACATCTTACAAAGTGGAACATGGGAAGTAGCACAAGATCTGTAAATAAATTTCTTTGAGTTCTCCTCTACTAATAGAGATTAGTTTTTCCCATTTCTCTAGTAGCACTTGATCTACAGAAGAAACTTGACTTACACTTTTTGTGCCTCTTAAAGTTGCCTGAAACATACTTGCAGGCTTTTTGGAGGAGAGTGGCTGCTGTCAGAAGTCCAGGTAGTCCTCCTTCCTCTTCTACTCTTGCCAAACAAATGCCAAAACATTAACTCAAAATCCAGGTCTTTCAAGAGCTTTTAAGAGTTTAAAGGGTGTGAGAGTGATCTCAGAAGTCAAACATTTGCTCCTAGGGGACTAATATAGTACTCAAGTTGAAGTTACTTACTCTCAAACACTAGGTGATGATCATTTTCTCCACTGCTTGAAGAAAATGGGACATTATTGTAAGAAGTGACATTTAGGGTTAAGCATTTCTAATACAAACAAGGTAGTTGTTCTTTAGCTTCACAGTAACAGATATGGTAGAAGTTTACTAGATTAAACTAGTAGAGATGTCTGCTGTACTAGTTTGGCGGAGCAATGAATTGTCCCCATATTCTGTTTCTACAGAAAGTGGTCATCAAAATGTTGTTTGAATGACTATGGCCACTTTATGGTTGTTGTCCCATATTTCTACGCTTAAAGAATTAGTTGTCAGTGCCTGTGTTGTCCCTGGAACTTCTGTTTTATCCCAGGAACAGGGAGTTATAGAACAGTGGAGTCATATTCCTCCTTCCCTGCGAAGGGGTCAAAATGGGGAAGGAGCTCATTCTCGCTTTGGAAGCTGTGATTACATGGTCATGTTAATTTGTCATAAGGCTGCATTGTTCCCAGAAAACATTCTTCTGCCCTTCCACAGCTAGGCATTTTTCACTGCTTCCCTTTGTGGGTCCTGAATCACTCGTACAGTGATACTTTGGATTGGGTCATCTGGCTGAAAACTAGTCCACCCACAGATAAAAATGGTTCACTGAGATCAGTTTACTGACCAGAACTGATATGAGATTGTTTATGCTGATGTGTGCTTGGTGGCCAAGAATGTGCTGAGAATCCCCCTTTCAGCAGGGCTGCAAACAAACACTAGTTTAAAATAACTGTTAAATCAGGGGCTTAAGCAGGTATTCAGGAGATCCCTGCACTCATCCTGCTATTTCCAGCAGAAGTGCCTTTAGCAACACTCTGCTTTTCAGCTGCACCCTGGAGAGGGAAGCAGAAGAATCCACAGATGATCTGGTGTTTTCACACTAATACCACAGCGTACCTGCCCTTTTTAATTTTGGGGGTGCAGTGTAAGGGCAAAGAAACAGGTTTTCTTCATACAGGTCTCTGAATCGCTGCTTGTGAAGATGGTGCCTGTGAAGTCTTTGCACTAATCTGACCCAGATCAATAAATAAAATCTATTGTCAGTAAGTACTTAATTATAGGAGGGGAAAGCTACCCATTCACTTAGGGTGTTTTTCATTACAGAAGCACATTATTTGTAGGTGATATAGCTTAGATGGAGATATCTTGGAGATCCTAAAGCTGTAGAAGTCAGCTTTACAGCAGGAATTCATCTTCCAGACTTCTATTGTGTAAAGAGGTTTATTTTTCTTCCTTAATGTTTTTTTTTTTAGCTTTGGTTAGAAGTTCGTTGAAGTACTTCAGGAGTTAGTCACCGAAGTAAACCCCTCTCTTTAGCAGAAAGATTGTTTGTAATCAAACTGAGAAGAAAAAATTTCCAGCCTAGGCAAGAATATCTATTTTGGTGCAGTTTTTGGCCTCTTCTTGAATAGGTGCTGATAAATATACAGCAGACGCTGTCAGTGTACAGTCCCACCTTTTGGCAGAGCTCTAGAGGAAAGGAGGGAGTTGCTGGTTCTGATTACTTTCACAGGAATTTGAAAGAAGCAGAAAAGAGCCAAGAAACCAGAGAACACATGTTAGTTTCCCTAATAATCAGTTGAACTGCTTTTCAAGCAAGTAACAGCGAGAAGTAGTAGAACCAAGAAGTGCTCTAATCTGAGGAGAATTTTTACATTACTATTATCTTATTTTCAGTGTGAAACAGGGTGCTACAGATTGAGAGCTGAAGGTATAGATTTCATTATTCACTGCTAAGTATTGCTGTGTTGGAATTAGCATGCACATCTTACATAGGTCGAAAATATACATTGTTTTGGTAACACTGTAGTTATGGTGCTAATTATGTAATACTAAAAATAACATTTTTACATGAACAAAGACTGTGTCTAAATGCTGTTACAATTGCAACACAAACCACCAAAATGACTTTTAAATGTAGATTATTTTTAGTGGCAGTCCAGGACATGAGGATGAGAAGTTATAAAGAACAGTCTAGTGAGCAGGCAGAAATCTCAGCGTCTTGAAATCTAATACATTTCTGAATTCCTTTAGTCTTTCAAATCAATTTCCAGCTCAGAAATTTGGAATGTAATTGCCGGGTTACTCTTGATGATTCCTATCAAAAGATGATAGAAATGTTGGGGGCATCCTGGAACAGCAGGCTGGCAGAGTGACCTGGCCATACTTCCTGGTTACACCATGGGCTTGGGGCTGGACCGCAGGAACTAGCAATGTTTTCCTCATCACTGTGGAAAAGCTAATCTGGTTTGGTTCTGTTGCCAGGCCCACAGCAGGAGGGAAGAGTGGTGGTGTGTAAATGTTACTATTAATAAAGCATGAGGGTTTTGTTCTCCTAGTACTTAATTTGCAGCATTCCCAAGAATGCAAATGCTGAAGTTTCACAGTGAGACTGACAAAATGCCTTATTTGGTTACTTCTCTGGAATGATCTTGGAGAAATATTCAGATACTAATCAGTGGGTAACACAGGAACGGGTAGAAAACTGTTGCCTACTGAGCATAGAGCTTAGAAACATTTCTGGGTTTGATTTGAACTTTTGCACAGTTATGATAAATTGAGTGCAGAGGGACCTGAGCAATCCACAATGGAGAATGAATACAAATTAATGCTTATTTCTTATGCAGTAGCTGTCATTGAAAAGGATCTTACCTGTTAGAAAATATCCAGTTGTGATGTGAATTTCCACTGAGAGAATCCACTTCAATGTATAGTAAATTTCTACAGTGATGGTTGCTTATGTACTGCATATTAGGTAAGAGGAAGGGGTGTGGAGGTTGGAAGAGGAGGGAGAGTAGGCGGTGGTGCAACTTCTGCCTCCAGTAGTGGACAATGTGACCCATAGGGCAGATATCTCTGTGCAGACGTCAGTGGGTCCTCAGTAACTGCCTGGATACAAGCTCTGATTAGAGCTGTGGGCTAAAGCACCTTGATGTGGATGGTTGCTTGATGGGTGTTTTGTTGTAACTCAGTGGTGTTGGTTTCTGGTTCTCCGCAGCTCTCAGCAGCCTGTCAGAAATCTGTGCCATGTGTGGACCTGTGCTTCCAGCTCCGTGTGCAGGAAGGGCCCTGAGCAGGATGGGTATGTGGTGGAGTAGTCCAAGAGTGGGGTTTTGGAGCAGGGTTGTGTGGTAAGAGAGTAAAAGGGTAGTGAAAGCATGGGCCAAGGTCCTGGTCTGTAGCGTGAAGGTAATGAGCACGTGCTTAGGTCAGGGTCCCAGGTGGAGCTGTGGGACAGAGGGAAAATGCTGGGTTTTGAGAAGTGGAGCTTTGTGCTGCATTAGGGTGGGCTTGAGATCCTGCTTCTAAGAACCAGTAAGGAGGGCTGGTGTGTGTATGTTAAGCCTGTAGTAAAGGAATGGGGAAGGTGAAGATGGCCCATGATACTTAGGTCCTTTTTGGATTGTGAGGTGGGCAGAAATTGTTGTGGATACCTCCTCTGTTAAATAGTCTGCTTTTAAATACTAATATTTAAACCCACTACATAAAACATATGCAAATACAATTAAAGGAAAAGTAGTCTGTGAAATAATATAAATATATGTTGTATTTGTAGAAGAATACAAATATAATTAAAGAAAAATATTAAAGAAAAATTAATTTAAGAAAAATAAAACGTTAATTAAAGAAAAGAAAACAGAAAACACTGTAGATGTACTTTGGGCATGTTCAGGTCCCAGGCGCAGAGCTGTGAGTTGCCCAGGCTGTTGAGGACTAGTGGGTGCTTCAGCAACTACAGCAACATTTGTAATAAACTGAAGAGCCTGACACTATTAACATTTTTTTCAGCATGAGTAAAAGACTGATTAAATGCATTCTAAACTGTCTTTTTGATAAAAGGCATAGTTTGAATCCCTGCGTTCTGTAGTATAAGGGCTCTTTTGTCATCCTTTGATCGTATTCACAGATCTTCCCAGAGCTTTCTTCATGTTGTCACTGTGTTTCTTGAAGGCTCTTTGTAAGTACTAGACATAGCATTTGAGCAGTGATCATATCTGTGTCAAGGACAAAAATGAAATCTCCCTGCTTCTCTTTGATGTAGCTGTTTATCTATCAGCTCTTCCAACCAGTTTTCTGCTGAAAGCTTCTGTTCAACCAGTTATTACCTGACGTATATCCCTGTTTTTTAATCAAAGTTCAGCGTTCCTGAAGTGCATGCTCTGTAGTGTGCGTGTGTTGTGCCACCTTGTTTCTGGGTGAGCATTTACAGAATCACAGAATGTCAGGGATTGGAAGGGACCTCAAAAGATCATCTAGTCCAATCCCCCCGCTGGAGCAGGAACACCTAGATGAGGTTACACAGGAAGGCATCCAGGCGGGTTTTGAATATCTCCAGAGAAGGAGACTCCACAACCTCCCTGGGCAGCCTGTTCCAGTGTCCTGTTACCCTCGCTGAGAAGAAGTTTCTTCTCATATTTAAGTGGAACCTCCTGTGTTCCAGTTTGTACCCATTACCCCTTGTCTTATCATTGTTTGTCACCGAGAAGAGCCTGGCTCCATCTTCGTGACACTCCCCCTTTATATATTTATAAACATTAATGAGGTCTCCCCTTAGTCTCCTCTTCTGCAAGCTAAAGAGACCCAGCTCCCTCAGCCTTTCCTCATAAGGGAGATGCTCCACTCCCTTAATCATCTTTGTAGCCCTATGCTNTCATCCATCCACCTTGTTATATCCTCATAAAAGGCTATGAGGTTGGTCAAGCACGACTTCCCCTTGGTGAAGCCATGTTGACTGCCCCTAATGACCCTCTTATCCTTGATATGCCTTGAGATGTCACCAAGGATAAGATGTTCCATCACTTTCCCAGGGATGGAGGTGAGGCTGACCGGTCTGTAGTTATATTTACATTTTATTCTATCGAAATGCACATCACTGATCACCTTTTCAGCAAACAACGCAGACTCTTCTGTGTTAGTGGCGTGTCTTCTCCATTATTCATCAGTCTCCCTGCCTTTGCTTTTACCTTCAAAACCAATATCTATCGTACATCCAGGTAATTTTTTATATATATATATATAAAGTCGAATTGCATAAGACCAGTGCCAGAACCTTGTGAAACTCACCCATAACACAGGCCATCTCATACAACAGATGAGCTGTCCAGAAGCCCTTCTGGTCTTGCTTGAGACTCCTGTTCTTGTGGTGGAAACTGTTGAATGGGCAGCATGCTCTTGAATTGCTTCATTTCACACCTGTCATTTGAAATCAAATAGATGGTGATATATATTTGTATTTAAACTGTAAGCTCTAGGATCTGAAAGCAGACACGCTGGTTGCTTTTCCAGTTCCCCTGTGAAAAGCACCATGGGCTAGAGAAGTGGACAGGTAACCTTCAGTCCCCACAGCTAAACCTAACACAACTTGTTAGCCCAAATCAAAGGCACTTACTGTTCATTTATATTTAAAAAGTATATCTTGGAACCTGATATTCTCTCTCTCTTTTTTTTTTGTTGGGTTTTCTTTTTTTTTTTTTCATTCCATTTAAGCATGATAGAATGATTTTGTATCTAGTTTCTCAATCGAACTGCTAGGTGATACACTGTATATCTTAGGGTAACATCATTATTACTATCTTTATCAGAAAAAACCTGTGGGCTTATCAAAAGTGTCTGAAAATCCTTTTTGACTGTGATAAATATGATACTCTTCTCCATTTAATAATTCAGTAGTCAGATCTTGTATTATTAATTGTTCTGTTTGGTGCTGGTTTGTAGCTGACAAGCCTCTGATTACCAGGCTCATCCTGTTGAAATACTGGAACAATTTTATTTTACCCTTTTGAAATTTCTTGAGTGTTCAAAGAATTGTAGAAAATTTACACTAGAGGTCATGTGTGGTAGTGAGTTGGATAATCCCTAGGAAAGTGTTACACTAAGACTTGCAATGTATGCAGATCAATTCAGCAGGGAGGAAGTTGTCTGTCTCGCAAGTCAGGTGTAAACCGGTGGATGTGACTAATGCCTTTTTATTCAATCAGATCCTTGATATTGAAAATCTAAAGAGACTGAACATAACTTCATCATATAGAAATGTTATTTTGTTGGTGTGGTAATTCGAGCATGTAATTTCTTCTGTTACATTTCATCCTTAATTCAATTTTAGGTCTTTTGAGTAAATTACTATTAATAAATACCTCACATGCATAAATCGTGTATCATGGCTATTGCTTATGCCAGATCTGTTTGGCCTCCTAAATTCTTTTTGGAGAATGAGATATCAGTAATGTAATAGCTGACCAGTGTAACTGTATCAGCAGAAGTTTCCACAGATGTTTAAGCTTCTAGTGTAAATTATATTTGTATACTTTGAGTGTTTGCCAGTAAGTGCTCATTTCTTCCTGCAAATTGGTGTATCTGAACCAAGAACTGCTTGTTTGTTTCTGATATTGCTGTTTTTACAAGGAGGTTCAGATGCAAATCCAGTAACATCTTTTAACTGAGGTTTTACATGAATTCTTGCTCCCAAACTATTTCAAAAGAAAGACTATTCATTATGGCCACTTTCCCTTTCCTGGCATCTGACTGCAATTTCTTTCCTCTAAACAGCTGATACATCTATTATTCATCACAGAAGAAAGGGAACAAAAGAACAGAAAGTGGGAGGTGAGGAGGAGCTTTCTCAGGCAGTTCTGCTACTGTTGAAATGGAGTCTGTCAGCTCCACAGGAGCTTTCTGTCTCCTGTAATCATTTACTCCTCACCACATTTAAACCTTCTTGTACCTTCTGTTGCACTGATCCAGCTGTTTTCAGGCGGTGTTCTGGCTGTGTGGAATGAATACAACCATTCTTAATGGTTCATTTTTAAAAATTGATTATTGGTTATGCCTGCTAGCAAGGTGGTCAGACCCACCTGTCTTTATATAAGCAAAGCCGTTCTCTTGGTTATATTACTTCCTCCACTTTGGCCTGAATATACTATGCCAGTGAAAATAACTTTAGATATGTCTTTGCTTGTATATGAGGTTTTGCCAGTGTAAATGTATTTATCAGAGAATGCTTTTCATCATCTTTGTTATCAAGTATAATTATGTCAGCAGAAGCATCTGCAAAGGTTTAAGCATGTAGTGTAAACTTAACTTATTTAGAAAAATGAATGTCAAAAAAGTGACTGGCAGAAAGATTATTTTATATATATATTCAAATCAGTCATTACCATTTTCTTTAACCTGAAGTTCATAAACTCTGACTAAAACCAAAACCTGCTTTAGAAGGCCTCTGATCCCATCTGATACTTGGTTTGTGGGGATCTCTTGACCTGACTAATTTTTTTTTGCATTTGTTTTATTCTGAAAAGCTTTTTTGTTAAGCTCTGCTGATGGCAGTAATGGAACAGTTAACTGGACGACTAAGCAAGCCCACAGTTATATTATCAGCAGAATAAAGGCTGTTGAGAAGAATGGTGAGTTTAGGTTGTAAATTTAATCCCATGTTGGTTCAGTCAAATCTGCTTTTAATATTACTCTTGCTTTTTCAGTCATGTCCTTATTTTAGGAATAAGGTGCTATTTCAAGGTAAGTAACTTGGAAAATTTTACATTTCTTCAGTCTTTTAAACATTCACAGACCTGTGTGTCTTTGTGAGTCTTCCCAAACTTTTTGTGTTGCTGTAGCTTTGCTTGATGTAATGGCTGTGTGCATACCTAATCTTGCACATTTTCTTATCATGGCTGGTTGCTTGGAGATAGCTCTGCAGTTTGCTTAATACAATAACTTGTCTGTAACAATGAAAAAAAGAATCTTTTCATATACATATGTAAAAAGACTATTTTACTGTCATTTATGCAAGTACTTATAGACTATTGTAGGAAGTCTACAGGAGCTGAGAAAAGGCTTTGCACTGATTGCCCATCCAGGCCATTTGGATTGGCCCTCAAATCAAGTTGCTTCTGGGAATGTGCTTCATCTGCTAAAAATCAATGAGGAGAGAACCCATTGTAGTTCCCAGAAAAAAACTACAGAGGGATTTTTTTTTTTCTGAAAATAATCAACATCCAGGCTTTGACCAGCAGGGTAAATATTCTGAAATTCCTGTCGACGGGGGTCATCTGTATCTAATAACAGGCCCTGTGCTTGGAGGCTGATGGAATCCTGTCTGAATTCCTGGCTGTGCCCTTGTTCAAGACCGGCAAGAAGAACAACTAGGACAGTGTCTGTATATGTTTAAAAAAAAAAAAAAAAGATAAGCGTTTTCCAACCTTCGGTTCCCAAGTAATCTACTTCTTTCCAAGTCTCCAGAACCTTTCCGCACAGATATATCTTGGGATTCACAGAAAGTCCTACAAGGGATCTGGAAACAAGAAAGAGGAAAACAGTGCTGTTGAGGGTAGTTGATACTGTCTTTGTTCTAGCAGGAATCTGTTGTGATCCAATGTAGCGATGATTTTTAATTTCCCATGGCTAGTTTTAAGAAAGCTTTTTACGTCCTCGAGATTTTTATCTAGCACAGGGAATTTGCCTGGGCAATTCACATCTGCCAGTCTGATGTATTAGATTAGTATCTAGAAGTTGGTAAGTGTATTCAGTTTCATTCCTAGATCACCTAAGGTGATTACGTATTCATCTCCAGTCTTGGGCAGTCCTAGGAAAGTAATTGTGGGTTTTAAAAGCTCCTGAAGAAAATAGCATTTTACTTGTTTGATTACTGAAAAGTAGTGATTGCTTTAGTGTGTTGAAGTCTCGTAATTTTCCTTCTGATTTTGAAGGAACTTCATAGGGGAAAAAGAAGAGGGCTTTTCTGCTAAGAGGGGTGAGAACTTTCAAATTCTTGATCGCCATACTTGTGTCATTTCAACGTGTTTGTGATTATAAGATAAAATAGGGGTTTTGTCCTTCTGAGAGGTGTTTTTAGTCTTCCACCAAGGTCACTGTTTTATGTATGCCTGAAAATCCTTGTTGGTAGCTTATTTCAGCAACAGAGAATGTCTCATTACTAGGAATGGGCAGGTATTTAGTGGTGGCAATAAATTCCTTCTAAAAGACAAAAGAAATAGGTTATATGTTAGTTTTTTTCAATAACTACTGATTATATTATCCTTCTTCCTTTCTAAAGCTATTGCTTATGGAGAAAATATGTATTACTTTTTCACTGTTCTCCCTGTTTGAAATGAGTTTTCATTGTAGAGTCAAAGCATCAGAAACAGAAAATGGATTTTTCTAGATATTTGATGAATTTTCAGCCAGCCACTGTATTTTTGTTAGCTTTTTTGCTCTATTAATGTTATAAATTACTTTTTGCTTTTCTTGAAAATATTTTAGGGGAAATTAATTTGCTTTCTTGCTCTATTTACACCTCATTCACAAAAGTGCTTGCAAAAGTTTTTTGGGTCATCAGTTTACTAATTTTAATTATACAGATCAAATCGTTATGTTACTGTACTTAAATCAAGCCTACATAATTAGAATTACAGTTACTGGTTTATTAACCACACAAAATTGTAATAAACTATTTAAATTTCAAGATCAATTTTAATTTTATCTTTTGGGTATAATTATTAGAAATTATTCTGTTCAGTACTGTGCTAAAAGCTGTTTCCAAAAGCAGGAAAAAGCAACTGCTGTAGAATTTGATTAGTAATATATCCAGAGCTTAAGACTATTAATTCTGCAATATCGGGCTTGAAGAGTGGGAAGTATGTAAGTAAATGTAGAGGTCTACATTACAGATGTCTGCATCTCCTCTCAGCTGCCTCTGCAGTCAGTGGAGATCGAATCTTTGTAGTGAGGAATCTAGGGCATGATTCATCTCAGTTTACAGGAGAAATCAAATCAATCAACCCCTAGAAGTGTCTGTTTCTTCTTCAACTGACTATAAAAGGAGCCTGACTAACTCAGTGGTGGATGTTGTTTCTGTAGGCATCTAAAATTAGGTGCGATAGATTCCACACAGAGTACGTGGTGTGAGGGATGGAATGTCTGTGATTAATGCCTAATTAGCAGTGGTTTTTAAGTATGTAAGAAAGTAGGTTGGTATAATGATAATGCTGGAGAAATTATACCAGGATTAGAAAACTGCATGAGCCTGATTTGCTTTTCAGATGTGTCTTGCTTATTGATCCAAGAGTTGAAATGAGCCTTTTTATCTTCTTGGAGGTACGGGTCTGTTCCCATGCGTTTGTTACGATGACTCCAAAGTCTTCCAGAGTCACTCTTCCCCATGACAGTACCCCCATGACGTATGGCCTATAATCTTTGTTCAGAGACATGATTTCTCATAAATTTCTGTAAGTTTAGCAAGCAAGGCAGGTCGCTGTGTGTCTCTGTCTGTGACTTATCTCTGTTTACCACTTGTGTAATCCTCATCTCATTGACAAAATTATTAGCAATGAGTGATTCTTTCAGGGCATTGACTTAAAATTGAATAGTAGTATGACCTACAGTGTGTCCTGTTCAGACGCCATGAGAAGCACCTATTAGATCAGCATTCTCCATTTATGCTTACATTTTTTAACTTGTTGATAAAGTGGTTTCTTATCCATTTAATATGCTGATTGTTCTAAGTTTTTTCCTTTAGATTTTTAATTCAGAGTCCTGTAAAATACGGCTTCATTTTTTTGTTTAGAATCAGTAATACCTGACTGGCTTATAGTTGCCTGTGTCCTTCTGTTTTATTCTTCAGTATATGCACAACATCTTCGGTAATGAGCTCTAACCAGTTAGATTTTTAGATGTACATTAGCTGAACTTGCTGGTCTAAGAACGTCTGCCTTTAACAATTCATAAATCCTCAGCTGAGTGAATTGCTTTGTCCTTTTCTGCACAAGAACTGGAAAATCTGCCATTTCCATTCATTGAGGAATCAGTACCACTGGTTGGTAAAGTTCCTCTGTATTTCTCATGTTCCTTATTTTTATGTAAATTACCAAGAAACCACTATTGTATCATTCATTTAATATATTTTTACTCCTGTAATATTATAAATAAACCATCTATAAAATTACAACAGCCTCCCTCATTTGTTTTTGTTTGGTTTACTTTTTTAACACAATAAAAATAAAGAGCTTGTGCAACTTCTGAAATCCTAACATAGCTGGTTTTGCTTATTGCAGTGTTGGAAGGGATCCTATTGGTCAAAGAGGGTTTGCTCTGTGATCTTAAATCTGTACAATCTTTTAAAAAACGTATTAACAGGTATCTAATATTTGTTGCTTTCCTTCTCCCAGATTGCCCACATAGCTGTTCAAATGCATGCTGTATTATCTAGAGCATGTCTCATTTTTTGCTTTTTTCTGTCTCTTATCTTCCCTTCTGCTTTTCAGTGTACACGATTCTGTCTAAGGTGCACTCTGATCGGAATGTATACCCTTCTGCTGGAGTTCTTTTTGTTCATGTTTTGGAGAGAGAGTACTTTAAGGGGGAATTCCCTCCTTACCCAAAGCCTGGTATGGGATGCTAAGATCTTCCATATTATATAAAAATGTAGAGGGAAAAAGAAATTAAAAAAAAAGTCAAGTCTATTTATAGCATACCTTATAGTTCAGCATGTAACATACAAAGGACAATTTTTAGTTTCTACTGAAATATCTTCAAATGAAATAAAATATGTGGTCCTTCAAGTTTAAAATGTTGTAGTTTGTGATCATCCATTTATTAAAAGATGCATATAATTGTGTATTGTGAAAAAATGTGCTTAATAATTTGGGAAAGCATAATAACATATCTGAGATTAGGAAGTATATTTTTTCTTCATTTTCACATTAAATATGAAATTGTGGAAGTTTAATAGTTGTGTCTGTTAAAAATGCCATTTATCTGGTCGCTATGCATCAGGCTATATGAAAGAGCACTTTGAAAGCATATAGTAAACTTGAGACAAACTAGAACATTAAATCAAATAGGAGACTACGTAGTGATGTTTTCTTGCATTTAAAACAAATGCTCCTTTAGATTTGGGCTTCTTCCTGTATTTAGGAACAGTTTAGTGTTAGAAAGCAGTTTGTTTTTAGAGAAAGAGCTGTGATTTGATGTACACCTAAGGCAAACCTAAAGGGTTGAGCATTGACAGGGTAGAATATGTATAAGCAGTCTAAGGGGAAAAGGGAAAGAGAACCTGCTCCACATGCTTATCAACAATGAAAAGAAATAATATATAAATATATATGTATCTATATAAATATTGCAATTCTGTTTTCCTATAAAAATAGGAAAAATCTACAGTACACAAATAATCAAAACCTGTTTCACTAATAAGCTTTTGAACTGATTCTGAGAGCACCACTTTTAAAAGACACTTTAAAGAAGAAATAAATTTCTGTTAGCACTGGTTACATTTTGTCATGAATAAACCCAAAAGTTAAAAAAATTTCCTGTCCTTGAAAACTGGATGCTTTTTCTGATATGTGCAGAGTAAAGTTTGCCTCTCTTCCTGGGTTTGGCACAAAATGAAAGGAACCTGAAAATTTACTAAAGATGGATTGTCTTTCGAATCCTTGGAGCCCCAGCCTGTCTTGACATTCATGTGTTTCAAAGGCAGTATGAATCTGATTTCAGATTCTGCTGGAATTGTACCCATAGCTGATTGCATCACATTGGAAATTCACTATAAGGCCAGATTGTTACCATGGTCCTCTTATTTTTGTCTGCTGTGCTGGGTCATTAGCATGGCCTACCATGATGAAGGACAAACCAGAATGTATCACAAGTGGCTTTCAGGTTTTTCCCCCAAATTATATATGATGCTGGGCATTTTACTATGAGTGCAATAGATTAGATTACTGGGATGTCCCAAGAGAATTGCAAGGAAAGTTGCATTACACCCTAATGCTGGTTTGGTGGGGTTCTGGTCTCTTTTACCCACAGCCAGATGTTTTTCAGGTACGCATTTAAACAGTTACCCTTTGACAACAGGTCTCAGTCTCTCTGTTCCTCTCTGGAGGTGATGACAGCTTCACTGGGCTCAGTTTCTGCCTTCTTTGCCAGCCTGCCCATTATCTTCTCTTGTCACTTGTCTTGCAGTTGCTGTTGTTGCCATGTCAAAGCTGAGTTGGAGGAGCACAGTGCAGAGGTGTCTGTGCAGGTGCAGGGTGAATTTGCCCAAGTTCTGTGCCTCAGTTGTAAGGTGCTTGTGCCTCACTGGTGAGGATCTGGTAGTGCTTACAAAAGCTAAAATAAACAGAAGTCAAGTCTAGCCATTCATAAAAATACCAATTAGGGGCTTTTAGAGGTTGCATCTGGACCATTGTATTTAGTAGCCATCAGTGGATCTATATTGCAGGAATGTCTGGCCTTTGAGTTAATTTGATCTCTAAAGAAAAACTACTGCCAGGCTGCTGGTGCTGAAGACCTGTATGCATATCCTGATGCTAAGAGAAGCTTTCAGGCATTGATGATCACACAGTCACTCTACAGTAAAGCCACACGGGTACATTGGGTCTCTAGACCATTATTAAAAACATAAATAGGAGAAGGTTTATTTTGGGAATTAAAGGACTGAGGCCTTTGTGCTTTTGACAGTAGGGAGGTTAGATGCTTCAGTTCTAGGTGGAGCTCTAGAAATCAGACCTACTAGTTGATGAGTGCAAGCGTACAGAGTTAGCCAGGACTCTTAAGAAAGTACAAGCACATTAATCTCTGCACTTGGTTACACTTTTCAGATAGGAATTTCTTAATACTTACAAGTGCTGAATAGGAGATCACATATTTCCGATATGGTGGAAATTAGCAATTTTTTTTTCTTTTTGGAAATGTTTAGAAGACATAAGTGGAAGACAGAATAAGATTTTTCTAATGAAAACATCAAAATCAAAGTGTGTAGTATTTTCTTGTATATACTTTAATATAATTCTTCTTATCTAGGTGAAATAAGTAATGATCCTATAACATTTAATACCAACCTAATGGGTTACCCGGACAGACCTGGATGGCTACGCTATATCCAAAGGACACCATACAGTGATGGTGTGCTGTATGGCTCACCAACTGTAGAAAATGTAGGCAAACCTACAATCATTGAGGTAATTTCTTTTAAACGTTCAAAAAGATTTATTTTGTTTTAGAGTTTAAGATTCAGAATTGTCAACAAGCATTGCTTCTGTTTTAAAAAGTTAATTACAATTAAAAAAGAAAGACTACGAGGTAGGGACAAAGACTTGTGACATGAACATTTTCTCTTACATACCATTGTATCCTATTTTGAGAGAGAGACAAGTTGTAAGACATTTCATGTTTTACTTTTAAGGTATAGCTAATAAATAGCAAAACTATTTAGGTTTAATATTCCTTGATGAAATACCTTTAGATTCTTACCCTTCATCTTTCTGATAGGCATTTCATTAAAGTTGCATTTAAAATAGGGAGAAGGAATTTGTAAACAACTGTACTTGAAGAATATCTGAATTCTGAACTCTGTATTATTTCTCCCTAAATATGGGCCAGACTTTTCCTCACTGGAAAATGCAGTATTCAGTCAATAAACAGGTTTGGAGTTTGTTTTGTTTTGTTTTTTAAAAACTAAACTATTTTTCATCAAATATTGTCTGGTTCATTATACATGTTTATTGATAGATTTAATTAGCAGTTACATGAATTTAGTTCTATTATTATAAGCGTCAAAATGACAAAACCCACTACTTTATTTTTGACAATTAGCTATCCAAGGGTGTAAAAGCACCAATTATTCATTGAGCAGCAATTAAAAGTGAACAAGGACTGTATTTTCTGCCATGCATGTCAGAGATAATTCAGTCTGTGTGGTTCACAGTGTTAAGGAAAATCTGCTCGTTGACTTGCTCCAGCCATTGTGCTGCTTCAGCAGTATATTGGTCTTAAACCCTTGATGACTTTCTCTTTTCTAAATTGCATTTGATATAGTTATTCCCCTCAAGAATGACATCTCTAAATGTTAAGTTATACTGTAGATAATTACACCCATGCTTAATTCTATATACATGATTCAGTTCTGCTTTCAGCAGGACTAATCACATCTGTAAAATTAATCATGTACAGAAGTACTTGCAGACTCCACTTAGCTTTCTGTAAAGGAAACAGTTGTTTAAAATTGCCCTTTTTTTAAATGGCATGCTTTTAGATTCTAGAATCTGTATCAAGACGTCCATTATAAGCATGACCCTAAGCCTATATTTGAACTAAATCTTGCCTAGCATGCAAATTAATTCATTGCAGTCCCCTCTCATGTGGCTTTTAAATTAATTCTGTAGTGTGTGAGGAGGGCAGATTGCATTTGATCTACTTCCTAGTGCCATCTGACAGGAGTGGTTGCATATTCCTGGCCTGAATACAGCTTCCATAGTGGTGCAGTTCCTGAGGTGTTGTCATGGTTAGGTCAATTAATTGGAGGAGACCTCATGATTAGAAGAGCCCAACATTATGCATAGCTCTGCATTAGAGCAGGTAACATTGTTGAGGTCAGGCTCCTTTGAGGGCTGTGCAGAGGTGGTTTGGGATGAATGATGTTCAGCACAGAGGTGATCTCCACCGCTGTGACTGTCACTCGGTGCAGGTGCACAGTCCACACTGGCAGCTCCCGCTGCTGGAGTGCAGGCTCAGAGCAGGTACTGTCATGTTCCTGTATAGAGGTGGCACAACTAGAGAGTTAAGTTTTCTAAGTATTAGTGTTTAAACTACTGTTGAAATAACGTTTTCAAAAATAAACAGAATTGAGGAGTTGAAACATCTCAGGAATTTATTTTCTATTTTATAATGTAATTGTTACATTACATAAGATGTAATTGCATCAGATAAGCTTTTCCTTCTGCACTTAAATGAACCTGCAGAAGATACTCCAGAGCATTTTTTCCTTTGAATTTAAATCCCTTAAAGGAAGTGCAACATATACTACTTCTGTTTAATAATCAATGTCCATATGCTTTGTAGCTCTGTTTGCTGAGAAGCAACATAATTCTGTAACTGTTGCCATTCCTCTGCCTCTCCTTTGTCGGTGAAATGAATGAACTAAAGTCTAAAATTAGGAAGAAAGTCTATTTCAATTTGTTTCATGAATGATTTATCACCTTTCAGGAACAATAAAGGTAGATAAAAGGATACATAATTGGATACATAATTACACTGATTTCAAGTCTCATTCTGTACTTCTTCTGAAGGAGCACTTAATCACAGTACAACTTCAGGGCACTGTCACCACTGAGGAATAACTATTTGCGAGCATTTCAGGCATCCCATATATTTCAAGTACAAGATTGGTATTCTTATGTAATTTGATCATGAAGGCATAGGTTTCCAAAAATAAGAGTCATGAATGTTGCATCTACCTACAGGTTTTCAATTCCCCTACAGTTACAGATTCCAGGATTTTTTTAAAAACTGTTTGTGTTAAAGCAATGTTTGTGAATCCATTCATGGAGTATGACTTCAGTGGGGCTACAGCTAATACTAAATCTCAATCCCAGTCCCAAAGATTAGAATTGCTGGGATTCTAACCTTTCTCACCAATTTATGACTGAATGTAGAACTTACGGTATTGGTGGAGAGGAGTTCGGGGTAAAAGGGCAAATGGAGAAACCAATCGTTGCTTATGGTTGTACTTAAAGATGGAAGAAGAGGAACAATACACATGTATGGCAAAATGCTTTTATCTGGAACAAAATATAGTCACATATATCCTTTTGGTAATTGTATTTGGCTATAGACGGGTCAAGAAAATTCCAATTTCCTGACTTGGAGATAGTGTTGCATCAAATGAATGGATCTTACTTTCAAGTTTTATATTAATGAATGAATGTTCACACATTTCAAAATAAGGAGGCAAAACATTTAAAAGGTGATATGGATTTCTAAATTATCAATTTAATTTTCATTGAAGTTTCATTTACCTGATTTTCATATTTGCATTGTTGTTTTGCAATCATATGTATTTTTTTCACTCTAGATCACTGCATATAACAGACGTACCTTTGAGACAGCAAGACATAATTTGATCATTAATATAATGTCAGCAGAAGGTACGTTCAGAAAATAGCTTGTTGTATTTTGAACTGAATGAGCAAAAACATCTTATGGGTTCCCATTCTTGGAAGATTAAAAAATTGATGTAAAATAGTTGTCTGGTGTTCATGCCAAACGTGGGAGCACAAAGGGGAGTAAAAGAGTTTTCCCTCTTTATTCAATTTGTTATTTCTGTCAGGTAAGACTATTGTTTGTCATTAATTTAAAAAAAAAGTATGTTTGCCTTTTTAATAATTAATTTCAATTTTTTCCCTTGTCTTTTCGAAGGAACCTTGCATGAAGGATTTTACTCTCTCTCTGGATGTTGTTTAATTTGCTTAGTTCTGTGTATTCTTTATGCAAAGTACAATTGTATAGGTAGATTCAGAAAACAACAGATTATGGCATATATGGACATTTCAATTAAAAAAAATGGAATAGTTTGCATCTTTAAAATCAGTTCTCTTAATCATATTTTTAAGTTACATATATATAGTCTGGAGTATTGCAGGTTGGAAACCATTGTCACTGCAGATCATTTTTTACTCCAATTTAGCATGTATAGAATTTTATCTGTTTAAGGAAGATTTACCTGCTGAGATTCTGGTCAACTCCTTCATCTCCCAGTTGGTTTACAAATATCCAATGGTTTTCGGCTTAAGTAACCACTAATAGTACTATTTGAACAAAGATAATCACATTAAGTTCCAAATGAGGTGGTTCAAATACGAGATCTTTGGAAAGGTGTATAAATCTTAAAACGGTATTACGCTACTTCAGACTCTTTTGTAACAGAGGCAAAACTCCTCCTTTCTTCCTCACAATTAGATTTTCCTTTACCGTATCAAGCTGAGTTCTTCATAAGGAATATGAATGTAGAAGAAATGTTGGCAAGTGAAGTTCTTGGAGACTTTCTTGGAGCAGTGAAAAATGTGTGGCAGCCAGAACGCTTGAATGCCATAAACATTACTTCAGCTCTGGACAGGGGGGGGAGAGTTCCTCTTCCTA
The DNA here is from genome assembly GCA_013401335.1 of Brachypteracias leptosomus. Classification (NCBI taxonomy): domain Eukaryota; kingdom Metazoa; phylum Chordata; class Aves; order Coraciiformes; family Brachypteraciidae; genus Brachypteracias; species Brachypteracias leptosomus. The sequence goes on along the minus strand of VYZX01023031.1, from coordinate 233,672 downwards.
TTAATGACATGAAAGAGGGGTAAGCCATGTGTCAGTCTAATGTTTTTACCCTACTACTTTTTTTTTTTCTTACTGAAAAGCTCAATATTTTTTCAGGTTTTATAAAACAACAATTGCAAAGTTTCTAGAATTTGGAGATCCAGGTGGGTAGTAGATATGAAAAGTTCACTGATGTTCTGAGCTCCTGTTATACCATGGTTTTACCACATTAGATACCACTTCAATAGGCAACAGTTCCTGTATGTTGATTTTACAGTCCAAGGAATACTAATGAATTTCATGAATTATAAAACAGTTAGTAGTAAATACATCTGGTTTGTAATTCCAGTCTTCCTTCTGAGCAGATGTTTGGCATACTTTTCTAGTATTTAATAGTTCCCAATTCACAAAACTCAAAATTTTGAAAGAAGTCATGATAGAGCATAGGTCACAAAGACACTTAGATTTCTACCAGCATTTAGCATATGTGTCTTTTGTAGCTGTACTCGGGGACAGTTACATGTTTCAGGAGCACAATCAGCTGAATTCAGGTTATTGACTGTGAACTGCAGGAGTGCACTATTTCCAGTTGTCATTTATAACCATAAATTCTGTTCTGAAATATGATACTTCACTTTATATAATATTTATATATATAATTGTATAATATAGAATATGTGAATTTATAGCTAATAAGGATTCAGTCCTTTTAAAATATGGTTGTGGTAGTGCTTTTCCCTGGCAAAAATAAAGTTGCCTAGTTATTTTTAGATATTTTTGGATTAAATAATATCTAAGAAAGGGCTAATGTTTCAGAATCTGAAATGCGTGCAGAAAATATTGTTGTTTCAGAGCACTTTTGTGTATCTGGAGTTTCTGAGCACATCTAAGGAAGGAAAGCAACTTCTGTACTAGCCAGAGTAACAGCAGAGAGCCACTCAATACAGGTGGCTACATTTCAAACATTTAGTTAGGTAATGCCTAATGAATGCAATGGCAACCAGGGCCTAGTTTCTGTTTCAGGACCTGTTGATATACTGTCACCTGGTGCAGCAGACTGTATTTTCCAGAGCATTCTACTTATTTAAATATGAAAAATAATCCTACAGTTAGCACAGTAGCTCTTATTGTATGTCCTATCTTGCAAATGAAGTGTTAAGTTTACATTCAGCTTTCAGTATTCTGCAAATTTTGTTGGCAGTGCATCGCTACAGTATGGAATATTTTAGGAGAAGCTGGAGGCTTTGGCAGGTTCATATTAGACTTAGGGTTAGAAATAACTAGTCCTTGCGAATTTTGTTTGAAAACATGGGAAGAAACTCTTTAAAAATACTATGCTGAGCAAGATTATCTTAAGATAAAATTACACTATTTTAATGCGATTTTTGAAAATAGTACTGGTTTACTTATATGAGGAACCTACACTTGGAGCTCTGTGACTTCAGAGAAATTGACAACTCTAATAGTGAGCAAATATTTACATTATGCAGCAAAACAGAATACCTTGTAATAGGTAGGTAGAAAAGTCCTTTTCAGTCTGTTATTCATATGCCTAGATAAAATATGCTATCAAGAAAAATAATTTTAGCCTTTAAAGCACAGCAGAATGTTGCTGTGTACAATAATAATATTTGGAAGAGTATGTCATTGTCCTTTGGGAATTTGTGAGAGGTATCCTTACATTCTGTCACTCATCTCTTTCTGCAGTGTGTATGTTATGGTTGGGGCAGATGTTCCTTTCTCTTCATGCTTACGAGAAGTGGAAAACCCACAAAATCAGCTGAGATGCAGTCAAGAAATGGAGCCTGTAATAACCTGTGATAAAAAATTTCGTACTCAATTCCATATTGACTGGTGTAAAATCTCTCTGGTGAGTTATTTGATTATTGCATTAAAATGATGTTTGTAGAATTACAGTATTTCATGCCAGACATGATTTAGGGAAGAATTTTGTCAGCCTGGCCAGACAGCTCTGCCAAATTCCACTTTTATCATGACTGATTGTCATTGTTTTCCATCTAGCAGACACATTCTTAAGATTGTAAAAGGATTTTACTATGTAGGCTGAATTCTGTTTGAGTTGAGCACCGGTGAAACCACCATATTTGTTTTCAATAACAGTGATTTATATAAATGATCAGGAACTCTAAGGCTTATAGAACTAAAAGTAAAGAGAGAATTATTTAGGTAGGTGTAGTTCATTAATTCAGCCTGTTAATACTGCTAGTTGCTTTCCTAAAATGTGTATGTATATGTGTGTGTATATTAATATTAATATTCATTTTATTGACCAGTTAAATAGTATTTCTATGCTGTTAAAAAAATCTTTCTGAAAATTGTCTAAAATTTTAATGGTAAAATGAAATAGAAAAAGAAAATGGTGTTGACTAATGAAATCAAATTAATGGGAACATTCTTCTCAGTCGAATACAAGAAAAATGAGAACTAAACACTAGACTATTTGCCATTGAAGGCGTATAATTCCTAAAGAGGCTTTTAAAGCTTATTTTGTTTAGTTCTGGTGAGGAAAATCAAGAAATGATACAATATTGGAAGATAATGTTGCATGTAAGTTTGAAGAAAGATGGGCAAGGTACATAAATTATTGTTGAGCTACTTCAGACACTACTCAAGGGGAAGCTGAAGGGGAGATGCAAAAAGCTTTTGTATAATGTAAAAAATTTATGGAGTACAAGAAGTTCATAGGATTGGAAGTTATCTAATCAATTTTGTCTTTCTATGCACTTTAAATTGGGAAAGCTGTTAGAAAGCTGAAAAATACTTGTTTGCAAAAGAACATGCAGATTATTTACTGTTTATTGTTTTTCTGTTGAGAAGTTGTAAAAGGTACATTTGTACACAGCAATACTTAACAAGCACCTGAAAAATAGTAAAAGGCAGTCAGCCTTCATCAAGAGCAAATTATGTCAAGTTGTCAAGTCTTTGATTTCCTTCTACAAGGAAGAAGTACAACAGAGGTGCAGCAGCAGATGTAATTTCTTTTTGGTAAGGTTTTTTGATACTGTCTCATAAGCAAGCTTAGGGACATGGCCTACATGAAACTAGAACCTAGTGGAGAGCTGGTTGGATAGCCATAATCACAGCAGAACTATTAATAATTCCTTGCCATTCTTCTTTAATAAGCTGGATGATGGAATGTGCTTATTAAAATAAATTTACAGTCCCCATGAAACTGAAAGAATCTGCAGGTGCATTGAAGCACAGGACAGAATTCAGTAAGGTCTTGAGAAGTTGGAGAAAACAGCCTTGTAAAAGAGAGTGAGTTTCAAAAGCATCAGTAGAGAAATAGTGCACTAATGCAGGAATAATCAACAGTACCCAGGCAGAATGAAGAGCAGCTGGTTACGTGTGTTTCTCCAGAAAAAATGTTCAGTAGTAGCAGTGGCTCATAAACTAAATGATGAAGCAGTGTTGTCATACTGTTTTAAGAAAAGCAGAAATCACCCTGGGATGTGTAACTGGGACAGGCTCTCAGGGAAGTATAATTTTCAGCAGCAGCCTCTAACCCAACGTTACTGAACTCAGTGTGTTCTGTCATCATGCCACGATAACGGGGCTTAAACAGCCTGGGGAGTTGCTATTGCTGCTGCCTGCTGTAATCTGGTGCATCAAAGGGAGCCAGGCTTCCCTCTGTCTTCTCACAGCCTGCTTTTCACAAGGGGCAGGACATCTCCCAAGATCGACGGGCTGGGACAGAGCTGAGCTCTGTTTCCTATAACCACAACATAGACCATGAGTGAAAATACAACCGTCATATCCTCTTCCTCCTGCTTTTTATGAGATGACTTTAGCAGTTGGCACCTAAATCAAAGGGTGGTTTTAAGTTTGTGGGTCTTGAATTCTGAAAAGAGGAGCAACATAACACTTGCTTCTTCTTAACACTGCTTTCTGATAGCTTGTTCTCACACCTTATATGGGCTTCTGTCAGTCACATCAGTAAGTGCATAAATATTCGAGATTCAGCTAAGCAGCCAGGGTGCAACTTGGTGCATCTGACATAAATGATACTGTGGAATTAATGAGTGGAGAACACAAAAATTAATTTTTGTCAAACTGTCTGGCACTTATATATGTATGCATTTGAAGCTCAAGAAAGCATTATTTCTAGCATTCCATGAAAACCTGTTCACCCATTGCGTAGGTTTTAATAAACCATTTTGTAACTTAAAGTGTGAATTAAGGAAATGAGCACCAGCTGCAGGACTTCTTAATGAACAGTGTCAGGCAAAAGGTCAAGCATGTAGGCAAATATAATTTATTTTCATTAATGATCTGGAGAGAGTTCTAAAACTATCACTGACAAAATTTAAAAGTAATATCTAACTGAAGATGTAAGAAAATGAAGGCAGAAAATTGAAAAGTCATGTGGGAAAGGCAGTCAATTAAATGCAGTATGGAAGCCGGTAGCAAAAAAAGTATTTCTAGAAACATTAGATACAGACATGAAAAATATAAAAATTACTTGTGACCTGGAATGCAGCCTCCTGGAGGGTAGTTGAATTAGGAGGCAGAAAAAAAACCCCACCTTGGAACTCTGGCTCTGATGAAGCAAATGCACATCTCCTGTTGGGGTGGGGAGGCAGCAGAGCTGCTCAGGCCTCAGCAGCTCGGGTCTCGCCTCTTGCTGCTTTGGGGGCTGCCTGCGAAACTCAATAGGAAGGAGGAGGAAGAAAATCATAGGTACTCCACTCTTCACCTCTACCACTTTCATACAAGAGAGGGCAGTACTGCTGCTTAGGAAGACTAGTAAGAAATGAATTAATTAATTGAAAAGAAATCAGTATCAAATAATTAGTTTGTAATAAAAATGTTTACTAAGTTTTTACTCAAGTGAGTATCCCTAAAATTAATCTGTAAAAAACACAATGTCTCTGGTAGGCACAAAATCAATAATATTATAATGCTACTTACCACATTGATCAGAAGCTTTCAACAAAATTTAAGGTTTTATTGTTTAAAAAAAAAGTGATTGGATGAAATTGTATAGAATTTGTCAAACATGTAATATGGATTCTTTTCTATGTTATGGTTGGTTAAATACTGCCTGGTTTTACATTCTGTTAATTTCTTGTATAATTGACTTTTTTTTTCTTCTTCTTTTTTTTTTTTTTTCTGGGTATCAGGTTGACAATACAAAACAAGTTTCCACCTTTCAGGAAGTGATTCGTGGAGAGGGGATATTACCTGATGGTGGAGAATACAAGCCACCTTCTGACACACTGAAAAGCAGAGACTATTACTCGGATTTCCTAATCACACTGGCAGTGCCCTCGGCAATAGCACTGGTGCTTTTTCTAATACTTGCCTATATCATGTGCTGCCGACGGGAAGGAGTGTGAGTACTTTAACACGCTAATAAGTAATTGCAGACTTTTCTAAGATTATAATGCATAGAAGACTACTTGTTAGAAGAATTCCATTCAGTTCATTAAAAACATTTAACAGGCCAAAAGGTACCTGCTAGAAATATCACAGTGTTTCTCATCTAAGCACATATAGTAATTTCCAAGGAAATGGATATAGGGCCTTTAGTTATTCTAGTCAAAAGGGTTAAAAATCTCAACATACACGCCAGACTCCACAAAATCTCCACATATGCACAACTCTCTAAAACGCTCCAAACAAATAAAATACTAATAAAGGATCATCGCTTCAGGAAAGTATTAAGTAATTTCTAAACTGCTAACTTTTATAAAATAAATCTGGTTCAGGAGATGAACTGAATTTAGACATATTATAAAAGAAAAACACATAAAAGGAAAGCAGCAAGTAACGTGATTTCTGCCATTTCTTACAAACTACAATTTCATTTTGTCACAGAATTTATTTTAGCCAGAAGCTTATTCTTTAACTTGCATTTTCATTTCTGTGTGTGTGTGTCTGTGTGTGTGTCTGTCATCACTGCCACACCTCTGTACGTGCGCTCATCGAGGCCTCGTCACAGGCTCTGCTGCCAATGCTGCCAAGTTGCCTTTAGCAGTAACGTTGTCAGCATTTCTACATCATGTACTGTTTTCATCATCAGATAGATTTAATGTTCCAACTATCAATGCTATTATTTAATTCATAAATTTTGTTTTGTTTTTAGGGAAAAGAGAAACATGCAAACACCAGAGTAAGTGTCTTCTTTCCTGTTATTTTTCTTTTACCATTTAATTTTCATTCTCAGTAGCTTGTCATGCTTCATACATGTGTGTCATAACCTTCTTTCATTCTCTCTAATCCATGGTTTAATTCATAAATGTGAAAGCTGCTTTTAAATCAGTCTTGGCAAGGATAGATGACCAGAATAAAAAGGGTTTGAAATTAACGGCTGTCAGTTCAAAATAAAAGAGTGGTGTTAGAATAAATATGTTAATATGTAATTTAAACTCGTGGTTATTGGCCTTCCCAGCCTGTATCTTAAAGGCAGTGGACAGGAAAACAAATATCCTGGAAGGTATCCAGTGCCTGTACTATGGAGTGTTTTAAAACTAATCTATGAGTTTTTATGGATCTACCACAAGAATCAGGAGTTAACAAACTTCTTTTAACTGTAGCAAATAAATGCAACATTAGCCATAAATTGCACGGTCTTGGATTCTATGAAAATTGCATATCCATACAGCAAAATCTAATAGAATAATTACTTTCTTAAAAATTAAATAAATCCAATATTTATTAAATTAACTTTGTAAAAGCTTACTGCAGTTGCTGCAGTATAGAGTCTGTGGCATGCATCAAAGTCCTCATATTTTTAAGAAAAATAATAATTGTAAAACCCTATCCATTTTGAAAGAGCCCTTAAAATACGTATTCACTGTTCTGTTTCTGTTTGACACAGCATCCAGTTGGTCCACCACAGTGCTATACAGAAATCAACCAAAGAGCTCCGTGACATGTCTAAAAACAGAGAGATCGCCTGGCCTCTTTCGACGCTCCCTGTCTTCCACCCCGTCACAGGCGAGGTCGTGCCGCCCCTCCACGCAGACAGCTACGACAACACCAGCATGCCCCTGATGCAGACACGGCAGTGAGTATGGAGGCTTTGCTTGATAACACTCGTTATGTTGCGCAATTTAAGTACGGATTCCAGTGCTTGCCATCTGAAATGCGTTTATTATGGCAGTATCAGCAGTGACTCTAGTTGAGGACTGCTCTGATGTTTATTTGAAGCAGAAAGAAAGGCCTTCTGTTACAAAATTAAATGGCTGGGTTTCAGTCTGCAGGCTTGGCAAGCAGCTTTGTGTGGAACGGTTACATTTCTGCATATTTTGGAGAAAAACTGCTTTTGACAGAGGAATCAATTAAAACTGTTCTATTTTAGACACCTTGCCTCTTAACCCATGTCTTTGGAGTTCTGGTATAAAACTACCACTGGGTTGGTGGTAATTTCATACTAGAAAATCCAGACTTTGTAAGTAGTTAGTCATGGACCTGTCACACGTGGTTTACATTCGAAATGTTGACGTTGAACAGAAGAGCATATTCCATTACACAGATAATAAATACAGACTTGCCAACAAAAACGCTCAGAGCTCTCAGCTGTTTCCATTGTTGGCAGCCTCTCTCCAAGACAGAAAAAATAGAAAAATAGTCATTTCTATTCCTTAAAGGTTATTTACCAGTAACTTAATGAAATTATTGAGCACCCATCTAGTGCTTTGCACATGTTCTTATCAGACAAGTTGGTGGTGGTGTAGAAAAAAGGCATTTCTAGAAAGGTTTGGTTGAGGTGTCTGGAATTCAGGAGGCAGGGATCTCCAAAGTGACTCATGTTGTTTTTCAGTGCTGTGCTGTGACGTTGGCTCCAGCTGGTACCTCCTCAGCTGGCTGGCCTGCATGACCCCAGTGATAGTGGTCCAGTGCCAGCACTAGCCTGGCCCTAATTTGCATATATTTGCCCTGAGTTCCCTTCATGATGTAGCTACATCCTGGAAGAGCATTTTCTTCTCCTTGTCCCAAAGCTCAATTCTGCAGAAAGCACAGCTGTGTAAATCATCCCCTGTACAACGCCTGCACGGTGCTCTTATCCTGTCTTCTACAGCGTCCTCTCTATTCATAATAGCAATTTTTAATGACTAGGGTGTCACTGTCTGTTCCAAAGGCTTTCTTGCCTTGATACGCAGAGTATTTATCAGCTTCACCTACATTCCAACCTGTTATTCCTTTCTGTAAAAGCAACCTTAATATCTGGTAGCTGTTAAAATAGACACTTAAGCAGGACACAAAAATGTAACTTTACCTTGGTAAGTGAACTGGTCTGATACGTAAAACTAGCTGCCCATTCGTTCATTCTACAGTCAGTAATTAAGTTGCAAGTACTGTCACCTTTTCTGTATTCATCACTTATGGAAACCAAACTTTGCATAACATCAGAAACCTGCGGTGACTCCAGCTGCCTCTGGTGTCTCACCAAGTCTGAGCCTTTGAACCTAGTTGACAAGTGAATGTTTCATTGCTATCCCTTAATTTTATTTCTCTCGTTGACTTGGCTAACCTTTTGACAACTGAATTTGCATAGTGAAAATGGATTATTGCTTCACAAGCAGAAAAATGAATTTTAAATACTGAACTTTCATGCATAATATATTTCAGACTTTGTACAGAAGCATTAAAGATATTAAATTGTCTTTTGTAGGAACCTGCCACATCAGACTCAGATTCCACAGCAGCAGAGTGCAGGTCAGTACTGAGAAAATACTGTAACTATTAAGTGACCGGTGTGGAGGAGTCATACACATACAGTCTATGGACAGTGGAAGCCATTTTCAAATGTAGTAAAGTAGTACAGCCTTTTCATTCCAAATTTATTTTTTTTTGCTACATAAGTAAAAATTTTGGAATGGGATTGATTGAACAAGTAGGAGAAATGCTACATTAGGACTCAGCATGAGACACTGGAATCTGATACAGGCAGATTAGAAATCTCCTCATATAAATAATTTTCTATTACAACATGAAGCTACAGCCAGACTCCCCACTGCAGTTACACTGTACAGATTCTCTAAAACTTGATAGAAAATCAAAATTTCTAATTCCCACCAATGCTAGTTAAGCTCTGAAGAAGGAGCTCTTTATTGTTATTATTAAACATAAAGAGCTGATATTGGGGAATCCATGCTGCAGGTTTTCCATTTCTTAGTCATCACTTTTACCTCATTTTCACAAATCCTGATGTACTGACTGAGGTCGTGAATGATCCCATCAGGGTACTGACTAAGGCAGATTGTTCTCTCTAGTTAGCATAACAGGTCTGAGAAAAAGCTGCAACCATAGCCATGTGAAAGGGGATAAGGATCACACAGGGAAAATGCGGAGGCCGAAGTTTAATTTTTGAACATTCAAAGAGATATTTAGACAAAATTCTAGATACAGGTATGTATTGAACATACTATGGGAACTAGCTCCAAGAGGAAGACTCGTTTTAACTTAGGAGTTACATAAGCAACTCTTTCCTTTTCATTTAAAATCCTTCTTCTTCATTACTGCTTTCGGGGATTAAAGGAGAATTTCGTATGACAACATTTCAAAGATTTGAGGCAAGTATATAATAGATGCTTCTGCCCATGTGGGGTTTTTTTTGTTATTTGGAAATTAAAAACATTTATAAAACCAAACCTGAGTGCAGTTCTGCTGGCTTTGCTATTCGTGTGCTTCATTGTACAGGTACTAGGATGGGTGGGTGACCCTGGCAGTGAAAGGCTCAGTCCCAAGCCTCCGACACCAGGCCGGGCTGACCTTTAGCAGAGCCCTCAGCGCTCACTGCTGCAGGCCTTCTAAAGAAGGTGGAATGAAAATGACACAGTTCAGCTCTACTCTTGTGACTGTTTCGTTACAAGAATTCCAGTCTGGCTTGCAGTAAAAAAGATGCAAAATCACCTGGTAGTGCTGTATGTTGACAGCAGGAGGAATTTTTAAAAAGGTATGAAATAGAAGCTAGTTTGGGTTTGTCACTTGCAAGTCTTGCTGGAGAACTGCCATAAAAACAGATCTTTAAAACCCTTCTATGTCTGTATTTTCTGTAGTACGTTATTGTGGTAGAATACACCTGTTCTTGCACATTCCTCACAGGTGGTGCCTGTGACAAACTCTCAGAAATCAGGGAGGGGGAAAGGGGAGAAAAATTGTGACAGAAAATGTTTCCCTTCCTCTTCTGTGAGTTTACAATGGCACCTTCCTTTTCAACTCAGCTATGCAGATGGCACTGCAAGCGCTTTCATGACATGGTGACATGTGCCTCTTGCAGCTTACCTTCTAAAGGGTATCTATGGCTTGTGTTGTCAGAAGGTTAGATTTTTAGAAAATTACATCTTAAGATTCAGGTGCTCCTAAGATTTTTTTAGTAGTATAAACACAGTACAAACTTTGCAGTCAGTTTTATCAATCTGTTCAAATAAATTCATAGAACTAAAACACTTAAGGCAAAAAAACTATAGAACTAGACATCTGTTGTTTAATTATCTTCCTTTCATACAGAGAATGCCCAATAATATACCCAGGAATGTTAACATACTATCAGTCTCCACCATGAATAAGAAGATATTTCTATTTTAAAGCTTTGGTAAACCATACTTAGTAATTTGAAGAGCAGACCATGTCTAATAACCACTATGCTCTTCAGAAACTATCTGAGTCCCCAATAAAAAACATATTTTTTTTTTACCTTATATAAAAATGCAGACTTAATAGCTAACATAATGCTTGGCTATTTCACCAAGTTAAAACATAATGGGGAAAGAATTGTATGAAAGGTGACAACTCACATCTAACATTTATATTGCGCTGCTGAAAATTGCTGCTGGTCTCCAATATGAAAAGGCATTTTAGGTTTTATAATTGTGTGTTGACTGGAAAAATTCATGAGGGCTCTTTTAAGGTGCTTAGATGAAAAACTATGAGATATTCCTATAATGCAAAAGATTAAATAGGGCATGTAGAATCTATACTGCATTTTCCATTTTGAGCTTCACAGTCTCCCTATGATCCCAAGTAGAAAGATAAATTCCCAGTTAAACAATCTTTTCCCAGATCTCTCCCTTCCCAGAAGAAAGCAAATAAAGCTTTTTCATGTATATGTTGTCTTTTGGTCCAGGTTGTACTTCTAGTGTTTCTGCAGTGTGGTTGTTGATAAAGGACAAATAAATACTATTTATGTGCTGTGTTACCAATTAACAATTCAGAATTGTTGAAGAAGCATCTGCCACTGACGGATTATATAAACTCTCATCTGTTTGCAGGTAAATGGTATTCCTGAGGAAAGAAAACTAACAGAAGCAATGAATTTGTAATCAAACAAAGCAGCAAATTATCTTATTACCTTAATTGTTCTGATTGGTGCATGAGTTTTTTCTGGTGTATATTGTGCATGCCCGCAGTATTAAGATGATTTCAGTGCCAGAGAGTTCAGTCACTTCCATATAACTAATGTACTGTATCCTTTTCTACTTCAGACATTTTTGACAATTTGTAAACACTGATAACTTTTTATATTTGTTACATTCAGAAAATAATCTTTCAAATATATGTGTTAATAAATATCAAACTTTATCCTGTCTTCTGATCTTCTGAAAGTTTTAACAGGGAAATCAAAACTTTGAAATAAGCAGCAGATTCAAAGGATTTCAGACTCTGTTCAGTGGAATGGTGGAATTGCCCTACATTTGCACACCAAGAGCAGTAGTGGATAAGCATAAAAACTTGTGCAATATGATGAGGGTCAGAAAAGGTATAAATTTTGTAGAGATTATCAAAATGTAATAAGCAAAGTTATTTTTGGAAAAAACCAAAACAAAACCAAACAAAACCCTAAAAGCATTCCTGTTAGAAATTGGATTTCTGTTCCTTTACCAGATATTTAACCTATTTGTAACTTGTAAGCAATAAAACATTTAAAATCTGTCCATTCATTCAGCTGGTTATGTTAGAAGAAACTGTTACAACCTACTGTAGGCAGAAATTAATGTCTGCAACTAAACAAGGGTAAATTTTGTTCTGGTATAAATGGACCCTACTCCTTAAAAATGCTTTTAACTTTTTTTTTTTTTCTGTTGTGGTATTCCCAAGGCAGTTTATTTTTTATGTCCTCCACATTATCTGTCCTATTTGGAGCAAAAGAGTTGTGGGGGAACTCACTAGCCAGTAAACCAAAGATTATTTTTTAGCATCTTAAAAAGAGTTGATGAAATATGTACTTTCCTGGGAGGAGGCTACTTTGAGAGGCATTTGTCTGTGCTTAATAATAGGAACTTTATTAAAAGGAACTGAACTGAGGTTTTCTTATTTTTCAGTAGATGGTGATAAATTATCTCCTGACATTGTTTTGCATATTTTAAATTAATTTTTCTGATGCTTCTTTAAATCCTCAAAAACTTCAGGGTCTCTAGCTGTAACAGCTCACACCAACAGATCTTGGGGTTTTACCTCAAAGCATCATACTGTTTTAAGCTGACATTTATGCTTTGCCTTTTTTCTGTAATATTTTTCTCTTTCAGAAGCTGTATGTTCATCAGGACATTGCCTTGTAAGCAGAAAGCTCCATCTGCTTTAAAACTAGTAAATGCTGGCTACATTTCCTTAGCTGAGGTTTCTGAGGTCTCTGCTATGAGAAATTCTGAATAATTTAAGACTGAGGCTAAAAAGAAACTGTAAAATAAGGTTATTAGAGTTTGTAAAAAGACTGAAGTCGACACTGGCTTTTTTTTTTTTAACTTTTGACAGTTATGACCCTGTTCGTCAAAGCACAAAACCTTATTTTATGTTAATTTTTAAGCAGTGATGTTCATAGGCTTGGACCTGAATGCAACACCTTGGGAGATAGTGAAGTCCTGAGATGCTTTTTAGACACATTTTGTGCAACAAGTATGGCAACTACTGCAGCAGAGTGCAATACAGTCAGTGCTCGGTACATTGTACATACCTGTATATTGTCGAGCCTTACACGTGGGAGTTTGCAAGGCAGCCCTCAGTGCTGAGCAAAACCCATAGAACACGTTAGCAAACACACCTAGCCACAGGAACAGTCCTGGAGGTTATTATGCTACCAGAAGTAGCTCAAGCTACTCATGTAAGTTGAAAATGTAAGTTTCTGAAACATTTGGCATAAAGAGCCATTCCTCTGACTTTCAGAGTGGCATGCATCAATCCTACTTCATCCAAAAAGTACCAGGGAAGAACTTTCATCAGTCAGGTCAGCTTCCTGAGACCCCTCCTTCTCTCCAGCAGCTTGGATGGTTATCAGTGAAAAATGAATTAGAAAACTGCACACAGATTTATAGTAAATTAAAATTCCACCTCTCTCATCCAAGCTGTGAAAAATCTGAGTACCATCAGCATTTGGTTTCTACTAGTTTCTGCTGCTTTCTACTACTATTTTCAAACATATGAGCTGTCAGTGCTTTGAAACAGCAATGAATGGAATGGATTTTAAATTGTGATTTTTAAAGCAACATAAGACTAAACTTTGTAAATACTATTGGGTTTGGATCATAACAATTTCTGATAACTTGTGGATGACATGACAATCAATTAACTACCAGTGGAACTTCTCCCATCTTTATTTGTATTAATATGCAGCAGTGCCAATGTATTTAAGGAAATGTCTTGAACTCTTATATACATGCATAAAGAATTATCTAATGATGCAGGTGGCTTGGGTATTAAGCATGCCTGAACTATTTTATGACTGAAAGCTTCACTTATTTGAGGTAAGTTTAGAAACAAATTATTTATTTTTACTTATTAAAACAATTACTATGGAAGCATAGATTTATAAAGCTGGCTAAAGACATTAAATGGCTAAAGAATTAGTAATAGTTAAAAGTGCTGGTAGTTAGAATGGGGAGTTCACAGCCTCTTCTAACGATGTAGGATGGCAATATGAATGGCTACTGTATTGGTTGACAGCTGCAGCCAAACTAAACAGAAAGCACTACAAGATGTCTTTGTAACTATATGAAATGTAAATAAATAGGAAAACATTAAGTAGTGATGTTGCTGCCTGGTTATTTTCCATGATGATGCCTGAACAACTTGTTGTTACAGTTGTTAACGTTATGGACAGTGATACTGGACAGAGTGTCCAGGAATGGAAGTGGAGGTGATTGTGCAGGGTTTGTGTTTAACTGGGGGAGATGCCTAAATAGGTGGTGTAACTGGAAAGGATGGAGAGTATTTGCACCACTTAGTTCAGGTTCCATGTTGGGGATCATCTCCCAGCTTATACAAGGAGTTTTGGGGATAGGAACTATCACTCCAAATCCTTTGCTTAAGGAGCCACCTCTTCTATTTAGTGTGAGACTTAAGTGGCTACATTGAAAGCTAAATTCCTTAACCCAAACATCTTAAGGATGGGTTTCTTGATGTTGCCAGGCTGAAGAAAAGCCACATCCATTTGTCTGCTTTCATGCAGAGCTCTGCTGCAGAGTTTAGCTTGTAACCCGGGGGGGGAAAAGTATTTGACACCTTGGCTGCTGAAGTTCTCTGAGCTTGGGGGGTGGTTTTGGCTACTGGAACTGTAATTTCACCAGACCTGTGACTGTGATTTACCACAGAAGAATCTTCCTCCATTTCATCTGAAATAATCTGTGATACAAGTGAATATCTGCCCTTCATCTAAAGTAACAGCACCCAGAATATTGCTTTGGAGAAATGCAATACTAATCTGACATTTAAGGTAGGCATAATAGTGACCTCTGCCCCAGCTACAGTCATGCAAGAAAAAAATTTAACATGATTGAGGGAGTTCCCATTACAAAAATAAGCATCCACAGCACGTTTATTTAATGTTTAAATTACTTCGTATTTTTACATAACCTGAAAAGAAAATATATTTATCCCACATACAGTAATAGTAAACAAGTGCATTATTTCAAACATTAAAAATAAATCTTTTAACCAAGTCTGTACAACAGATAAATAAAATTATATCTACAATACTTAAGTTGTGAAGAAGAAAACAAAAATTTTCCCTCGAACTCACAGTTCCCCATTGCTCCTAATACTGGCATAGATGAAGGGTACGCATACTCTTCCCCACCACCATGTTCACCTACACCATTTCTGTCAGCCATCCAAATGTACTGATCAAGGAGGTTACACTGGAAGTTATGCACACAAAATGAATAGCTGAGTATCTTTCCAATAATGTCAAAATAGCTGTCAGACTGAGTAAAACTGCTGAATTTGGGGGAAGTGCATGACTGATTTTTTATTTTTAATGATGAATGACTGGTCATTCTTTAGAAGAAACTGTTCTCCACTAAAAAAAAAAAAGCCATTCTTTTCACAAGTATTTTTGCACTTGTTGGCTGCGTGTTTGAATGTAAATTTAACTGGGATAAGATCAAAAACATGTATGTGATAGTACATATGATACAAATTAGGATTCATATTGTTTATAATCATACATAATTGCACATATGCTTGGAAAACAATATTGTGTTCATGGGTTTTTTTACTGCTAACAAGTAAAAGACAACATTAAAAAGCAACTAGAGGTCAAACTACCACTTGAACCAAAGCCACAACCAGCAAAGAAATGACTGTAACTTCACTGAGTAAGTGGTAGGTAAATTACAGCCTGTCCCTATCACACTGATCAGCTATTTCTTTGCTTTTTATGCTAAAGCAAGAGTTAGTAAGACAGATGGGCACTGCTAAAAAGGAGGGGGAAAAAGGTTCCTTCAAACAGCTCCAATCTCATTTGTAATTCTGAGACTCAACCATCTGCCTGCAACAGGATGACCACTCAATTACTCCTCCTCTCAATACCAACAGATTGACTTACATCCTTGATTCGCATCCTTTCAAATTAAAATACTACTACAGGATAGAATATGGTACCAGTTCCCTAATGGGACTTCATTCAAGCTCACCTACAAATTCAGGGGTTCAAAGATGACCATTCCCATTCTCCCGTTTCCTTAAGATCTGACAGAGTATATATGATGGGATTTCATTTGACTGCAAAGGGCTGGAGGTCCTCCAAAAATTCTCCATCTCTAAAAATTATTCTGCTGTTTGTTCACTAGGATTGTACAGAGAACTGCATATAGTTAAATGAATTAGTGGAAAATTTATGAAAAAGCAAATGATTTTAGGGAAAAAAAATCAAATTTTCTTTATAAAAACATTTCACCTCAGAACTCACCATATTTGATGATTTGATTTGGGGTTGGACTAGATGATCTTTCGAGGTCCCTTCCAACCCCTAACGTTCTGTGAAAACATCTTAGATTTCTAAAATATTATGTAAACTTGTATATAATCTTAAATCACTGAATTGGTGATGACATTTTATTTCCAGGTATAAAGGGTTTCATATAACATATACTATCTCCACCCAAAATACTCATTTCTAAACAAAGTACCGTTTTGTTCAGACAAATGCCCTGGTTTACCAGTAACTTCATGTTTCACATCAGCTAAAGGTGGCCATTAACAAAGGATCGCAAGTTTGCTCTTTTTTTGTTCCTTGATGAGAATATTACAGCGTGTGTTATGTAGGTGGTACTCCAGTAACATCCACTCTCCACTCGGACAACCCAAGGTAAAAGTTAATTCCATGATATGCATGTGGTGCTGCTAAGCCACTTCAATTCCTCGTGTCAGGTTTAAACATATGTAAACAGAAACATACATCCAGTAGAAAAGACTCATTTTCACATGCAATTCTGTACAGTGCATTCTTGTTTCTCAGCCTACTTGAGAAGGCTATTTCCACACAAAATATGTACAGGTGCACTATATACATTTCCACACACAGTTTAAACGTCGTCTTGCACCTCCAGTTGAGAATTTTTGTTCAGGCAGACACAAAATAGACCTGAAGAAAGTTTCCAAGAATCTTTTCAAGTCAATGACTTGATTGATCTTGCATTGCTGAGAAGAGGAGCAGTCCCGAAAAAAATCCAGCTATGCATAGCAACCTTTTCAGCAGAGTTGAGTTATCTTTAGGAACCACAATCTGTGCTAGATCATTAGTGATCTGAGAAATTTCATGTGCCACACACACAAATATAAAAGTGCTGACAAGAACATTAAACATTGGATATCCAGGAATGAGCACCAAGATTCCCTTTGTGTCTGCTGCCAGCCAGATATGGTATTGGCAAATGAAAAGCTAAAAGGAAAAAGTGTGTTCAATAATACTTATAAATATTTTTGCTTCTATAAAAACATATAATTACTACTATTGCATCAACTGACAGACTGTATTTCTGCTTAAGTCAGACATTTATGATTGAATAACATACTTTAAGGAGCTGTTTTCCACATCTTTGCTGCAAGACAAAACTATTAGTCTGTCGGAGTAGACAGTAAAATGGGTTTTCTTTGCCCTTAACCAAATACAGCATCAGGAAGCAGCATTTACATCACGTCAGAACAGAAGGGGAATACACCTCACCCAGTTTCTCTCTGATGAGGACTGAACTAACATGCCTGCAAATAAAAGATAATGGTTCAACTGCTGCAGAATGCAAAGGTCCCTGGACTTGATCAGCACCTTAAAGTTCATCAGGAATCAGAACAGTGGAAATGTGATCCCATAAAAAAAATTCAAAATCATGTCCTACAAACACATTGTTACAATGAGTTTCTCCTGTAAGCTCCTTTCCCTTTTAAAAATATATTTTAGCAACATGGTAAAATTAAATATTTAATATTACTAAACAGTAACTAAAATGGAAACCAAAGTAATTCCTACCATTTCAAAATACACAGTCAATGGAACAAGGTAATATTTGAACTAAGAAGGGCTTTCTTTGCGAAGTTACATTTATTTATTAATGCAGGAAAGCTTTCTAGGGCAAACACAGTTGTAAGTGTACTTACACTAGTCAGTATAGTTCATGCTGACTCTTAACTGGCCTTAATTTTTATCTTCTAACTACACACACCCCCCCCACTGCTTACTCCAGCCTTAAATCCCCACTCTACCAACCCTAAACTCCCCCACCCAAAACAGCCTGAGAAATAAGTTTCGTACTCTGAGACTGCTCTTGCAGCTACGATTTTTAAGTGTAGATGGAAGCTACAATGCTAAAAGAGATCAAACACACAACAGTGTGCTATTAAACAGGCCAATAAAGATTTTTGCTAGTTATGTGTTATGCTACAATTTATAAATGGAAGGTGGTTTTATTTTCTAAGTTTCAATTTACTGTACTGATCACACGACTTACCTCTAGAGAAATTTTGCCAAACCAGGCAAAGAACGAGCTATACACAGATCGGACATATCCAGGAATGTTCCTGATGAGGATGAAAGCTAAAATCTTTTTTAAAAAAAAATAAAAAGTGACTATGGATGACAAGCAGATTACATACACATTTTTACTGTCTAAAGTGAAGTGCATGATATATTAATTTTTTTTAACAAATACATAAACCAAATAAAAATCCACGCAGTTTATACTTCACAAAGCAGGTCAGGAAATTGCAAATCTCTTACACGCATCCTTATAGCACAGCAGGTCACATTCACATCCTCAGTAGAAACATGGCTTTGATGGTGATAGATGTTACTGTACACTTACTAGGCATGGTCACAAAACACATTATACCATGCCAGCCTAAAATGAAGGTGGCCACAAATCTGAGTTAACCCTCAATTTTTAAAAAGTAGGTGTCAAGATGGGCAAATTAATATTAAAAAATTAAACAAACATGCTGCCCCTCATGACCATACAATAAAAGAAACAGAGGGAACAGACTCAGACAGCTGAGGTATAGTGGGACAGGGGACAGAGTAAGAAAAAAATCTAAATTTAAGAAAGTTATTTG
>VYZX01023031.1:201577-214571 GCA_013401335.1 Brachypteracias leptosomus | reverse complement strand
TTTAAAAGCAAATTTTAAAAAAGCTGAAACCAGAACAGACTAGATTCTAGCATTGTAAGGAAAAGACTATAATTATAATTACCTGCACCACAGAAACAGAAGGATGTAGTTCATTGCACTCTGTCTTGTTTTTACAGCTACTAGCCCAAATAGAGTAGGTCTAAAAGATATAAAAATCATTCTGTGTAGCAATTATATGTAACATTCAAAACTGAAACATGAGGTAAGCTATTCTGAAGTGCTTCAGCAGTAGCTGGTTCACTAAGATGTGGGACTGTATGAGAAAAAACTGCATTATGCTTAGCTTTGTATTTCTCTCAAATTCTTCTACGCAACTGATGAATACTACACTTACTCATACCCTAAGATACAGGCACACTGTTGACAATTTTTCCATCATAAATAGACAAGAAATCACGAATGAAGTGCTGCATAATCTACCATATTATTTTTATAATCCAATTTTCTTGTAACCTTTGCAATGAAATGAAAGAGTGATGATGATTTAATCTACAGTTGACTGAAAGGAAAAATATTTTAGTGAGTAGATGGGTAGGGCTGTGCACAAAAACACAGCTGAAATATCTCCAGATCAAGATTTGATTTTTTCAAATCAATATACTTCCTAAACAAGAACTTCAGAAAACTTATTCTTTAGAGATTTACAAACCTGATCATACTAGTTATACTAGGTACGTACCAAAAAGGACACAACTGAAATAAATAATAAAACATTTGAAACTCTGCCAGAAAAAAGAGGATCTCCCTTCCCTTCTGATATCATCTGACGTTTCTGCAGTGCTAGATAAATAAAAGCAAACAGCATCCCATGAAAAACCACCTGTAAAAGACAAACAGAATGCAATGAATTTTTCATGGCTTTTACAAGTACTTCAGGTATGAACTCTTAACAGAAACGCTACAGGATAAACTACTTGTGATACCAAAGCTAGCTGTCAAAAGGTCCTTTCCCAGATTTACTGAAACAAACAAAAACAGGCTTTCTACACCAGGCTGGCACAAGCTGCACTTCTAGCTCAACTCAAAAACTACAAATAAAGTACTCTTACTAATGCTTCATAGAGCATTAATGTACACAACAATGAAATTTCAAGAAGCTTTCAAGTACCTACTATCCCCTCCGCAACCTGTGCTGGCACTGAAAAGGCCTTTCTTTGGCAAAAAAACACAAGTTTTTCCCTTCCCTTTGGCCTTCTCCCAAGTTGGCAGGTGAGAACATTCAAGAAGCACTACAAGTGCTTCCCTCTCTCACAGACACAATTCTTCAGAGTGCTTTATGATTTTATGCCAAGCTCTCACTAGCTAGCGACACGATGCTGTTTCAGGCCCATGCTGTGCTTGGCTTCTGTATTTATTTTGGGACTTCCTCTTTCAGGGCATCACAGAACACACTCTGTTTACAAGCAACAAAGCTCCAAGGCTGAAATGTCACAGGGCAGCGTGTGCTGCTGCTGGGGGCAGCCCAGGATGTGACAACTGTGTGCTTCACAAATTTCAATTACTGAAGATCACCAGAAGGAGAAGTGTGCAACTGATCCCACTAAGGATAAGGTTAGCAAACAAATGCTCCCACCTTGGAATCTCCACTTAGCTTTCCAAGAAGGCAAAAATCTCACCCTATTCTATTTCCCCATGTTGTAGGGTTTGCAACCGGAAAGAAAGCACTTTCCCACCATAAAACCATTTAAAAATATGTGCAAGAACAGTCTGTTTTGGCCATAGAGACCTTGATTTTAAGTGTTTTAAAGGTTACTTTAAAAGGAATAGATCCTTAATTGATACAACTTTCAAAAAATATTAAGAACACTGATGCAATAATTTGCCCTGTATTTCAATAGCCTGGTGTTAAATATTCCCAGTAAAATTTTTGGGAAAAGACACATCTAGGTCACTTGATGACTTTATTTTTCAAAAGCAAACTAAGCAGGATCCAACAGCAAATATATCAACATTCACCCTTTAAACAAGGCTTTGACAGACATTTGCAGAGGTAAGGTGGATGCAGCTTAGTCTTCTATTAAGCAATCCACTGGGACAAAATCCTGCTTTCTCTGGAGGAAAGGAAAACAACCCTCCCTCCACTCCAAATTCAAAAATACACTTAAAAGACTAGTATAAATGTATGCAAATGTTACATACGTAGCGATCCAACTTCCACCTAAACCACCATTCATAGACATTCCCATTCAGTTCAAAACACTTGGACAGTGGCCAAAAAGAAAATATCTTCTCAAATGCGCCCTGTAAAATATAAACATGGCAAAAAGCATTAACACTGATGTCAACCATTTTTACTAAATTTAAATCAATCCTCTGTCTTTTAATATTATCACACACCCACTAGCTACATGGCATTACCAAAATAACGGTCTTCCTTAGAAGGCACTCCCCCCTCTCAAAAGGAAAGAAAACCAAAAATGAAATACCAAAAATACTTCTTCAGATGAGAGAGGGTTTCAGTTTTGTTTCCCTTAAAGGTATCGGCACACCTTCCATTTTCTACGGCAGGCCTGGAGGCAGAGCTCCACTGACACGTTGGGATAATGAACACATACCCCACAGAAGACTACAGTTCAACAGGCTCAAAACCAATGAGGGATCAAAACCACACAACTCCCCCTGTGAAATCCTGGAGTGACAAACTCTGCCCTTATCCTCATCAGCTCTATTTACTGGATGCTGTAAGTCACTAATTTATCAGAAGAACCAGTCTGTTGATGAGTTATCAAAGTCAACACCAGATCTTTGTATCACTGTGTGTATCACCATATGCTAGCAAAACCCAGCAAACTTAAGCACATCAAAAAAACCCCACCCCAAAACCGAAGCATAGACATTATTACATTTGTAGCAGTACACTGAAAACATTGCAAGTATTGCAAACAAGTAAGATACAGAATTGTGTTTTTTCTAGCATCCACACTAATTCAAATATGGAAAAAACCTGAAAGGTTCCATTTTTTTTTCTTCTGTACGTATGATACAAGAGCAAATATACAAGTTATGAGCACATTAAGAAGTAGAGATAGGTAATATCCTCTTGGGTAGTCAAATAGTCAAAATTTACAAACCTGAGAATATGACAGAAAATATATACATATCAGTAAGCAAATCAGTTTCAGCAGTACACCAAAGTGCCATAAGCAGTTCCCTGGGGAAGAAATAAATCAATCATAATACAGTCATCAATTTCTCAATAGCAAAACCCAGGTCACATTAAATAATAATTGCCAATTATTTGGTGTAGCTATGCTTAGTAATAGATAGAGTCATGAATAGGTGTTCAAATATTACCAGCAATATTTTATCATTATCTACATTTACATATTAGATTTTACTTCACAAAATTAAAATAAATACAACAATTAAAAACCTACTAATCCCAAATTAAGCCTCATGTCTAAAACAGGGACAACATACATACAGAAAGAAGAGAATTTAAGTGTTCAAACAGAAACACTGTTTTAAAACCTCTGTTTTCCCAAACATCCCACAGGTAGTCCTTATTCTAGGTGAATGTAAATAAATAAATTTAAAAAAAAAAGTCCAACGGCTTTTGTCATGTGAAATAATTAGAGTTTATATTATTAAACTTTGAGGTGCCAGTTGTACTCCCAAGCTCAACTGCATGTCATTAAGGACAAGTATCTTGTTAAGAGAAGCCTGCGAAACTGCTCCTCAAAGCTGCTGGATATTAAGCTCTACCCAGGCCTTAACATTGGAACAGAGATCATCTCCCTCTCTTGCCATATAAATTGGCAGCTGTAAACAAGCAGAAGTTGTCATTGAAAGATTTTCTAGTTTCACAGTTACGCTATTGCTCTGAAGTACACAATAGTCACTCCTCTCTATCTGGAACAGAAATGCCTTTGTAGAAAGAGTGAAAAAAAAAAAAAAGATCTATTTGCCTTTGAGATATCTTGTAAAACTACTCTATTTTTGCAGCATCTATTCCTAGAGGGTATTTGGTGTATTTCACTGTCATATCTGCACACTATAAAATTTGGATATTAGTACATCAATGGGGATGGAGGATCCAAGATTCTTAAGGTTTTAGTTCTTATTTAGGTGAGTTAAATAATAAACATTTACCAAATGATGACAGCTTTTCAATGAACTGCAATGCATAAAATAAAAATTGAAGAGAAATCCCAGTTTATTTAAAATATCTGTATCACAAGAATACTTCTGATAGTTCACTTAATCTACAGCAACAACATCAGCAAGTGTAACCTACGTTTCTGGTTTGCATTCTTGCAATTCTTGATAAAACACATTTCTGGTGGCCAAAACTATTAAAAAGTATTCCAATATGACTGCAGCCACAGACAGAGTTTAGTTATCAGCTGTTACATTTTTTCAACTGACATATAATTCATCTATGACAAACTGTATTTCTGTGAACAGCTGTTTCACATATTTTGACTATGTTACCAAGTGACTGAGATCTACTAACAGTAACATTTTCTGTATGGTTATCATTGTAGTAACATGAAAATGTTTTATAGCAGAAAGGAAAAAAAAAATCTTACCATTTGCCTTCTTCTGGACTATCTGAGGCCATACAGCTAAGGTGGCATAAATGATCATAAACCAGACAGTGACTAGTGGCACAAAGTAGTAGAACTGGTAAGGTCGGTCCATCACTATGCACAGTACCACAACCAAGAAATTGAGACGAAATAAAACCTGGAGGGTGTCAGAGAAGAAAAGACAGAAGATATATAAACTGGGAGGCAAAACAGAAGGAGACGGGAGAGATGTTTCTTTAGCACTACACAAAAATATGTACGTATTTTACATCTCACGTGCTGGTTATATCTCAGTTGAAACACAGAGAACTATCTCAGGGAATATCAACAATGCAATGTAAGACTGCAGGCTGATTATGTAGTACTGGACCTGTCCTGTGCTGCCTTACTTAGGTAGAGAGAGCAATGAAACTAGGGTGAAACAGAACTGACTCATTCCCCAGGCTGGGGACTGGCATCCCAGTTGCTGGATGCTGTTACTTCCGCTCTGCTTTCCCTCCCATAGCTATTTGGGCTACTCAGCTAAAGCTAAGGTAACATCACTTCCAGTGCTGCAGTCGGGCTGTAGACAGATGCTTAATAAGCACAATGGCCTGAGTTACATGACAATCATACCTGACAACACTTAGTGGCAACAGAAGATATGTCGTCTTTTAATTTTTTTAAGTGCTACAGCACACACTGCAAACACCTGGGAGGGAACCCACAAAAACGGGTATGTTCTCCAGTATCGTTACTGTGTGAAAACTCATTTTCTTTATCAAATAGCTACTACAACGAAAACTCCATTGCTATATACTGGAAGAATATTTGTATTGGTATTTTAAAGCCTACATACTTACATTTTTTACATTGCAAGTATCATTTCTATGCTGTATGTTTGTATTAGATAATACCAATTAAACAGGTCAGATTACATAGAAACAACAGCCATTTTTAACGTGCACATATGTAATCTGGTATCACATCATTTAGGGAGTACGGATATATTACAGTTATTTTGTTATCTGAACAAATTTCTTTATAAAAATGGTAAGTAGATACCCTTACCTGACACACTCTATATACACCAAAGTCCCCTTTTATCCAGAAATATGAGAAGTGCCCATAACCTGTTTGGAACAGATACGCAGCAACCAGAACTCTAATGTGCATGTACACAGGCAAAAACTGTTGAGAAAAATAAAGTACCTTTCATCAGTGGCCATGTAAATGCTTTTGGCTTTCCTTTATTTCTCCCTAATTTATGCTTTTTCTGCATTGTGGTAAATCTAGTTTAATTAAGAAAGTTTAATTAAGAAATTACTACATTTCCCTTTTTCTTACTAAGCTGTTTTTATGCCCTAACCTCTCTTATGTTAAAATTAATTTCTATTTATTGTTCTACACTTTCCGTATTCTATTGCCAGTTAAGAGAGACTTATGGAAGGGCTCTTTGAAAGCTTATGTTCAGCTGTTTCAAGTTCAGAACATACAAAAGAAGTGCTGCTAGCAGTTAAAAATAAATTAGCCCAATATTCTACGTGAAGGAAACAAGTCTATTTTTTCCACTGGTTCAGTAATGCATAAAAAGCTCTTATCAATGAAATCTACACTTAAAGAGAAAGAAAAACTAGTTCTGCTAATACCATTTTTAAAACTACAGGAACAACGACATTAGTTACTCATTCTATTTCATTCTAATACACATTTGCACTTTCTTTTGAAATAACACACACAAATTGCATTCCCACTTAAAAAACCGGAAATTCAAATCACTTACAGTGCTTGCTCCAGAGATATGATAAATCAAAATAACAAGCTGCATCCAGCCCTTCCATTCATCAGTCTGTTCTCTATTTAACACTTTAGTCTAATGCAAAACAAAACAAAACAAGAGTGTTGCTATTCCAAAAAGTACAATGAACATCTACAAAATGAGGAGAAAAAGTTCAAAACAATAAGCTACTTTATGAGTAAACAGGACTCAATTGTAAAAGCCTTCTGTCTAGGGGACACAGGCCTACTAGATTTTAATGTGATCTGAGCTCTCTTGCATCTGAGCTACAATCACTTCCAATCTGACCAAGTGAGATGGCTCAAAGCACTCATACCCATATGCTGTCAAAAAGCTTTTGCATCTAATTCCTGGCAAGTGTTATATTCCTTGTGAGTGCATTTTATGCAGATGACTCATAATGACTTCGAAAATTTAAGTATTTAGCAATTAGTTATTTACACCCAAACTGTGAAACAACATTACAAGCCAGATGTCAACATGATCATTACCTCTTTGGTATTTTCTGTATAAAATACCCCCAACACCAAGATATAGACGATCGGTATGAAGAAAGATGCATGCGTATAAAATTTATTTTCCTTCATGAAAAGATCTGCTCTGTCACATAGATAAAAATAGGTCATGATTAGACCAAGTTTGCAGAAGGAGTGTAAGAGCATCTCTAAAGTAGAAGCATTAGGAGGGCTGATGGCAGGCTTCTTCTCCTCTCCACTTTCCAAATCAGTGCATGATTTGTTCTTCCGATAATTATTCCGATGAATTAAACTGATAATTAAGTATCCAATAATGGACAAAGTAAAGAAACAGAAAGCTAACTTCTGGATCAGAGTGAGGGGAGGCTGAGGCTGGCAGCAGGAGCCATCAATGGGCTTCATTATCTTATTGCAGTAGACATTCATAAGAATCATTGCATTCTGTCAAAGAAATAAGCAGTTTTATCAATTAATCTCTAACAAAAAGGGTAACACTTCCATCATACAAAATTTTCTTCTGGATCATGCATTAACATAAAACATATGCAATTCTTGCCTTACTATTACATACATAAAATTTCACAGTACCCCCACATACCTAGCTGCATTCAACAGTACAGTCAAAAAACTCTTCCTGGAGCTTCCTGAGGTAAGCAAGAAGTCCTGATCCTAATCCTTACTACAGAAGGGTTGTCTCCACTGGCTGTAAAAGGAGCTATAAAGAGCTAAATGGACTAGAAATGAAAAACAGGTCATAAACCTGAGTCCTAAAGGGGCATTGTGATGAAAGTCTCTAAAACTGTGTGTCCTCCAGGGCTCAGTACTGGGGCCACTCCTGTTTAACATCTTTATCAATGATCTTGATGAGGGGATTGAGAGCACCCTCAGTAAGTTCGCAGACGATACCAAGCTGGGAGGGAGTGCTGATCTGCTGGAGGGTAGGAAGGCTCTACAGAGGGACCTGGACAGGCTGGATCAATGGGCTGAGGCAAACTGTATGAGTTTCACTAGGGCCAAGTGCTGGGTCCTGCATTTTGGTCACAACAACCCCAGGGGACGCTACAGGCTTGGAGAGGAGTGGCTGGAGAGCTGCCTGACAGAAAAAGACCTTGGTGTATTGATTGACAGTCGACTGAATATAAGCCAGCAGTGTGCCCAGGTACTAAGGCGGCCAATGGCATCCTGGCTTGTATCAGAAGTTGTGTGATGAACAGGACTAGGAAAGTGATCCTGCCCCTGTACTCAGCACTGGTGAGGCCCCACCTTGAGTACTGTGTTCAGTTTTGGTCACCTCAATACAGAAAGGACACGGAGGTGCTGGAGCAGGTTCAAAGAAGGACAAAAAGGCTGGTAAAGGGTTTGGAGAACATGCCCTATGAGGAGCTGCGGCTGTTTAGTCTGGGGAAGAGGAGGCTGAGGGGAGACCTTATTGTGCTCTACAAATACCTGAAAGGTGGTTGTAGCAAGAGTGGGGTTGGTCTCTTCTCACTGGTGACATGACAAGGAGAAATGGCCTCAAGTTGTGCCAGGGGAGGTTGAGGTTGGATATCAGAAAAAACTTCCTTACTGAAAGGGTTGTTCAGCATTGGAACAGGCTCCCCAGGGAGGTGGTTGAGTCACCATCCCTGAATGTGTTTAAAAATCATCTGGATGTGGTGCTTGGGGACATGGTTTAGCGGTGGGTTGTTAGGGTAGTAAGGTTAGATTGAGGTTGGCCTCGATGATCTTAAAGGTCTTTTGCCGCCTGAGCAATTCTATGATTCTATGATTCTGTGAAAACATGACAAAGATTGAACCCTGTGGCAAGATGGCATCTAGTTCATAGAGTACTTGAAAGCAACTGAAATCTGCAAAGGAGCGGAACCAGAAGTGACACAGCGGGAGAGCTCGGTCACAAGAAGGGCAGATGGACAAAGCTCAGAGGGGCTCACTGCATCCATATATGCTGGTGGGTTAAAGATAACATACGAAATTAAGTCAGTGTCACTCCATGCAAGCAGGAAGGTGTATACTGTGTATTTTCTTATCCTTTTTGTACTCCTTACTAAGCAAAATTGTATGAGCACATAGGGGAGAATGTAAGACTTATTTCTTACTACTGCTTTGCAAATCATTACCACTCCAACTCATTCATACAGATGAAAGTATGAAGTTTGCACTCAGGATTTCAAGACCTAACAGATTAACAGCTATTTTAAAATAGACACGCACTGAAGTGTCTGCTATTATTTTTTTAAACATCCTGTATAACTGACTGCCCTCCCACCTGTTAGGATCTTCTGAACAAAACTTCCTGAAGAATGCGCAGGTCCTCATTACATCCATATTGTCTGCTGTTTTGGAACATTCACTTAAACTTTTCCTTTAGTATTACTTTTTAATGATGATCAGTGACAAAACCACTTACTGTATCTCTGCTTGATTCAGGGAGGTGCAGACCATCTGCAGACTTCATGATCGTTTCTTGTGCTATCAGTTTTGATACACTGAACACTTTAACTTTAGCTTTGGAATTTCGGGAGCTGCTGTTCAGAATACGAACAGCTGCTTCATTATAAGCATCTATTTTCTCATTAGTGATCATTTTCCGACTTTCACTCAGCATGTCTTCATAAACGGGATCTGAATTTCAAAGGAAAAAGAATGAGCACATTAATCTTGTACTTGATAAATACAACTGCTTAGCTCAAGTTGCACAAGCTATTTTCATTTAGGTAGTCACAATTGAGTAATGGTACAGAAAAAATGTACAGCAAGGAGTGACTATTATAGTAACTAGAGTACTCACAAGAGTTGTTTATGCTGAAATTCTCTTACCACACATAAATACTTATAGATTAGAAAGCTCTGACCAGACATGAATGCCTGTTTAATTTCCCCAAACCCATGAAAAGCATATAATGCCGAAGTGCAGAGCTGCTCATGCCTTCTCTCTGTAATGTAATCCTCCAAGGAAAGACTCCAAAGCCAAGAGGACAGAAGACAGGCAGCAGAATAGACACGTGGAGAAAAAAAAATTAAATCTTTCAAACCCTCTAGTTACTGCAGAAGAAACCAGCTTCTCATTTCTCTAAGTCATAGTCCATAAGCATATTCCACTTGTTCCTGCTGATTCCAGTTTAATTGATGGCAGAATCTCAGTTTTTCAGAAGAATGGAACACCACTTAATTGCTTGCAGGCTTCAGAAATTATGTAGAGCTTAACACAAAACTATAGGGGGTTCTAGATCAAAAGGTCAGCTGGGGATCAGGAAGTTGCTACAAAAAGCTGCTGATGTTAATAACTCTGGTGAAACACATTACATAAGCTGTAATTGATTTACTTGAGCTACTTCATACCTACTTCTGGACAATCAATGTCTAGACAACTCTGTGTACAGACTCCTTCCCCTCTTATTTGTTCCACTAGAGAGCTCAGAGATTACATTCAAGAGAATGGTGGGACATGCCTGACAGCTAATTGCTCCTGTTATAGACAAACATTGAATGGAATTGAACATTGAAAGGAATGCAAGAAGATTAATCTGTTGTTTCGGGTTAACCTCTAGAACCATCTTTTAAAGGAACTTGGAAGTGGATGTAAGGGTACAGCTGGGTATATTCCTATCATGGCTCAAAATCTGCCTAAGCTTCTAACTGAGGTGATGATAACCTAAACCGCTGTGTTCTATGGCAGAGAAACCAGAAGCGCACACTACCTATGAGCTCACTGTTCAGTGTCAGGGACATACTTTAGTTTTATTGAAGAAAAGCAAAAGAATGTAACCTTGGTGCCATAATAAAAATTTCACAGATTCATTGTGAACCATGATTTCTGCCTCCTAATCTTAACTCATCAGTGCTCACTGTACAGAAGGAATTCTAGAGACTTAAATGCTAATCATTCTAGACACACATAGAGGATGTACTTGTTGAACCTCTCCTATTATTTATGTAATCTGAAAATTTAATAGCACACAAACACAGGAATACATCTATTTTATGCTCTTGTGTTCTTCATGCCCAAGAGGCATGTATGGAGCACAGCACAGGGAGGACAGACCTAGCATACTGAGTTTGTGAGTAAGCTAACAAAGAATTAAGGGTTCAGAAGGCAAAATGGTTTTCCTGAGAGAGGTTTAAAATCTCCATCACTAGTAGCAGCTAGTTAGGTACCAGATAGTTATGGACACAAAAAGGCCGGATTGGAATTCAGCCAACATCCATTTCACTCTGGAAGTAAGCACTATGGACTAAGTTTTCCATATCCTACAAGATAATGATTCAACAGACAGTGACAGTACAAATTATTACCTACTGTTCATGACTTTACCTTGTAAGACCCAGTAAACATCACTGCTTCTTGCTAACTTTTCCAAGAGAGGTGCAATCGAAGTGATATTGATTTTATATTGTGTGAGGGCTTCATTGCTGCCATTGTGAATCTTGATAGACCACTGGAGGAGGAAGAAAGAGATTCAGAACCTGTATGTCTGAAGACCCTTAATTAACCGATTCCATTGCTCTGTTACAAGCACTATTTTTCATTATTTCTATGAAGCTCGATTATTTCTTTAGTCTTTGCTTTTAAAGTGCTAAAAAACTTTTGGATGAAGCAGCTGTCTAGGCATATAAGTAATTCAGACTATTTAAATGAGGAGTATATAATATTCAACTTAACACATTTTAGTTTCATAAATTAAATGATGCAAGATTCTTTAATTAAAAGCCCCTTGACTTTCAAAAATGCTGAAGCAGCAATGCCAGTTACATTATGTAAATATCATGGCCAATTCAGTCAATTTTACTCTAGGAAAACTGACCAGAGCAAACAACGCATGCAAGCAAAACCTGATGGCAGTATCAAGTTCTATTATGTCCATCTGTTTTGCAGATATCCACAGAGAAATAAGAAAAGGAGCCATTTTAATTTCTGATTTAATCTTCTACATTAAATGATTGGGAGAATGCTACAGCCACCCAAGAATTTCTCTTAACTTTGGAAAAGAATTTTCCACACAGTCAAAATCTGTAAAAAAAATAAATTAGCCTGAATGTAGTGAACTCTCTAGTTATTTCCAAATATGTACATTAAAAATTTTATATAAGCCAAGTACTCTGATTAATACACTTCCTGAGAATATTATCAAACATAAATCAATACTCCATGAAACCAAATAACATGCAGCTGCTGTAAGAACTCACACTCTGGAAAAAAAAGTTTCTCCCAGTAGCTACGTCTTTACTCATGTAACACCTGCAGCATTTAAGCAGATGTTTTAAGAACATAAAATATTCTATTCAACACGACATCAGGAACTAAGAAGCAGACTACTCTAGTGACATTCTCAGAGCACCTCCTTTTCCCTAAATAAGCAAACCACTGAGTTTTGTACTAGCTGGAGTTTCTCCAGCTAACCAGACTTTACTTCTATTTATAAACTGCTATGCAGCTGACTTCTTAAGACAGACATGCCCAGACCAAAGTAGCAGATCAAACCCAGAGCTAAGTTAAAGACACAGGTAACTTTCAAAATGCTGACAAGTCCAAGGGAACACACCAGTGTAATCCAGTAGCAGGTTACCACACCAGTGTTAGCCATGGTGTTAGCTTTAGGAAAGCAAACCTCCAGCTCTTCAAAAAGTTACTCAGCAGGACCCCTTGGGAGGCAGTCCTCAGAGATAAAGGAGCAGAGCAGAGCTGGCAGATCTTTAAGGCGGCTTTCCATAGAGCACAAGAACTCTCAATACCCACGTGTAGGAAATCAAGCAAGAAGGGAAAGAGACCGGCATGGCTGAGTCATGATCTGCTGGCTGAACTAAGGAACAAGATGAAATTGCACAAACAGTTGAAACAGGGACAGGTAGCCTGGGAGGAATACAGGGACACTGCCCCATTAGGTAGGGACAAAGTCAGGAAGGCCAAGACACAGCTAGAGCTGAACTTGATGAGGGATACAAAGAAAAACAAGAAGGGATTCTATAAGTATCTAAATCAGAAAAGGAAGGTCAAAGAAGGTGCAACCCCCTTGGCGACAAACAACGGCAAATTAGTAACAACAGATGAGGAGAAGGCTGAGGTACTCAATAACTTTTTTGCCTCAGTTTTCACTGGCAACCTCTCTCCTCACAGCCCTCAAGTTGATGGCCCACAGGACAAGGACCAGGTAGACAAAGTCCCTCCCACTGTAAGCAAGGACAAGGTTCAC
>VYZX01023031.1:188764-201185 GCA_013401335.1 Brachypteracias leptosomus | reverse complement strand
AGCGTGTCCAGAGGAGGGCCACCAAAATGATCAGGGGAATGGAGCATCTCTCGTATGAAGACAGGCTGAGAGAGTTGGGGCTGTTCAGCCTGGAGAAGAGAAGGCTCAGAGGGGACCTTATAGTGACCTACCAGTACCTGAAGGGGGCCTACGTAAAGGCAGGGGAAGGTCTATTAAAAAGGGTTTTTAATGATAGGACCAGGTAATGGTTTTAAGCTGGGAAAGGATAGATTTAGATTGGATATTAGAAAAAAGTTCTTTACCATGAGGGTGATAGATCAGTGGAATGGGCTGCCCAGAGAGGTGATGGAGGCCCCATCCCTGGAGTCATTCAAGGTCAGGCTTAATGGGGCTCTGAGCGGCCTGACCTAGGTAGAGATGTCCGTGCTTGTGTAGGGAGGTTGGACAAGATGACCTCTAGAGGTCCCTTCCAGCCTAAAACATTCTATGATTCTATGGTAACATTGCTGACATGTCAGATTTTGGAAGCAGTTCATTTTTCTGCAAGTTCCTTAAAATAGAGGATGTTTATCTTTGGCTAACTCTAGATATCACTATGTTTTGTGCAAATATCTTGGTGTTACAAAGAGCTGAGCATCACATGCATATTGTTGGTTTGTATCTCCTGTTGTCCACAAAGGACAACAAGCTATGGCTAATGTATAGGTATGTAAGTAAAAGGAATTATTCGCGTACGACTCTTGTAGTTTTGCAACCTGACCTTCTGCATATAATGGCGTTATCTATATACAACGACCCATGCCAGTAAGACATGCTAGATTCTCAGACTGTGCAGAGATATTCCAGGCTTACAAAGACTACTAAAGCTCAAATATTTATGTGGCTCCTACAGAGGAGGAGAATTTAAGGGGTTCACCTGTAATGAAACAGAGAATTTCTGATCCCTCAGGAAATGTGTGGAGGTCTGCATACACATATGATCTTCCCCTAAAACTGAAGGAATTCACCCTAGACTGGCATGTCCAGGAGCTTCCAGATTGGTAGGATGCCTGAACTGCCTCTAAACCAAACTGCTTTCAAAAGATTTTTGTTTAAAATGGAACATATTTTTCTCCCCTCTACATATAAGCTGGTATGAAATTATAATAGCTAATTCCTTTCAAATTACAGTTCCAAAAATATTTGGAAGGGACATTAAACGTGGAATTAATGAGATGAGCAGTTGTTCAACACTTGACTCCCAGTACCAGTCAACTACTGGAACAGACTATTTAGGTGAGTCTGTTGAATTCTGTCCCTGGAAGTTTTAAAGAACTGGTTGAACTCATCAAGTGCAACATAGATATAACTAATCCTGTGTGGTGGCAAACCAATAGGTTAGGAGACCTCTTCAGGTCCTTGTCAGCCCTGTTTGCTGTGATGCTGCAGCTTACAGCAGTGGTGGAAGCTTCCAGTGGAAGAAGATTCTGGAAGTGCAGTATCTTTGGCTGTTGAATTATTCATGTAGAATTCAGGCTTTTGCCCACAAAAGTCTAAAAGAAATATGTGCACTCAAAAAGAACATTTCATATTGAGAATAAACCAGTATTTTGTGACTGAGAGTTTATTAAAAATGCATCTCAATATGCAAGTACTTTTTAAAAACTTCTAAAAAGAATAATCTGCTTTTAACAAAGCTACTTTATTAGCTAGGTTTAAGCTAATTAATACTTATCAATCAATACTGCTGCCAAAAAGCAAGTATTGTACATTGCACAGCTATAATAAAGTATACCTGATATTTTAAAACAACTTGTTATACTCAGTGAATTTGCTGTTATATATTTTTATTATAAATTGGGTTTAACAATTTAATCATGCAACCAATTTGATAGCATAAAAGTTACTCTACCAGAACTTCCTTCTTTACTAAAATGCCCCATTATAGGTAAAACTTACCGTGGCAGCTCCTGCTACAATTATGTGAGGTTTTGCCACAGAACTCTAAGACACAAAGTAAAAATAAATTAGTTTGAAAATATTCACAAATTATACTTATTATACTGAGCAGGTTAATTAAGACTTGTATCTTAGTTAGCTGTGGCTCAACTTCTCCATCAGTCTGTGATTACAAAAGAATAGACTGCAGATGTATTAGAGAGAATATCAACTTGTGATATACCAGAATTTTCACATAATGGAATCTGCAGAAGTGCAGAGTAGCACTTACAACCATTAGCAATTTAGCAGCACAAGTTCTTTTTAAAAGCCAAACATCCTTAGGACAAGAAGAAACAGCCACAAATTGTGCCAAAGAAAATTTAGATTGCAACTATTAATTTAGATTGCATATTAGGAAGAATTTCTTTACTGAGAGGGTTATCAGGCATTGGAAGGGGTTGCCCAGGGCAGTGGTGGAGTCCACATCCCTGGAGGTACTTAAAAGATGTGTAGACATAATGCTTAGGGATGTGGTTAGTCAAGGACTTGTCAGTGTTAGAAGAAGAAAAAAGTTCAGTGTTAGAAGAAGAAAAAAGAATGACAACTTCAGCTATCTTGATGGAAGGCGTTGTGCAAGAATGACCAATAGGGTAGCAAAAGAATCACTGGGGGCTGTTACTAAATAACTTCAGGCTATTTAAAGGTCAGCAAAGGAAGAAACAAGAAAAATTCAGTTGCCAATCTGTAAACATATTACTTGTTATCAGAATCACATACATAATTTTATGCTGACAATCTGTATTATAACTGAAATGTGTAGAATGATTACTATGTAATTTGAAGAAAATATTGGGAAAAAAAATAATCAAGGCATTCTTGACTTTCCAAATTGCCTTTGTCCTTCAGTTTGGAACACTCAGATTAACATAAATGTAAGGTCACATAATCATAGAATATCTCAAGTTGGAAGAGACCCACAAGGGTTAAGAATGTTTGGTCACATACAAGCAGAGCCACAGCAAAGACAGAGGAAGTGAAATGCCAAATTAGAGTAAAATCCTTTCAGCTCTTAATAGGGTGAATCAACTTGCTCCTAGGAGCAGTGCTTTTCTGTTCTGTTTTTGTCCCAAGTGAAGCCTTCCTTAGGAGACCAGGAGATGCGCAGGAACATACACACCAGTAAATATCTCCTGTCCGCTATTTTGATGTCAAATTTCAGATCTCTGGTACACAACTGACTGAATATATTTGCCCAACTCATAGTAATTATAGTTGTGTGTATGAAAAAAAGAAAGGTAGCTGTCCTCAGTCAGTTGCTATATTTTCCTAAAATAAATAGTTTTTTAAGACGAACCTCAGTCCAAGATTTGATACGTTGCCTCATAGAGCTGTTAACTTCTGGATACCACAGGAAATCCTGTAAAATAAATGCAGATTTACTCTAACCTTAATAATAAAAAATTAAAAAACAAAACCAAATTAATTGTCATCAATTCACCTGTGAAGAAAAAAACCCACTTGTTCCAAGTGAGATTTCCTTTATATCTAGTACAAAAAGCCCGACATCTCATTCTAGGATGGAAAACAAAAAGAAAAAGAAAAAAATGAAAAAGAAAAAAACCCCCACAAACATATAAAAAAAGAGAAATTTTCATTTGTAGTTCAGGAGTTGGGATTTCACCAAGAAGGTAATTTTTCAGCTGCCAAATGGGATGTTCTTGAGGTTGCCATGTGATCAGGGATGAAACCAAGCTCACACATATAACTTTTTTATTAGAACTTGCTTTTAGCTCAATTTCCCAGTTTTTACCAACAAGTTTTCTATGTTCCAGAACTTAATCTAACTGATAGCATGAAATAGTAATTTTCAAACAAAAAGAAAACCTAACAATTTACTTTATAAATTATCAGCTGTTTAAATCTAATAGTGCCATGGCCATTAAATGCCTTGCCTACTGACATTTTTTTAGCTGCCAGGAGTAGCACCCAACTTAATCTAGAAGGACAGACTAGAGCTATTACGTCTCCCAAGTAAAGGCATGACTTCCTAGCATCTAGTTATTCCTCAGGTGCACAGCTATTGAATGGACTATAAATAGTGAAATGGCAGGGATTACATATGCAGAAACTATTGGGAGGAAACTTTATAGTGCAGAACGCAGAAGCATTACCAGCAGACATGAAATCTTCCACTTGCACAGGCCTAAAGACTTTAGTAGTTCATTCGAGTACTGCCATTGCCCAATTTGGCAAGAATCTGTAAGCAATCATGTAGCCCTCCCTCTGCAGCAGCTGAAGGACGGAAGGATCAGTATGATGATTAGAAAGAGTAAAATTAAACTCTCCACTTGCTCCCAGTGATCTTCTCTTTTGTTGCTCAAATATTTTCCACATTATTAGTGGGTCAAAGCCATTCTGACTGTGAAAATTCAGCTACCGTGCCAATAATGTCAACACAGCAAAATGTCATCAAAACAAGGAAGTAGCAGACTAGTACTATATTCTTAACTACCCAGACATCTCCCAAAAGCACCATTTCGAATCTTGGTGGTTAGACACCTATGAAGGCTCAAGGAGTTCTATAGACATAGTTCTGTGTCAGATTACACCAATAGAAATCATATTGCATTGTCCCATTTATCCTGTCTTGTGTTCTGCCTCCTCTTTTCCAGCACTTAGGTAACCATATGATGAGCCACATCAAACCTGACCAAAAAGGAAACCTACAAGATAATTTTTTTGGCTGAATTAACTCTGAAACCAGCCCACTCCACATCTGCATCAGGGCTAGTTACAGGACAAACACAGGAACATATAGTGAAGGGCAACAGAGTGAGACAGCACAGGCTTAAACTGCCATAGGCTCACACCCTAAAATGTTATTCTGCACCCTACATCTTAACAATGTACACAACAGGTACCGAAAACTCACTTGCAGACCACCCAGCAAATAAACTGCTTCTCTGGTTTACATGAACAGAGAACAAGCTGTCTCCAAGGCATAAACAAATACACGATGAGCAGAAACCCAGTGCTGCTGACAGCTGTCATGAGAAGCAAAGACAACTATTGAGGACACCATTTCCATTGCCAGGGCAGAGGAGAATAGAGTCCTGCATAAAACGTACTCTCAAATACTTCGTTTGTTCTCTTTTTCTACATATCCACATTATAATCAACATTGTGGTTCTTTCTCCATGCAAAATGAATACTTGTTGGGACAGCTTAAAAAGCTCAATGACAATTATGACAATGACCACTCCAAGTAAGTTAGCCCCACATATTCTTACAGCAGTGGAAGAGTAAACTTCCTGGCAAAAGCTATTCTTGGGAAGGCCAAATTGTAAGATCTGACAACAATCCAAATTATACGTGCTTCCAGAGCTTATGCCCAAAGCTAAGACAGAACACACGTACTCAAAGCCAAAGTCTCTCAAAGAAACACATTCAAAATATAGCATGTTAAGATACACTCTCATATATTTTGTGGAAAATTTATAAAGAACATTGATAGCCTCAAGCATCTTTTGACTTTTACAGCTCTTGTGGTAACCTGAAAAATCCAGCTAGTGACTGCAATTTGGATTACATTGTATGAAATACTAATATGATTATGGCTTGCAATTTAATGCTAGATAAAAACTTACCACTTTAATTGAAGCAGATTTATCTTCAAACAGGATATTTCCATGCTGTCAAAAAACCCAAAACAATAAAACCAAAGTAAGACAAACTTTCACAATGAAAATAATGTACATTTGTATGTTAATTTGCTATCACCCAAATGTTTATCTTCGGCAGAAAGGATTTTGCTTGTATAAGCTTGTCAGTATACTCATGCAAAATGTTTATGTTATTTTCCTGATGCTTGCATAAAGGCTTATTTTTCCTGGAGGAATCTAACCAACAAAGTCTGAAATGCCTTCTGTTCACTCTGTTACAAACATATAAAATATTTTCCCAAAATAAGAAAAACTTGGACTATTTTATCTTTCTTTTCTTACACTTCCTTTCCCCTAGCCTTCTTTTTCATCTGCCCAACTTGTCTGCACAAAAGAACCAACACAGTTTTAAAGACTAAAAGAAAATAATCTCTAGCAGAAATAAAGTCTGGAATGCACCATGAAATTTGCTCAGTGAGACTGTAAGAAATCAAAAAGAAAGCAGTCAGATACGGCATACCCCATCTTCCTTGAAAATATTACTAAACACAACATTAGTTTCAATCCTGGACCAAAAGAACAAGTGTATTTCTCTTCCACAAACTGAGACCTTGATTTCATAATTACTTGACAAAAAGTACCTGTCAACTCAAAATCAGTTATAGCACTCTATCGTCTCATCATCATTTTGGGGCAGCAATTGTGATGTAACCAACAGATGAGGAAAGTCAAGAGTTGTTAAATTAATCAAACATCTTGTTTTTGGCAAGTGAAAGTGCCTGCACGCTGCCCGCTGGACAAGCTGTCAGTTTGCCCTCCTAAATGGCAGAATTCCTAAGTAATTGACAAATCTGATGTACAGTTGAAAGTGAAATGTCTTTTCCCCCACATATGTACACCATCCATGAAGGGATACACCTAAGAACCATGACATACCAAACAAAATTAATAGTCTGTTCAACAAATGATGAAGCTAAATCCTTTTTATTGCTTCCACCCAGCAAGCTGCAGTTTACATTCTTCACCTTATAAAATTCAGACAGCTCTTCAGCAGCAATCAAAAGGAAGGTAAGATCAGAAGCTATTTTTAGTTTCAGCTTCAAGTTAGACCTGGAAACGTGTCATTGCACCAAGGATTTTTATGAACAGATTAGATCAGCAATTTAACTGACATGTAAAATGACAAATTATAAGCCATGAATTACTACTATTTAAAAACACACAAAAGAGAAATCATTTTCTCATCAAGAAACTAAACATGAAGCATAAGTTGCTATGGGACAAGTTAGCTTCATTAATTTATTCCCAAACTGCCACAAGCTTTCTCTCGAGCTTCCTAGATCATTTCTCAGATTCCCAATCATCTCATCTGTACCCAGTTGTCTTGGTTCTTCTCCAAAGGACTTTTCTGTGGCTCTTCCTGAA
The DNA here is from genome assembly GCA_013401335.1 of Brachypteracias leptosomus. Lineage (NCBI taxonomy): Eukaryota > Metazoa > Chordata > Aves > Coraciiformes > Brachypteraciidae > Brachypteracias > Brachypteracias leptosomus. Next base: position 194,217 of record VYZX01023031.1, on the reverse strand, counting down.
GGCTAGGCCAGCAAATTATATAACTCCTTGCTTTTTTGAAGTTAGTGAAGAGTTATGAGGTAAATTAGGAAGAAACAAAAACGTCATCAAAATAAATTCTCTCACCTTATTTCCTTCTTCTTTGACTTGAGGATTTATGAGTTTTATAAATGAATAGAACAGCTGCCGAATTCTAGAATCTCCTATAAACGCAATATGTTTGTCTATGAGGCAATTTTTTGCTTCACTGTAAAACAAAACAGTAACATTCATGTCACAGTATATTTATATTTTAGGAAAAAGTCTTTAGAAGATCTATAGAGCAATATAGATAACTCCAAACATTATAACCAGCTCTAAGGAATGATAGATCTTTTTTTAAACATGCTGAATTAATAAAAAGTTTAGTTTAATTTGCATAGAAATGAAAATGAACTCTCCTGCTAACGTAGATTAGGCAAACAACCAAACAGGCTTTCCTATTATATGGTGCTACAAACACAGTAGTTTCAAAATGGTGAAACACAGCATAATTCTAAAAAATAAGCTCCTCTTGCTACTACTATGTGAAAAAAAGTGATTGGTAACTTTACTGGGGAACTTTTTGCTTGCAATTCTACACATAAGGTCAGCATTTTCCCTTTCAGCAGGCTGAGTGTGACACATGAATCTATGCAGTCTCCTGCAGCATCTTGTGACTTTACATAACACGTTATCAGTACTACTATCACCACCAGTCCTTTACATTTTTATCTATAAATACAACTACTGTAAACATCGTAGATGCATAGATAATATACAAGGAAAAGACTGCCTTCTGATAAATGTTGCCTATTTTTGAAAGCCTAGAGAATCAGCTATGAAGTGGTAAACAGATGACACCGCAGTTACTCCAGCTGCAGTCAAACAACAATGACTCTTCTTTCTAGGCAGATGACTAGAAGACATGAGTTTCCTTACCTATTTTTATACTTATGCATCATACAACTGTGGGGCTGCCATACTTTCTCTCCAAGAAATCTCCCACTGGACAGAAGATACTCGCATGTATCGCCACCTTTAAAATGTTATATTAAGATTAGAATTCAGACACATGAAAGCTAAAGCATAGTGCTGTTGCTATAAAAAACAGTAACTGACAATATTTGGAACACAGTAATTGAAATAATCAGCAGCAAACAATTTTAACTTATTGTAAAAACATTGTGCACAAGTTTCTGCAAATTGCCTTCTCGCTTATTATCCTGCACTTCCCTGTAAATCACTCCTTCATCCAGAAAATGTTAATGATCCCATTTCTGCTCTCAGAAAGACACCGTGACCTAGCATGACGTTTCCTCCAAAAGATGCCAATCCATTGTGCTATCTACTAACCAGACTACGCTAATGTGAAACTGAAAAATACAACAGCTCAGTATAATAATCTTCTACATAGAATCATCATACACAGCATCGTGTATAGAACATTAATTTCAACAGGAGATTTGCAGGAAAGTCTATTACATTTCCTTGATAAGACACAGAGGTCACCTTAGAGCAGGTGAAATTACATGTTGGATTAATATGCAAAACAAAAAATATTTACACCAGAATTTGCTGAACATTCTGAACTGCAGGTACCTTTTCCTGTCAAGAAGTTTTACACTAATTAAGATTAATCACTTTGCAGGTGGTGATGTTTCAGGTCACTTTTCATATAAGTAAAATAACTTAATTATGAAATCAGTGACTGTTATCTTCCAGCAACCTCCATGCCAGATTCTGCTGCCTTATAACTGAACACAAGTGAAAACCATTCACTGCAAGAGAAGTTGCCCTCCGAACATTTTTGTCATACTTGGCATTTCCGAGCACAGACAAACTGGGAAACAGCAGAGAATGAACTGGCAGGTACCTGTGCTAGGTTGTGCAGAAACAATGGACCATAGCCCATACTTAACACTTCCTGTGAAACCTTGACTTCATTAAACTCAACAGAGCACTGCTCTTTCACTCCACCAAAACTTGCAATAATTTGAAAGTAAAGGGAGGTTTTCCATCTACTCCTTTTCAGGGATGTTGGGAGCCACACATTAGAACAAGACAGACTTTCTGCTTCAATTATTGTAAGAAAATCTGAACATTTATCTAGAACTGCAAATTCTATTCACAAGGTGAACAGAAAGAGATGCAAGTAGTGTGAGGTCTGTAGGAATGGGAATTTACAAGGTACTGCTAATGTCTACTGAGACCCAAGCTCACAGTCCTCAAACATCAGTACTATACCAAGACTTTTAGGGAAAAAAGTGACAGAGCCATGGTATCCCTTCCCTTGTGCTTAAACAAAGTCCCTCAATTTTTAAAAAAAGGTATACCAGTTAACATTCTGATAAGAAAATATATCCTAAGTTATGGTCCTAAGGTGAAAGCTAACCAATTCTCATATGCACTGGATATGCATATGAGAATTTGGTTTTTTTTAGTTGGACATAGGCTCATTGGAGAAATCACTTATTTCCACAATTTTCCAATAGTGGGAAGAATGACAATAGTGTCTATGTTGAAACATTTTAATAGATGGGTAATAATTTAATTTATGGGCAACAAACTTCAGAAAGCATTAATAATTACTTGGATGATCGAGACATATCTGTATTTCCAACAAATATGGGACTAGCATCTTTATAATCCTTCATGATCACAGATCTTTCCAAAGAACTCTTGCACTAGCAGTGGCAATAATGTTGCTACTATAGTTTGTGAGCTGATACTCAGCTGCCTGCTCCTTCACAATCCACCTGGAAAAAGGTAAGGCTCCCATCTATGAAGTTGGGAAAATATTACAAAAAGCATCAAACAAATCACATTTAAAGTATAGCTGACATCCAAAACTCTTAGTTCTCTCTTACTTCAGAACTTCAGCTCTTTTGTACTTGGGATGCACAAAGAACATTCAGATACAGAAGTACAGACAATGCAGCTCCTGTATGCTGCTTCTTGAAAAGGAATATAAAATTAGCTTGGAGGAAGGAAGACGCGGCAGCTGAAGACATCTTACATGCCCACCTTCCTCCCTGAAACTCCTCCACCCTGTTTTCATGAGAATCAGAAAAAAGCAATGGAGAACAGAACTGTTACTCCTTGGCTAATTTATCCAACCAAGCCCAGCAGCAGCAACTCAATCAAGTAGTATTATTTACCATGAGGTAAGGTTCCTCATTCCCTCATTTCAAAATGCAACTCTAACAACCAGACTTACTTTCCCTCCTAGAGCTTCAATTACTTACTGCTGCTATTACATCATGACTACTAAACCTGCTGGAATAACATGAGGAATTATAAGTGTCTTGAAAAAGGTCTCGATAAACATCTCAGAGTCACAGCTCTGAGTTTGAGTTGGTTTCCTGTGAGCAACCCACACAACGTACTCCTAACACGCAAGATAAATTGGCCTTATAAAACTGTTATTCTTTACTCCTTATCTCTCGGATTTTGGGAGCTCTTGGTCAGATGGATTTTGATGCATGTAAAAAAAAATGTGTTAAAATTTTAAATAAAACATATACATACGTTGATAAGCTCCTAGTTTTAACACCAATAAAAGCCTATTAATCACCCCAGGGTAGTTAAGGAGTTCCCTCAAATTGACTAGTAACCTCTCAAGCAAATCCATGATATACCATAAATCAAGTGGACACTTCGTTCCTAATCAGCGCACGTGCATTACCCATGTCAAACTGATTAATTACTGCACAGCAGCAATGGGATGTGGCAAGTGGCCAGATGCAGAGGGCCACGTGCTTCTGAACTTTTAAAGAAGGTCTCATGAAAGTACGCTGAAACCATAGATGTAGGCTGAACTCAAGATGCTTCCAGAAAAGCAGTCTCTGTCACTCTATTTTTCAACTAGTACAGGTCATCCTGGGTCAGCAACATAATCTTTTTTTTTCCCCAGTCTGTGCCTGTATCATTACTCAGTACAGTGCCACTTCTGAACAGATTAAAGAAAAGATCTTGCAGAAGCAGTTTATCAATGCCTTTCTGCTCCTCTTTAAACCATTGCTACTCCTAAGAGAGCTGCTGAGCCTCCTGTCAAAGCTTCTGCAGGAGTAACTCAGAACAGAGCAGATGACATAGGAAGCTGAATTTTTACCTACTTTTAAAATATGTTGGTATAGCTCAGATTTGCTGAACAGACATCAATCTAGTAGAAATCATAAATTCAGAATGATCATAGTTTCAGTTTTTCTTAATAATTTATAATAAAATCCTGTTTCTATACTTTTTAATATAGTATACTAACATAATTTCCTTGATTCTCAGACATACAGACTTACGTAAACTACCATTTTGAGCGAGTTGCATAAAAAATGAAACTGTCAGAAATAGTAAAAAATATTGTCGAACTCATATTGCTTGTGACTAGATCATGAGAACAGGTGACTTACCGATATTACAGCTACTGCTACAAAGCCCTCCACTTTTCATATTATGAAAATTAGGAGATAGTTCACTCATATCACTGTGATGTATGTAAAAGAAAATTCTCCACTAGACTTGCTGATGAAGATGCATGAGAAAATAAGGACAGTTTTCACAGCCCAATGGTCAGGCTCTACCTTCAAGAGGGGCCATAAGCAGGTGCTCAGGGATGAGTAAGAAGGTGGCAAGTAAACATTATGTTCTTGTCTAATATCCTTTCAACTACGTTCAGTCCAGGGATTTCCTGAGCTGGACATGGTTTCTATATATTTTGTAGAACCTTCCACAGATTTCTGATGAAGCCATGCATTCTTCTCTTGAATTTTTTAGCATCCACAGCATCCCTCTACAAGAGTTTTCCATATCCAGAGCTGCTGCTTGAAGAATCACCTGCCTTTATTTCAAATATGGTTTCTACTAGATTTACTTGGCACTCTGTGGTTCTTCCAGGATTGTCTCTAGGAAGAGACAGTTCACACCTTTATCTGTCATGATTTATAGACCATTATCAATCCTTCCTCAGTCAAGTTTTCAAGACTTAGGAATCTCAATTTACTAATTTTTCATAGGACAGCATTGAGTTCATGACCCAGCCTCAGTAGCTCAGGACTCCATGGCACTCCCATCATAAATACCCACAAATAAAATAATTCTCCATCCCACAGTATGTTTACCGAAATAAACATTTGAGCCAGAAGCACAACATGCTTGCAGCTCCACCTCATTACTCCCTGAAATCAGGATAACCCTTTTTGAGGAATTTTTGGTATAAAATCTTGGCAACGTGTTTCAAAATGTCTTGTGTGGAGAAAAAAAAAAAAGTGTTTTCTTCTTATCATTTTAAAATACTGCCTCCTAATTTCATTTCTCAGTTGATACTTTTTGTGTAATGACACAATCATGATGAATTTACCTTCCCCCAATAACTGACAGTATTTGAGACCATTACCAAGTTACTAATTTTCTGTCCAGGCTACAGAATTTTCATCTATTTCATTACTTCTTGTACAGAA
>VYZX01023031.1:144213-187291 GCA_013401335.1 Brachypteracias leptosomus | reverse complement strand
GGCAGACCCCACTGCTGCTGCCGGCTGCTACCGTCCCCCCCGGCGCGGCGGAGCAGAGCCAGACACGCCGCTGCCGGAGCGGGGCCGCCGCCCTCCTCCTGGTGTCGCCGCTTCCCCGCGGCCCCAGCGCCCGGCTCCTTGCCCCGCGGGGCTGCGTTGGATCTCCCCTGCTCGGCCCGAGGCCGAGGGGGCGGTGGCGCCGGGCGGCTGCGAGGCGGGGTCTTGCCGGGCCCCGGCGCCTCGCTGCGGCGTGGTCGGACCGTGTTCCGTGACGGAGCACCTGGCGAGGTGCTGTACCCGTCCCGGTACGCCACTGCTGGCCTGGGCAGTGCCGGCTTTTCGCCCAGTAATGCGATTTCTAAACGCCTGTCACTCCAGTCGCCATGGCAGTGGTCAGGCCAGGCTGGGAGGCGTTGGCCGCCTCTGAAGGCGGACACCACCGTACAAGGAAACAAAATCACATGCACAGATTTTACCTGGGTTTACAGGGAGGAAAAAAAAAAAAGTGCGTGTTTCGAGTGGAAGGCTGAGCTGCTGCAAAGGGTAATGCTTTTCTTCCACAGGCAGCTACCTGGGGCTTACCTGGGGAAAGGTGCTGGGCAACAAATCAGCTCTCCCAGGCCTGGCCCTCACCAGAGATGAGGGTGAGAAGCTCTTTGCCTAACCCTGCAGGCCCGGAACGGTGATCACAGGAAACTCATTTCCACAAAATAAAGTGACCATACCTAAACCAAACCATATAGAAACAAACAAAACTCAGGAAAACTGTTCAGTATGTATTCATATATAAATATGGGAAATAAACAGCGAGCAATCATCAAGCTTCAGATTCATGATGAAGTACTTATATTGACACTTATTCTCCCTCAGATCCAGCAGAACTCTTTTCATTAAGACTGGCCAAAAAAAGGAATGCAAAAATACTATTTTACCTAAGAGGGTAAGTAGCAATCATGAATTGTCTGGATTTTGAACACAAAAAAAGTTAGAAGTTTTCATTTCACCATCTTTCCATTCCCTGTCATCTGAAAACACACTATTCTGAATTCATTGAATTTGATTACTCATCTAATAATACTTGAAAAAATAATTGTGAAAAAAAAAAGTTAAACATTTGAAACAAAAACAAGCCTGCACACTGAAAGAAAAATTTTATTTTCAATATCTGAAAGACAGAAGAACAATGCATTTTGCAAACGTACCTACAAAATTTGTTCTAAGTATTCTTCTGATGTGCACTGTTACTGTATATTCAACGTATATCCCATTTCCACCCAATCAATACATTTACTCTCTGCCAACATATACTCTGGGGTTTTTTTTCCTGTTCAGTTTGGTCTGTTAATTCATTCACTTTCTCATCAGTGTTTTTAAAGAATAAAAGTGCTTTACTATTTTAAAGTGCTCAGGTTTATTCTCTCAGGGAGAGAGGGGGGAAAAAAGTACCAGGTAAGCTCACAAGTGTACAGATTTGTAGTTACTGGGTTCTTTTTTTTCAAAAAAACCCCAACAAAGTAAAACAAACCAACAGAAAAAAACAAAAACCCTGGTCATAGTATGGATTCTTCTACTCCATAAATGAAAAATTCCCATTTATGTATTATTTTTGGTCATGCATCATTAAAATAGCCAAGAATCTTCAAAGCCTTCTTACTGTGAACAAACTCTATTATTTGTTAAAATAATCCTGGTAGCGCTTAGCTTTCTTTGTCTTCATTTTACATATGTTCAAGTGACAGCTGCAAGCATTTTACACTTTAAGAAGCAACTTAAACATTTTTTAGCAGCTTCTCTAACGGAAAGTATTCACTGGAATATTTTTTGTAGCTTTTTGCGTTGTTGCTCATTAATGATTCTTAAAGTCTTATGAAATGGTTCTTTCCTGCTGTCATTGAGGACCACAGATACTCTTTTCTTCATTTGTTTTTATAACATTTGTTCATGGACAAGTAAGACTTTTTATCCAACCAAAACATACTTACTTCAGCCTGTCTCATTCTGCAATATAATGGTGTTGAGTTTGCTGGCCATGTTGCAACTCTGCAAGGCCAGGTAGCTATGTGAGTGAGAGTTGATTTTAATTTATTGATTACCTTGGAATGAAGCTGAGAGGTGAGGAAGTTCCAGGAGGAACTTTTACAGAATACATGGATTAGGTAATATACCACATGAACTAAAACAATGTAATAAAATATTGCATGGAAGAACTACATAGGCAGAATAATTTTTGTAAATTTAACAGAAGGTGAAACAACTTACTAGTGTTCTTTCTACATTTTAAAATGTTAAAGAACATTAGCTAAACAAATGTTTAAAAATTACTAGTAGGTGGTCCAACTGTTAAGGGTCTTGCCCAAGATTCGGATGATGAGCTGTAGGAGATTAAAAATTCAGTGCATCCTGAAGACAAACATCTGAATGAGCATGGGATTCATCCCAGAAGAGCAATGCCTGAGAGCACATCCCTTCTAGGGGTTAATATCTGATCACTAATATAAAGCTGCATTACTATAAACCTCACAGGAAAACAGAACTGTCTCTAGGCCAACTAGATCCAATCTTTAGCCTAGTTTTTATACTTTATGCTACTGAAGCAAATCTGTGCTCAAATTCCCTGCTGCTTTGTTTAACTTCCCCATATCATCTCAAAATATCTGAGGCCTAAAGATCTAGTATCTTAAATATAATTTATAAGATATTAGAAGTCCTACTAAAAGCTCTTTAAAAGTTTTTACCATATGGCTACTTGTCTGCTACCACTTCTTGGATAGGCTTGACTCTTCTTTCAACTCTAGGAGGAATCTTTTTGCTCTGTGCTTGCACACCAGCTACTCTTACAGCTTTGTTCATGACTTCTGCCTATTGATACTGTTCAGTTTTCAAAGCTGGAGTCTGCAAAAGGGTCAGCAATCAATATAGAGCAAGGAAAAGAGTAAAGGAAAGCAGGTGAAACCTAGAAAAGAACATCAGGAAGTGGCTCAGATGATGAGGGAAGTTGGACTTCCTTGCAAAACAATGTTCACAAGCATAAGAGAAGTATAAGAAAGGAGTGGCATTTTGAGAGTTGAAGGTGGATAAAAATTTGGAAGACAAAGGCAAAACTTTTCTGTTAGAAAAGAATGCAAGAAGTGAAGCAGCTCCTATTGCCTACAATAATGCCTGGAACAACGTGATAGGAAAATATCCCAGTGGGTAGAAAAGCACTGGGGGAGAAACTAAATCCTGTGATCCTTGAGACTGGACAGAGGAAAACTTCAATGTCATAGAAATCATGGAGTCATAGAGTTGGAAGGGACCCATAAGGATCATCAAGTACAACTCCCTGCTCCTTGGAGGACTAAATGTCACAAAGGACATTTGGCTAAATAAAAAGTGTAAGTATTAATATATAAAAATTATATTATGTATATTACAATATATTGTATATTTACATATAAATATAAGTATTAATTATGAATGAACTGACACCTCCTACTGCCTATGAGAAACTGGAAGAATGTCCCACTGGATTTCAGATCCCAAAGCTGCCCAATGTGTTTCCATTCAAGTATGATTGCCACTATTTTTGTGCAGTTTAGGTTTCAGAACCTCTCCAAAATAGAAAGTAAAATATTAAATATACCTATGTCAATTGGCAAAGACTTGACTAGGTTATGTAGTGCTGCTGGAGGGAAGGTGTACAGCAATTCCTTCATCTGGCCACTGAGAATACCTCAGCTCCACAGAGCAACTTTTAAGCTTGTTGTGCTAGTTCATCCATCATCATTTTATGCTGCCATCAGTTGCCTGATCACACAGGCAAACAATGACCTCAGCAACATTCCCTCAGAAGTCTTCTTTCAAACAATCCTGACACAGGTTCCTGTGGGCGCAGCTCCTCCGCTGCCCACTGTGGTGCCAGCATTGCCTGCTGGACACAACAGAGATGGCTCCTTCAGCAGCCCCTCACAGGGAAGGACACCACCAAAAGAGCTCAGCAAGATACAACCAGTCCCAACAGAAACCACACTCTTCCAACTAATCAGCTCCTGGTTAATATAGTCCTGGCCTCACCCATCACCCCAACCCCAACCTCCCGTGTGAGGGCGGAGCCACAGAGACACAGGTGGGCCAGGTTCTGCCTCTGGAACCTGAAGCCAATAGGGAAAACAAAACATTCTGCTGGGTTGTGACTCATCCACAGGTCAACTCCAGCTGGGGGCCCACAGCTCAGGCCCCAGCACTTCAAAGCTGTCCTCACATTCTCAGCTGCTCTTGCTTATCCAGCAATATTTCGGGCAGTGAAACGGTATGACTACAAAAGTGGCATGTAATTCACTGTGGAACCAGCTGGGAACAACCTATAGGATTTATAACTTACAAGCAAATATAAAAATGGGAAGGCGTGACTAGTTTTATGGAACAAAAGCTAAAATGGAAAAGTCAAAGTATGAGAAGCTTTATTTGTGAATGAAAAAAATGTAATTGACTGTTATGGACACTAATGCAAAAATACACTTCTTTGAAATTATTAAATGTCTTGTCAGCTCTGATTTTTCCAAGCAGCTGATATTTATGCATGTCATTCTGTAATATTATTTTAGGAGGGAAAACCAAGCTCTATTAGAAATGGAAGAAGACAGATCTTATAAAGATATCTCCAGAAGGTCATTTGTCACTGAACCTGATATAACTCTGGATCTTTTGAGTTATGCTAATTTCCCAGGTTTCTTTAAATGAGTTTGAAATTTGGTGGAACTGGGCATGCTTGACTGAAGCCAGGGAGGAAAATATCCCTGTCTGTTGATTTTCATAGTGAAAGATCAAGCCTTTGGAGGAGGGCTCTTTTCTCACTGCTAGTATGGAGAACCTGACATCCAATACAATTTCTCCGATAAGAACAATTTTATTTTTTTCCATTATTATTTCTTACTGGAATTTGCAGGGTGCTGTTGAGTAGTTTTTGCATTCAAACACTGGATTACTTAGATCCTATATGAAATAATCAACTACAATATAACATTGTTTTGTAAGGTTTTTACAGCTTGGAAGTTCCAGGACATAGTAGGATTGAGTGCAGAATATCTCTGCTACTTGAAATAAATGGTTTTAGGAAAGTAATTTTGTTTTAGAAAGGAAAATTATTTTTTATTATGAAATTAATCATAGGGAGGGAGTCTGTGTGGTGCAATTGGTTAGTGCGTTCAGCTGTTAACCAAAAGGTTAGTGGTTCGAGCCCACCCAGGGATGATTTCTCTCTTTCTTCTGCCCATAGATGATCTTTAAGGTCCCTTGCAACCCAAATCATTCTATAATTCTATGAAATGTGAAAACAAATTCTCTATTAGTCTCTGGCTCATTAAAACAATAGTTTGCTCAAGTATCAGCAATGGATTAAGAGACTAAAATATTTCCAGGGGTCATTATTTAAAGATGAAATTGCATAGAAGTAATTTAATTTAAGCAGCATATTACAGAGTATTCCTTAGGGTTCCCATTGTTCTGTCATATCTCTTTGTCTATATGGTGCTCTGTTGTGTTGCTGTGACCTCTAATGTCTCTAATTTTATGATGTTGAAATGTAAATATATATATACAAACTATCAACATGGGCTACTATGCACCTCGGGCTTAGCAAAGATTTGTCATTTAGGAATTAACTGATAGCTGAGTAGTTGTGGCATTTGCAGAAATTTTGTGTAAAAGCCTGGCGAGTTGGAATCTGCAGAACAGCTGTTATTGTTTGCTTCTAGCTCTAAATCTCCTGTCCGTGGCACACTTTAGTAATCGTTAAGCATAAAACCAGAACAAAGCCGTATGCTGTGAAACCACTGAAGCCCATGTCCTTCAGCAGCTCTTTCATTATCATATTATGAGTCAGCCCTTCTCTCACAGGGAGAACTGATAGAGCTCTCTCTCCACTGCCCATTTGCCTGTTTTCATAGGACATGCAAGAATTTAAGCTTTTTGAGATGTCTTCCGTTCTGTAGTGCTGGAGTATATGGATCTAAATTCAAGGAAAGAGGCAGTCAAAATGCTGGTTTCAAAGCTGAAGGCAAAAATTCTGGCATACCATCGACTTGGGAGCAGGAAGCAGACAGTTGGCAAAGAGGTGAGCCAAGAAAAAAATGCTAACCTTGATCTAGGTGCAAAAGAGCAGCTAATAAAACCGGAGGAGATCTTTGCTCTTGTCTGTTGGCTTTGACAGAGTGCTTCCACTGTACAAATAAGGCAGCAGTCTTAGAAACACCTTCTGGTTTTTGGAAGATGGCTCTGCGCCCTCAAGGTGGCAGAAGAGTGCAAAGCAAGTTGAAACTGGAGAAGAAATCCCAATTATTTTTCAACACACTAGATCATGTCAGATTATCAGCTTAAAATTGTTACATTTTAGGAGAGAATGCTATCATAAATTTCAGAGCTTCAGATAGTAAAAGGTCATGAGTTTAAGTGAAATATCTATTAAACTTCATAACCATTCTAAGAAACAGATGAAGGGGTCAATAGGAATCAATGCAATTGTTCCTCATGTTGTGCTTGAACTGCCATGCTTTTTGGCAAAGAGGTAAAGGAGTGGTTTAGACAAAGCCCACAGAAAACAGCTACTGAGTTGTTGCATATGAAATTTCCACTGTGTATCTGTAGAATTAACACAGAGAACAGGTTTATAGACTAAGCTTCTGGAGCAGAGGATAAGGAGAAGATAAGAACATTGATATAGACCTGGAAGGAAGGTGAGAGAGAAACTCAGTTAATCTAAAGATTAGAACTTGGCCTGTAATTTTATTAACAGAGTGGTCACATCTGGTGTGGATACCCAAGTCTTATTACAAAGAAGTGCTCTATAAGATCCTGATATATGAAAAACAGTAAGGGCTATGGAGATGGTAATATTCATGTGTACAGGGCCAGGGAAACATTGACTTAAAGATGAGCAAGGTCTTAGAAGCAGTATTGTTTGCTACTAGGCATGCTTATCAAAACCATTAACCTGTGGAGGGGGGAGGAATAGGAGTGTCATTCCTGAATCTCCAGGAGGGACAAATTGCTCATACTTCCAAAGGAGATGAGGGCATCTCAGCTCTGGAGGAGGGAGCTGAAGCATTAGTTCCTCTCACCTGAAGCCAGCCTAGCACATTGCCATCTATAGGCACAAGCCACCAGGCATGTCTTGCACAGGGAAGGATTTCTTAACCTTAACTCTTAAGATATTCAACAATCGGAGACTACTAACTAAAACAATAGTTTCAAAAGTTACAGGAACTGTGTAAAATAAAGCATTTGAAGTCTCTGCCCCAGAACCAAATAAGGAACTGAAAAAGTTCAAAGGACATCTTGTGTCTATTTGCAAATGAAAGCAGCTGATAAATATGAAGATCATACACAGTTTAATTCTTCTCTTTGTGTGTACAGTGAGGCAGGTGCTCTACATGGATGTCATTCGTCGTCTTTGCCCCTCTTCAGAAGAATAGGCAGAGGTCTTTTGGATCTCATTGCATAGTCTGGGGAACCAATCATTTTGGGTATATGCAGGTTCTGTAGGAATTAAAATTTTAGATGACCGTGGTAAACCAAACATTGTGTAGAGATCAGTACAGCAATAATAGCATGCAGCCTTAGTTCTTTTGAATGGGGGAATCAGAGTTAGTCTTATTCTCTGTTAAATGCTGAAAGATAAAAATGAAGAAGGAGATAAAAAAGACTATCAACCAGAAACGATTGTATACATGAAAAACATTTTGCTTAAATTAAGGAAGTCTCCGTGTAGGTGACTCTTCTTGACATATATTCTAGGCACTGTGTAGAGAATTTACTGGGAATCAGGAGCAGAGACTAACACCTTGAGATGCTAAATGCCTTAACCAAAAGGTAGTGGTAAACACCTTTGGACAAAATTGCCCAGAAAAACCTATAATTATTATGGAGAAAAGATTAATGAAGACAAAACCCTGTCCTTTAGACCACTTAGTAGAGAAGATAATTTCAGTAATTAGGCTATTGCATGATATTTCCCAGGCCTGAGAACCTGGCCATATTTACTGCTTCTGGGAAGAGTACAAAAAGCGTTTGGGTATGGCAGTGGGGTAATGGAAGGGTCCACTTAAAAAAAAAAAATCTAAGCATAGAATTAGAGCTGGCAGAGCAAGACAGTTTGCCATACTGATGTTAAGGATGCAAGAAGGTGTGGAAAGAAGAAAGGGGCAGATATTCCTCCAACAGTCATGAACATGGTAGAACCATGTTTATGTCTTGAACTGACAATCAGAAGCAAATTCCATTTTTAAATGGGAAATGTCTAATTATCATATAATTAATATTTACAATAATTATAACATCTAGTTACTACTACATTATTTAGTTACTCAGACATTCTATTGTTCCTATTAGTTTTTAGGTAATCTGTATTTTTTTTTCAGAAAGAGTATGAGTAGGCTGAAGAAATGCTGCTCTCCTGGACTGTTTGAATTTTAACAAAATAGTTAAACCTCAAGACACAGGATCAAAGATTCCTTTCTTGCTTTCTGAAGTGAGAACTGCTTTCTGCTTGAAAAAAAGATGCATGATGATAGAAATACGAGGTCAGTGCCATTGCCTGCCTTGGCAAATGGTAAATTAGGGCCTGATTCTCCCCTACTCTAACCCTACTCCTTCCATGGGGTTGATACTTCAGGAACTTGATGCAGAAGTTTTTCACATCAAACACCCAACAAATGCTACAGCCAGTGTGTTGTCATGGTAAGAGTCTTGGAATAGTGGCATTTCTGAAATAACCCTGTTGGTTGACATCTGTCGTGGTAATTTGTGAAGGAAATCTGTGCTGTCCATAAGTGATGAGAGTACATCCAAACCCCTTCTCACCTCAGTCTGGTTTTCTACCTTTTTCCCCTATTATGAACCTCATGTTAACCCTGTATATGCATTTGTGCAAAGCATAATTATCGATGAGGCTCAAGCCCCACCATGAGGTCTTGTGGCTAATTTAGTGGGTTGTGAATGATTTACTCAAGTGTGGATGCAGTTGATAATGGCTTCCACTTACACCTCAGAACAAGGCTCTCTTTGCCTTGCAAAAAAACCTTTTAATCTTTCCAGGAGTGCAGGCAGACAACAGGAGGACAAAGTTGAAACCTCGACCTGGATTAAGATGAAATTAAGTAGTCCAGAGCAAATGGATTGCTTAGAAGGAGTAGTGGTAGAAATGCTTTACTTCTCCAATCGATTTTCTTGTCTGAAAACACAGAGCACGATCAAAGACTGAGGCCCTGACCATGGGAGCTGAGTACACACCTAACAATTTGTCAGGTGGGTAAAGAGGAAGAAAGAGTTGCCTGCGTGGCACTGTCTTTAATTTCCTTCCTTCTGCCCTAACAGCAGTATCTCTGCACAGAGGGGGTTGCAGGAGACCAATAGGTGAGTTACAGGCAGCATGTTAGCAACCATATGCTTCATTGGGGAGCTACTAACCAGATTAATTTGCTTCTGCTGTTTCAGATTCATAGAATCTGACAACTAAAAAACTGAATTATTGTTGTCTTGAGTGTTTTCTACCCTGAGTGAGACTGCAGGAGCTTTTCTGGTTTGGATGGATGTTCTTCTGATAAGCCAATATATTTTAGGATGAGTTGTGATGCTGGTACTTTGCAGAAATAGCCCTTGGATATTCTTGGCCATGGGCAGCTCAGAAGATTTGGATATTAACCATGGCAGTGAATACAGGAAAAAAACTAGGAAAATACTCTTCGGAGGCCGGTAATTCGTGTCTAAGCCAATAGGTGGTGATCTACGCGTGTGGAAATGGTGGAGGAGCTGCTCTTGCTGTTTCACTAAAGGTCTTAAAGAATTGTCATTTGGGAAAACTTGTTTCATTTCACCCCAAGAACCAGTTTCGGTAGCTTGAAAGCAGAAAATGAAAGAAAGAGAAAATAAAATATGTATGTTTTTAAGATGGTGTGGACAGTAATTATTGGAATAAATTTTAGGTATTTCAAATGCTTGTGTCCAAAATGGCATTCAAGTGAAGTATTTGTTTTGATGCTTGTATTTGGCTTAATGAGAACCATCATTTCATGACTACTTGGAGAGTATACTTAAGTATAGAATCATGTTTAGGAAATTTTACTCATGTAATACCTGTGTCCAACCACTATTTTCCAGGAAAGGCCAAACTTATTCCAATCTAAGAATATAGACATACAATCTACAGTCTGTATGATTGCAGTCTATAGACCATAAACGAAGATCTTTGTTTATGCACTGTAGATTGCATTCATTTTGCATCTGAGATTTAGAAGGGGAGCAATACAGAGAATTAGTGGGTTTTGAATAAGCTCAGAATGAAGTGTGAGTAAAGCTAGATGAATTAGAGATTACTTCTGGTAGGATGTCTGTAAATTGCTTTATTTGAACTTGCTATTATCTCATTGTTTGAAGCTGGTGTGCATGATTCTAGTACTGTAGAACACTGCATCAAGTGGGTGGTAGGAAAGCACCTTCTGTGAGATCCTGTCAGAAACCACTAAACACCACAGCAAAATCAATCAAACATCACATCAAAAGCTGCAAGGTAAACCTGTATGGTGGACGTATAGATCAGTTACTCTGGTAATGTTGTCTTGTCATTCACTTGTATTAAAGGAAATTTGTTGTTTCATAGTTTTTACCACAGTATTCATATTTTAAGCTGATAAATACAGACCCTTCAGATAATTGACAGTGGCTCACGAGTCTTCCCAGTGAGGCAGCCTGCATGGTTGCAGCCATCCCTTCTGCAATACCTTCCCAGGTTTTGAGTTTATTTTCACTCTGCATTGGTCAAATTTTCAGTGTTCTTATCACCTCTTGTTTTTACCTCCTTTCACCATGTTCATGCAAAGGACATGCAGCAGAGAGCCCGATGTGCTGTCAGTTGAGCCTGCTGGAACAGGAAACAGTCTAAATCAGCTTGGCACTGGGCCCAGGAGAGCAGATTACGCTCAGGAGGAGCAAGGATTCATCACCCCCTGACGTCTGTTTGGCTCCTGTTTATCCAAATGATTCCCCTGCATATGGGGATCACAGGCTGACCGAGAGGGAGTTGTGCTCATGTGCATGCTTACAAGAGTTCAAATCAGCCCCAAGAGCTGTAGCCCACCACAACTAGTAAAATTCAGGTGTCAAGAGGACTACATAGCAAGCCCAGTTTATACATGCAGAAGCACTTTAAACACTTTTGAAGACTTAGTAAAATTTATGGATACAGTAAGGAATATTTGCACTGGAGACTTCAGGCTTCAGCTTAGATGAAGTAGGTGCTCAAAGCACCTACTGATGAGAGCCTTTTAATTTCTGTTCATCTCCTGGAGAGATGTGCATGAGGAGCTGACAGACAGGACACGTTTATTGATCACACAAGTGGGTGAAGAGCCCCACAGATTCCAGGGAGGAAAAGGGTCTGAATGCTGCACTACTTCCATTTACACAGTTGCATCACACCCAAGCACTGTGCAACAAGTGTCTCTTCCCAGGCTTGTGCAGCTTCTCCTACAATTCTGTTCCTATGCAGTACAGACAGGGCTTGCTGCAAACTTTTATCTTTCACTTAGTTTCTCCAGCTGTTTCCCTCTCCTTCTAGGCTTCTTTCTTATTCCAAATGCAAACTTTAATAATTTCAACCTTATTGTTTTAGCTAATTTAAACCTTATTGTTTTAGGTAATTTATGCTAATGGTCTAGTTGCACTACTGCTGATGCATACCTGCTCCTAATTAAGTTCTCCAGAGATAATCCTTACAGGGAGACAAATCACTCCCAAAGATGATTAAGCTCACTTTACCACAAGTTTATTCAACATTTTATATTCCTGGAATTACGACACTATGAAGGCCCCCTGCCCTATCTGCTGTCCATCTCACTTGTTTTCAGCTACAATCCTTGAAAGACAGTTTCTTCAATATTGTACATAATATAAGCAAAATACTTGATTGTGGAGTCAGTTCTGATGAGCTCAACACCTGCAGGCCAAACTTCTTGGTGCTAATGAGGCTAGAAGTTGTTGCTATGTACTTTTTCTGATATAATTTCCAAGTGAGTCCACTTTTTTGGTGAAGGTGTGAAAACACAGAAGAATTTGGATGTTACCAGTGGGCTGGTAGAAAGGAAGCGTTCTCTGCCTAGCAGGACGTGCCACAGAAGGTATCACAGAGAGCAAAGGAGAAATCTGATGATGGTCCTTTCAACCATTAATCCTGCTTAGCATTTAGAAAAAAGGAAGGCATTACTTCTGCTTTGGAACTTCTCATACCATGAGGCACAGAGTTACTTGTGAACTTTTGAAAAGGTGGTGCTGAAATGAAGAGCCAAGTAGACAATCACATACTTAACAGTTGTAGGCAATCTTTGAATGCTCTAAGCAAATGTTTCACAGCAGTAGGCTAAGATGGCTGCAATAATGCAAATGTATTGTAAATTCTGGGCATGGATAGCTATCTGCCAATGCATCTTAAGCAAGTAATTCATTAAATAGTTTCTTTTGGAACACTGGACATGCTTTATTTCATTTTTTCACAATTTATTTAAACATCTCACATATACAAAATACATTTTCTTTCTTTTTTTGAGAAATGATTATTTTTTTTTTTTTACCCATTGTAGAAGATGGAAATGAGACTTGAAAGCAGGAGCATCTGATTTTGGAGGAAGAGGACAAAGGTGAGGAAAAGTGATCCACATGCTTAAGCTGTGGGTGAGACAGGACATTCTAAGTTTTGAGACAGACTTCAAAGAAACAGAGAAGTGATACTTTAAATGCTACTAGCACCATCAAAGTTCAAGTATTGGAAAGATACTTGGTAGTAAGGCAATTAGCACCACTGTATTTTGAGTGGAACTGAAAGTACCTCAGATCGCATGGAGAAGTACCTACAAAAGACGTGGATCACACTTGATTTAGTGTATGAGGTAGTTCAAACCCTGGGAAGTCATGGTTTTAAACTTCCTCTGTGGAAGATATTCAAAGGCCACAAGTGGTGCAAACTTTCATGATTTTTTATTTTGGTTTTTTTTTTTTTTTCTCTTTACAAAGGTTGACATTTCCCAAAACAAGGTGTTAAATCTTGAAAGCCTTCCAAGTCCTTTTGGGGCTGTATTAAATTTCATTGCACAACGCTCCAATCAATTCTTCTCCTTCTCTTTTGCCCAGAGTTTAAGCAAGTAGATGAACAGAAGAAATGGAAGGAGTCAGCTTTCATTATAAAAAGAAATGACAAGAGAATAATTTGGGAGAGGCTTTAAGTTAATTTTAGTTCATTCATTTGAAACA
Organism: Brachypteracias leptosomus; assembly: GCA_013401335.1. Classification (NCBI taxonomy): domain Eukaryota; kingdom Metazoa; phylum Chordata; class Aves; order Coraciiformes; family Brachypteraciidae; genus Brachypteracias; species Brachypteracias leptosomus. The sequence goes on along the minus strand of VYZX01023031.1, from coordinate 174,019 downwards.
GACTGGGCCAATGTCCGCACCGAATTCTTGGTCAGCGCTGCCAATATCCAAAGGTGCAATGTCGAGGATGGGCAAGCGAGATGGTTTATTTGTTCTGTATTCAATGATCGTTTTGCCCCATTTATTGTTCTTCCTCTGCAAGAGAAAATTCATGACAATGGTTATTGCATTGTCCACAGTATTGAGAATTGTTTCACTTGAATGGATAATTTCTGAAAGAATTTCATGTTAATTTTGCTGCTGTTGCTTGCAGAGCAGATACTCATATCCAACTATTTAAATCTCTGATACAAAGAAAATATTTACTTTAATCTTCTGAAGTCGTGTATGTGATGTTGGACATAAACTACCATATTATTCACACTGAGGCTAAATCATCAGAGAAGCCTGTCTGTGTTTTTCAGGAGTTAAAGATCCTGCCCCTCCTACAGCTTGTGCACTCTTGTTCTCATCAGTCTCAAACTTACAAAGACCTTGTGTCTGGTCCCTCTGAAAAGCTTTTTCTTTTTTGCTACACTGCACAGAACAAGGTAGGATTTGTTTGCACCCCAGTCCTTCCCACTTGTTAAAGATCTGGCATAGTTGGTTTTATAGGCTATTTATCTTCACTGGGTAAAATTTTTCTGGTCTGACTGATAATCTAATTCTGAATCAAAGCACAACTCTGTCCCTAATCACATGCTTAAGCATGAACAGTCATGGTGCCCATGGTTTCTGTGTTACTTACAGAGCAGCCATCCTCAAGAACACTGTAAGTGAATCTGCTGTTGCCCTCAGCTCGTAGTTCAACATCATTGGATCCCTGCAGTATAACAGCCTTTTTAAGGTTGCCGGTTTCCTCATCCATGTAGGCAATGCTGTTCTTGCAGTGGTAGGTGATGTTCTGGGAGGCATGGTTGGCCAGCAGGCGCATGAAGGCAAGTTGGGTGGCCATCTCCTTTGAGGTCACTCCTTCATCATTGTATTCAAACTGAAAAACAGAAAGGAACCCAGTCAATTGTATTACTGGGAAAAGGTGGATGTTTGTAATGAAAATATGTGATATTTATTCTAAGGACATAAAAAGAAATCACGTACATCTGCAATCACTTTTCTATTGCAACTCCAGAGCTAAAGAGCATCAAATAAAACTAGCAGAAGGTAGGTTCAAAATCAGACATGAGTAGATGTAGATAAATTGTAGAACCCTGTTTCAAGATAGGGTGCTAACAGTTTACGTGGATTTAAAGACAAGATCAGACAAGTTCAAGGAGGAAAAATCTGTTTCCATAGAAACGATGTCTGTCTCAAGAAAATCCTGATTTTTTTTCGAGTTCCAATAGAGTAATGTCTGTGGATATAACAAATGCTTACTTCATTCTTATATTCATCATCCACTTTTAGCCACTGTAAGGAACAGGACTGTTCTGACCCAGTGTGATCAATCTTACATTCTTATATTAAAGATCTTGCACACTGCGATTTCATCATAAGATCAACTCAATTTCATTTAAGAATTATGTAATTAGATGTCCTTAGCTGCACAAAAATAATTTATTTGCAATTGGCTGGTACAGTGTCTATCGTGCAAGTAGACATATTTTTGTTTTTACTTATACTGGCAATTCTGAATGTTACAGTGCCATACACTCAGAATCTGTGATGTGTAATATAAATATCTTTCCAGGAATAGTGTCATATGTAAAAAAATCTCAATTAAAAGAATAAGCACATATGTTTTTCTTACTTTTTCAGACAGTTTCTGGACTCTCTTTATACTAATGTATCATATTCCAGTCCAGGCTTCCCTTAGCAATAGCCATTAATCATGCTGAATTGATCATTTGCAGACACCAAGAAAAATTAGAACAATACTGAGAAATAGTTTTAGTAAATTATGATCCAAACCAAAACTGGAGCTCTGTTCCCTTGAGATAAAAGGCAATTCCCTTTTTCATATTTCTCCTCTAAGAGAGTTTAATTTATGTGTTTGCTTGCTGAGAGTCAGTGAACTGGGAATTCTTCAGACAGCACTTACCTGGCTGCCACCATTGATAGTTTCACCAAACCATACGTGCTTCTTGTCCTTGGGATTCTTGTTGACATACCAGTTCTTAGCGGGAATATTGTCAGGGTTGGCATGGATGCAAGTCTCACCAGTGGAAAAGTCACAGTATGCTCTAATGGCATCTGCAGAGCAGCCTTGATTAGGATCAATCCAGTAGTAGCCTGCCATTGAGGAAATAAATGAGACCAATAGTTCACTCAGCCTAGCATTTGCATTCAGTTTATATCCACTTGTGTGATATAGGAACTCAGAGAGAGGTCAGAAATATCACGACTAGTTACAATATTAAGGTGATAATTGGGGTAAATACATATTTTAGATTGTTTATGTATAAGAAACTGTATTTGAAAGCTAGGGTTAAATATTGTTGTATTATTTTGGAAAAGTATTGCAATAATCACACAACAATCGCTATGAAGAGCTTTTCAGAATGTCCTTATATCCATTTTCAGTGGAGGCAGAGAGAACTTCCTCATTTACTATTTTCACTGGGTGGCCAAGAATACTGTTTGTCAAAAAAAGCTAGGAAGTACTCCCTGAGCCAGAAAGGGCAAATATCTGGCATGAACATACCGCTGGTCCATTCTGGGTGGCTAAGTCTTAGGTCACGGCAGGTGCGAGCTGGGTTCTTTCTGGAGCCTTCTGGGGTCAGCAGGGTCTCAATTTGGTTGTTCAGTGTTTTCAGAGTGGCATCAACTTCATAATCCTTGGGTCTGAGAGAAGGCTGATCAGCCCGGTAGTATTCTGCATCAAAGCCAACTTCATATCCACCACCATTGGGACCAGGGGGACCAGGGGGACCAGGAGGACCAGGAGGACCCTAAAGTTTTTCAAAAGCAAAAGACAAGAAGCATTCTGTTAGACATAAGTTACTCTCAATTAAATGCTTCCACAAATGTATAGTCTTACTTAACTCCTAGCACTCTTAGCTCTAATCTGAGGCAGCACATATGGACTTGCCCTGTGGTGACCACTCAAACAGTAGAAGAAGCACAGTGTAGGACTATCACATCTTTGTGTATTTGCTGTCTGGCCATAAGGCATGAACAAGGATTTCAGGTTTAGGCCTATTAGGGAAATGTTTAATGTTAAGTAACAGCAGACATTTGGAAGTCTTTTTTTTTTGTAGTAAATCTTTTCCTAAACTGCTAGGTTTTTGAAGTGATTTTCTTGTAACTGTGACATAAATGTGCAAAATCAACAACAGATAAGTTCTACTCACAGCAGGGCCTTGGCTACCATGAGAGCCACGCACACCAGCAGGGCCAATAGGTCCAGGGAGACCATTGCGACCATCTTTACCAGGAGGACCAGAAGGACCAGGTGGACCCTAAAAGGAAACTTGAACAGTTTAATGACAGTAGAAAACAGTAAAAATATAGATTTATATAAAGGAGAATGTACATATATATTGTGCAACAGGAACAGGACAGTTATTTGAATATGTTCTTAAATTCACATACCCTTGGGCCAGCAGGGCCATTGTTACCAGGAGGACCTTGATCACCATGTTGGCCCTATTGGGAAACATACATGCATAGTCATTAAAAAAATGCAGTAGCACACATTTGTATTTGCATGATTCAAGAGAGAGCTATAGTCAGTATGTGTATTAGGGCTCAGAGATGGGAATCTAGGGCTAATAGCATTTATTAGTGGAATTGGGGTATAAAACACCTCTTTTGGGGAGGAAGGAGAGAGAGTGTACAGAGGTATTTAAGGGGATAGCCTATAAAAGTCTCTATATTGTTTCTCCAGATTTTCAGTGAAGGCTTTAAAGTAACAGTCAGAATTCCTAAAGGGGACACCAGAATTTAAAAGGAAGAAAATCTACAAATTATTTCTGCTTCTTTGTGATACAAAGGCTTTACAATTTCTGGCCAAAAAAAGAAATATTAAAGCAAAGGCAGAGCTTTTTAAAATCTGTGCTAGCCAAATTTGTCAAGTTTCAGGACAACTAATGGCACTCACAGTTCAAAAGCCAACTATCAATGGCAATGTCAAAATTTGCCATTTTATGTGAAGAGCATTGAGTGTTAAAAAGAATCTAAAAGATGATGCAGAGAGGAGTAAGTGGTATCAACCTGCTGGGTTGTGCATATTTAATTCCAGACTAGGGTGACCGTATTTCCCTTTTTTGCTCTTTATATTCAAAATCCTGAAAATAATTTACTTACAGCAAGACCAGGAAGACCCTGCAATCCATTGTGTCCCTTCAAGCCAGGCAGACCTCTATGCCCCTTATCACCGGGTTCACCTTTCTCACCACGTGGACCTTGTGGGCCCTAGGAAGGGATACAGGTGTCAGAGGAATAAAATAGAAGGCTTCAAGTATATACTATTGTCAAAGCAAGAATTAAGCACGAGCTACATTATGCCATAGGTTGCTCCTTTTATATACATATATGTATATACACATCCTGTTAAACACACCCAGGAAGAATGTCAATCTCCCAAACTTCAGGATCAGTCCCATAAGAGAGAATGCTGATTGTGATTCTAGGTCTATAAAAATTTACAGCTCCTTAAGCACTACTTTTAGGGCCCACATCTTGAGCACAGTCATGAGCCCTTATTAATAAAGCTTGTTTTCTCTTCTTGTATCAGTGTGCTAATGTATTTAGAGAACAGACTTACAGCAAGACCTCTTGGACCAAAAGCACCAGCAGGACCAACGGCACCAGCAGGACCCTGAAAGAGGAACAGAAAATGCATGTCACTGCTGTATATTATACCTAATAAAGGTTCCATGCTCAACACATCTCTGCGGAAAGCAAAGTAATTATCCACATATAGTAGAGGTTTCATGTATAATGTATATATATGGTGGACAAATGTTAGTCCTGTGTTAAAAAAAAAAAAGAAGTCTCATCAACTTACAGGATCACCACGATTTCCAGGCTTTCCAGAGGGACCAACTTGGCCATGAGGACCAGGAGCACCCAGAGCACCACTGGGACCAGAATTACCAGGAGCACCACGCTCACCCTGGGAACAAAGGAATGCAAAAGGAGAGACAGTGTGTTACTACTGACTTACATATATTGGAACATTTCTTCCATGATTATGAAATTCGAGAGAAGAACAAGTTACCTTGAAACCAGGAGCACCATCACGACCTGGAGGACCATCATTTCCAGGATTGCCCTGTTAAAATACCATGAAAAAAAAAATTAAATTCCATCAATCTTCATCTCACACAGAACTGTGTGTCAGTCTAACTGCTCCCAATTAGAAGACATTGAGGCAGGACAGCCTAAATCTTGAAGATAACTAACTCTTCCTTATAGATGCCACTCTCAAATCCCTTAAATATAAGAATGTTCTCAGAAAAATAAGATGGTCTTCAAGTATTTTATGTTTTACCAGTTCAGTATAGAAGAAAATTTCTATATTTCTCTAAACAAAAAGGTCAAGACAATAGTGATCTTCATCTATCTTGCACTCTTGTAAAATGAGACTCTTAGATAAAAAATGCCAGTGGTGAGAAAAGGACTTAAAGAATAATCACAGCTAAATTACTTTGTTGTGGTACTTCGCAAGCTTAAATGGCTTTCTTTCTGAACATTCATGTCCCTTCAGCCCTTTCACTGTGTGCACTAGCAAAACTCTTCCCTTCAGAAAATTCTCACTGAACAGAAAGTTAATTTTGTTCTGATTGCTATTCTCTGAGCTCTTTGAAATCCTGTAAGCTTCAGGACTTGCAGAAGTCCTGTATTAACAATGCTTCAGATTATCAAATAAACTTCCCTGATAAGGTTCAGAGAAAGCTTTATATGTTTTCCTAACAGGACACAAGACAATGTGATAGTAATTTACTTTAACTGTTCTTAAAGTGTAAGTCATATATAGCCACCATATGGATACCCTTCTTCGAGGTGAACTACTCACTTGGATGGTTGTTGGGTGGGTAAGTTTATTTGCTGCTCTGTGAAGAGCTGGGAGCAGGGCCCAGTCCTCCAAGTAATCACCCATGAGGCAGGGCATTAGAGGGAGCAATTTGTTCCACTCCAGTGTTCCCACACTCCCCACTCTGCACAGGACTCTGGTCCTCCACTGTGCTTTAACCTACACCAAGCTCTGCAGTCCAGCAGTACCTGCCAAGCAGGCCAGAGTTTGTTCTGTCATGTTTTTAGCTTACAAACATAATTTACACTTTGTAGCGACGGAATAAACATTGGGAAACATTGTCTCTCAGCCACAATGTTATAGTGTATCTGTTTTGTTAGGACTCCAAAACAGTGCTGAGTGTTGCTCAAGTCCAATAACTGAACTCCAATATTTCATGTAACGTGCTTCAGAGTGGGCCTTAAGTTAAAAAACGCATTGTCTTTAATACCATGAATCACTAGATCCCTCAAGCAAAAATGACTGTAATTTTTATACATCCCTGAAAGGTATGCATACTGCATCTAACATGATGTTTAAGAAGATTTGCTGGTAACAAGCTTTCCTCATATATTCTTCTCTATAGCCAAAACTTTATCCCCTGGAATGTACTATTTTTCACAGCTCCAGCAATGAAGTAATCTTTTCCCCATTCCATGTTTCCTGGCAATTAAGTAAAAAGTTGAAAGATTTGACAGTGACTCTAGGATGTATTTCCCACACAACTTGTGCCTTGAAGAATCTGTCACCTAGTTGGGGACAGGGAGGGAAATCCATGTCTATGAGAACCCTACTAAAATTTTCCTGACAACAGGAGAGGGTACAAGTCTGCTAGCAGCACAGCCTCCAGTTGTATCCATGTTTTCTGTGTATTTGTCTTTGGCTCAGAATAAAAGAAAAGCAAGCCTCAAGAAGAAATAAGACATAGCTTACATCACGACCAGCTTCACCAGGAGCACCATTTGGACCAGGAGAACCCACAGGACCAGAGGGACCACGGGCACCAGGAGGACCAGAAACACCCAAGGGACCAGGTTCACCCTAATACAGGAACAGTGGTAACAAAATGTGACATTATAACAGAACACAAACCAGACTTTTGGCTTATGTATAAGAGAAACATTTCTCTGCAATAGATTCTGGAAGTAAAAAAGAACCAGGACACAGGAAATGTACCTAACTATATATCAAACAGTCTTCATTCTAAATTTTCTACATCTTTTATCAGAAACCTCTGATGCCATTAAAAAGTATGTTCACCTGCAGACCTAAGTCTTGTTTGTTTGCAGCAAGCAATAATTTCTTGACTGCTCTAGGTCTGTTAGGTCCATATCCACTGCTTGCAGCAGCAATGGAAACAGCAGAATCTACATCTCCTTTACCCTGGCTTCCCGTAAAAGTGGACCTCAACTTTCTTTTTTACATGTATCTGTTTAAAGCAGTTAACTAGTCATATACTTACTGTTGCTCCAGAGATGCCTGGAAGACCACGTTCTCCCCGAGAGCCAGGCAGACCAAGGATACCAGGAGCACCAAGAATACCCTGAGGACCTGGGGTACCAGGAGGACCCTGTGACATGAAGATAACATTTATATTAACAGAGAAAAATAAATTTTTATGGGCCCCTACATTTCTCATTTGTTTGCTCTATAACAATACCAACTGCTTTCCAAGGGTCTCAATGTGTGTCAGTGCTAGTTCCTGCATGGAAAAAGCTGCAACCAAGCCATGAAACTTTAAACTCCAAAGCTAAATGTCTGTAAGAATGTAATGCTGGTTGTACTCCCCTCACAACTGTTTTCCAGTGAAAATGCTGTTTCTGAACAACACTATACACATGCTTTTTTTCCTTTCTCATTCAGTAACAGCGAGTGATGCAAGAAAATTGGAGTATTCAGTAAGAGAAGATGTCTTTGTGAGGGGGATTCCATAGAAAAGAGACTGATCATGAGACAGCCTTAGAAGGTACCTAGGTGGCATATGACATCTCCAAACAACTCTCACTGACCATATGAAAGGTAAATTTTGTTTAGTTAAATGTCTTTTCCATTTCCTTGAAATTTGAGCATATGTGGCGCTAAACTTGGCATAAGTAATCAACCTGACAGATTATTATTATTACTAAATTATTATCCTAACTTACAGTCAGGACTACTAGTCCAATTGTTTCTCATAATTGAAATTAAATTAGAACATAAAAATTAAAAAATGTATTGCTTTATACTGGACATTAAAGGGCAAATTTTCAATTGTCACCTACAAAATTTTAGCATACACGTCTAGCAACGACACTTAAGATTTCATTCTTAGCTGCAACTTCTGCAGATCACAGAAGGAATTTCTAATTTTTCTATTGAGAAACAACAGAGCAGTAATTCACATAAGTGCATACTTCCAAAAGACAGAAATGTGTCTGACTTTAAAAACGCCAGTAATTCTGGGTGTGCAAGCTTAAAGACACTCAAAATTAATTAATTTATTTATTTGCATAATTCTAAGCCAATCTGAGGCCAGACAACTTTAACATTGTGATCCCCACAAATTAGAGTTTCCTATGTAGAAATAGAGATTGTTCTAAACAGATGTTTTCATGTTCCTTTTTCCATCCATGACGCTCAATTTCAGAGCGGGACACTCTACTTTCCTTTCTCAGACCATGTAGCAAATTCTTCTGTAGTTAGCCTTGTTCTTTTCATTTGGGCTACTGGCAGAGAAAAGATGCAACTCACCACAAGAAAAAAGAGGGGGAAAAACCTGACCCAGAGCTCAGGTTCACTTTTTATGACATGTTTGTCAAACACATCTATAAACAATTTCTTGAGTCTCAGTGGAGCTTCTACTTAAAAGCTTTGCTAGATTTGTGGATAAAAGAGAAAAGCCTTTCACAAATACCAAAAGTATCTTAGAAGCCATAACATGGCTTCATTTACATGAAATGAAACATTTTTAATGAGATGTGATACTCAGTGACTTACAGCAGCACCAGCCTCTCCAGATGGACCTTTCTCTCCAGCAAAACCAGGTGGGCCAGCAATACCTTGTTCACCAGTACGGCCAACTGGACCAACATCACCACGTAGACCTCTAGGACCATCTTTGCCAGCTGGGCCAGGAGGACCAGGGGGCCCAGTGATGCCCTAGGATTGAGTATAAATATGATATCATTACAATATAGACCCATTAACTGGGGAGAACAGAGATAAATTTCATTTTATGTCTATGTACAAAAATTGTGCTTTGCACTAAACAGGCCACCAGCTGTTCTGAAGCAGCAACTTCTGTTGCTTTTGCTAGCAGCAGATAGCTGGAATCAGAAAATTATTGAACTAAGAGACCATAAAATCTAAGAAAAAACCTCTTCCAATTCAACAGGATTATCTGCTTTGGATATTGGGATTTACAATATATGTAAATGTAGGTTACCTAAGGGAAGAAGTGCCTTTTGGTAAAGGTTGGAAACACCTTTGAAAAGAAAAACTACCAATGTCAATTTGAAATGAGAAATTTTGACTGAAAAATAGAGAGGCAGGGATTCACATTCTTAAGCACAATGAGAGGTTGCCCTGCTTGAGACAGGGGCTGGAACTGCAGATAATTTAGAAAGTGTGGATGCAAGGTAACCTTAAACATTATTCTTCAGATAGGACATGACCTTCTTATTCCACTCAAAATCAATGGCTATGCAGTTACTTGTGGTGAACAAAAGTTAAATAAACACAGATTTTTACAAATGGTTAGGCACCTCAAGGTGCAGAGGGATGCTTGATGGATTGTAAAACCCCCACAAATTAAATGCGTAACTCCTGCTCTGGGAGTTTAAACAGTTAAGAGACGTTTTCTTATCTCATACAGTGCTATAGCGACCTGAGGTAATTCAAGTGCAGTTGGAATTTGTGTCAATATAACAAAAATGAGGATTATCCCAAACCAATGCAACTTCAGACTTATCTCCTATTAGAACTTCTTCATTAATTACTTACAGCAGGGCCAGGAGGACCAACTCTTCCAGCAGCACCAGGGAAACCAGTCATACCCTAAAAATAACAGGGAAAAAGATTTGGTTTAAAGGAAACAGCGACTTCATGAAAAGCAACAATGCCAGTGCCAAAAGCCTGAAGACTTACAGGAGGACCAGCATCACCACGAGGGCCAGCAGGACCAGCAGCACCAGCAGGACCCTATGTAGGAATGATTGAAAAAGAGAGATGAATCAAACAAAGACTGGTCATGTTCCCCATTTAGCATAAGGGCTTGGTCTTACCCTCATGAAAGTTAAGGGAGATTTTGCTTTTTTCTTTAACAGGAGGAGGACTTGGCCCAAAACCACAATTCCTGCCCTGATACCAGGGCAGTGAAATCTCACAGGCATTTTTAATCAGTATGGTAAGGACTGAGGAGAGTTGCAGATGGAATTTATGATTCAAATGAATTTTTCTTGCAACTGTTAGGTATAAATCTGGAATCTTGCAAATCTAATAAAATCTGGAAGTCAAAATGTAAAAGACAGTCAGGCAAAGAACAGCAACTCCTCTGTTTGCACTGTATGACTAATAACAGCCACACAGTGCAAGGGCCTGGTATTGCTCTATTAGAATCATACAGTAAGAACCCCAAGCCATATTATCCTACAGTATTTGAAATACCAGGGCCTCACTTTCTGCATCATTTCACCCAGTTCCCCAATAATGGGCTGCATGTATGCAAAGCAGTATATACCTTTAGGCTATAAAGGTGTTAGCACTTGAAAATTTTGTGTGCAAGTGAGTGCATAGACACATTTGCACGTATGCTTCTGGATGACTGGGTCTGAGAATCCGACTGCGACAGCACATCCTTTCTTTTGAGAGGAAGGTATCAACATCCTCAGCTCAGAACTTAATCTACAGTCACCCCCTTAGTGATCCAAGACAGACTGATTTTTCTGATCTTCAGGCTAAGCTGAATTTTTTTTTCCCTCTTCATTTCAGTCCAGACTCACAATCTGAGCCCACAGAAAGAGAGGGACAAAGTTTATATAATGTCTTAAAATCAATATGGTGACTTTCCTCACAGTCTAGTTTGAAGTTTTGTTTCTTTTTTAATTACTTTTTCAAATTTCAAGGCCTTCAGGCTAACATACTGCTTGCACAGCACAGTTAAGAACTATGCACTTTACAAAGACACAGTTCACTTACTGGTGGTCCAGAAGCACCAATTGGGCCAATAGCACCTGTTGGTCCAGTTTCACCCTTAGGTCCTTTAGGCCCACGCTCGCCTTTAGCACCAGGCTGACCAGCTGCACCCTATGGGCAGAAAACCACACAGAACAAAGAGTTGGAAAAGTAAGCAACGGAAACAGAGGAACGGCACGGCATCAATAAGAGAAAAGCACAAACAATACTCACAGGAGGTCCAGCAAATCCACTAGGACCGACAGGACCAGGCTCACCACGCTCACCCTAAAGAGAGGACAAAGAGAGAGGACTGGTTAGAATGGGCTTTAAAAGGGCATTTTTCTGAACAACATGTATTTGACACAGGAACTGCTGTAGGAATTGCTACTTACAGGGATACCACGGGCACCAGCAGGACCAGCAGGACCGGCAGGACCTCCTTCACCCTAAAACAGGTAACAGAAAGCATTATGACACTGGGGGGGAAGGCCTCACTGCAGTCAGAGCAGGGGTGATCTGGTGGTACAGGCACATATAGTGCATCTCCCTGTGTCTCCAATGGAGAGAGTGTTATTGAAAATGCTTCTGTTTTAACCTGATCCGAGTTACTAATTTCTAATAATAGGGCAAAGAATTTCTAATGGTAGACAGGACAAAGAATCATTCTGAGCTAATGGGTAGTTGCTTATCACTGTATCAAAACCTCTTCTCACAGTCTGAGGAGGATTGTGGAGATTAGACTCAACTGGGAAGAATTCAGACAACGCCTAAATCAGAATCTTCTCCCCACTGCCACGTAGATGTGCATCCCTTCCCTGCCTTTTTAGCAAAAGGTTTGGGGTGCTGTGGCAAACTTCACTGAATAGTTCTACATTCCCAATAACCCTTGCCTCCCAAGTCTGAAAAAATTGAACTCATGCACCCTAGAAAGATGAAGTTGTTTTTTATGGAACTCAAATATTAATGTGTGGGTACACTGCACAAACAAGACACTTTTTCATTCAAAGAATAGACTTACCCGATCACCAGCACCACCAGCAGGGCCAGGAGCACCAATAGCACCAGGGAGACCCTATAAGTCAAGAGACAGGACACCATTTCTAACAAATCTAAGCAGGACTGACTACTTGAAATATTTTTTCTCTTTCCTCTTGGAGACAGGTGTGTGACTTTCTTCCAGCTGTTTTCAGTATAAAGGACACATGATTTTATAAAACAAAATATATTTTGTCATTTTCCTTTCAAAGTATGAACTCTAGGACAGGCAGCCCAAATCTCAAATTAATGATAATTTTGTGTGGCTTTTCAGGCTGCCTTTAGAATTAGCTGTCTGGGCTGAGCCCATGAAGTTAGAGAGGACAATGTCGTACTGAACAATTGTCCATGGAATACAAGGCCATCATCTCTGCCAATGTAATTTCTCTGCTTGTGTGCATGAGATAGTTTTCTCTCTCTCCCGCCAGATTCAAACATCCCTGGACAAGGGGCAACAAAATCATATTGATTTGTATGAAAAGTGAGGAGATACAAGCAGAAATGCAATACAGTGGGAAATGTAAGTCCTGAATATCCTTTTTAGGCACTTAAGTTCTGAGGTGTAGCAAGGTAAATTCAAGAAGACCTAAAAGATACTTACACGAGCACCATCTCTTCCTGTTGCACCAGTATCACCTCTCAGACCTGGGGGACCCTAGAATACACAGAGAGGGAGAAAAGAATTACATTGGTAGCAAACAGAATAGTTTGTATGAAAGAAGGCTTGAACTATTTGCTAAGTATCCATGTATTACTTGCATATCCTATGAGATGCTTATCATACTATTTGGGGGTGGATGGACTTTGATTATTTCACTCTTATTGCTGAGAATGTACTGACCTGCAAAGTGAGAATTCGCGGACAAAGGGGACTGATGTGCTTTTCAGAATTTTGAGCCTGCCTCTTTCACGGGAAACCTACTTAGTATATTCTAAATTATGAATGTAAATTCTCCCTCAAAATCTCTTTTCTTTTGGTCAAGAAATAATCATACGTTACTATTCTATGATTCTATTAAAATTATTTTGGGTATTCATGTTATACTTTCTATTTGAAGCAGGAAAACAGTGTTTTCCACAGCATTCTGCTGGAGAAACTGGCTGCTCAGGGCTTGGATGGGCATACACTTTGCTGGATAAAAAACTGTCTTAAAAGGAGTGGCTGAGAGAACTAGGATTGTTTAGCCTGCACAAAAGGAGGCTGAGACAAGACCTTATCACTCCCTACAACTACTGAAAAGGAGGTTGTAGTGAGGTGGAGGTCAGTTTGTTCTTACATGTAATAAGTGAAAGGACAAGAGGCAATGGCCTCAAGTTGCACCAGGGGAAGTTTAGGTTGGATATTCAGAAAACTTTATTCCCAAAAAGTGTTGTTAAGCACTGGAACAGGCTGCCCAGGGAACTGGCGGTCACCATTCCAGGAGGTATTTAAAAGACTTGTAGATGTGGTCCTTAGGGACATGGTTTAGTGGTGGCCTGGCAGTGCTGGGTTAACAGTGGACTCGATCATCTTAAGGGTCTTTTCCAACCAAAACATAATAATTCTATGAATTATGTCATATAAATAGTCACATAAAACACCATATGTTTTGTACAACAAAAAGTTATATCCAGGCCATGACTAGTATCAAAAAATCAGATCAGCACTCTGTTCTCTTTTTTTTTTTAATACATCCTACTCTTCTCCATTAATCCGGATGTCAGTACATAGTGTTTTATAAAATGTTGCAAGCAATTTTCATTTTAATTTCCTCACAATCCCATTTATGGAACATGACTATGGATTTTTCAGTCAAAACAAATAGAGCACTTCTAGAAATCTCAGTTTAGAGTTTAAATAATGAACGGAATAGAATACGGAATGAAATGTATATAACAAAAAACCCCCCAATTTTATAGATAATTATATGAGTAAAGCAGAGGCAGAAGTAGCAATAGGACTTGAAATGAGTTCTCACAACTTTGTATAAGGGATTACATTGGCTAAAATGGTTTCTGATTTTATAGAAAACCGATATAATCACAACATTTTTGTAACTGATATATTCACTGCACCTAGAGTGGGTCAAGTACTCGAAGACAGTTTTAGTATTTCTTTGGTAAAGATAAGCTCATTGTTAACCAATCCTGTGAAGTACTAACTGTCACTGAAACCAATTCCAAATGCTGAGCAAAGATCAAAATACAACCTTAGAAATGACTGTCAGTCTGTTAGACCAACAAAACCTCTGCTTACTGACTACCACTAATACAGTCTCACAGTAAATAAAAGTTACGTTGCAGTAACCTGCAGGGGTTTTTTTAAGTTAATGAAATTCAAGCATCTCCCAAACCTGTGTATGCAGTAACAAAGCAGGTTGTCCACCTTACCTTTTCACCCTTGCCTCCTGGAATACCAGCAGCACCTCTCTCTCCTGGGATTCCTCCAGGGCCAGCAGGACCAGGACCACCAGCAGCACCAACATTGCCAGGCTCACCCTAGCAGCAACAGCACATCATGTAACATAGGGTCAAATAATTCACACCATTTGGAACAAAATTCTGTCATTACTACCTTGTCCATCATTCTGCTTGCTTGTAAACAGTGTAAGTAGTAGTACTTCGCATTAAGCTATTGTACTGATTTTACTTTTTCAGCTAGTGAGGATGCCAGATGTGAACACTCTCTCTGATTCTGTGGGCTCCTGAGTTTTTAGGGTGTCCCATATTACAAACTAAACTTCTGTAGAAAGACTGCCCATGAAAATCTTGAAAACTAAGACTCATATTCAGTTAGCACCAAGACAACATTATTTTGGTAGATGACCAGTCATTATTGTGCTAATGTTTTGAGGAAAATGTTGCTTACTAGACACAAGAACTGTGTATAAGTAGAGGTGGGTATAAATAGAAGTGAGTTGAAATTTTACCCAAAATCTCAGATCCTACCTCAAAACAGAATAATAGTATACCCAGCTGACAAACTGTATTCAAACTGAGTCCAACCTGGAGTTCCCCTCCCATCATCAATAGTGCTAAACATAAAAAGTTTTAGTATTAGTGTGGACTAGCTCAGATGGAACTTTACCATTTTGAGAAATGACCCAGAGGTGACGGTGTATAGGTAACTACTTATAACCAGTAATCACTTACGGTCAAGGGAAAGAAGGTTTTGGATTGCCTTCTTCAGGAATTCAATGGTAAGAAAATGGCATCTGGAAAATTCATACCTTGTTACCATCAGGGCCTGGTGGGCCAGATGGACCACGGCTTCCAATGGGACCAGCAGGACCAACAGCACCACTTTCACCAGGAGGACCACGTTCACCCTGCAGGAGACAGTCTGATTTGAGGTTTTCCTTGAATTGTTGTGTAGCTTAGAGATTTAAAAGCACTGACTAGTAGCAATGACAATGCAATATATTTTTATCTGAACAAACCATTTGAAACCACATTAGAATTATACAGATATTAACTAAACTGGTCACAAGAGTTGGCTCTGGCTTTTGACACAAATACAGCAAAGTGAAATACTAAAGACTTGCATCATGATAACAGCTGACAATTAAAGTACAAGTACTTCTTCAAGATGGATTTTGGCTACTGTGCTCATTCTGGTAACAGTATCTTGCATTCTATTGTCAAATGGAGCTTCTGATACCAATTTGAGGACAGATAATGGATTTTAGTGAAATTAGAGCCATAATAATTGGCAAACAATTATTTTTACAGTGGCAAATATCTGGTGAATATTGGGAGAATAAAGATGACAGATAAGTGTACTAATGTGACCTGTACATTATAACAGGTATAAGGATAAATTCTGAAACAGAGGACACTTGGAAGCGTGGAAGTAGCAGAAATTTGGCTTAAATGCATAACAGATCCATCAAAGATAGAAATACCAGTTTTACTAAAGATATCTCAAATCCTCTCAGTGTGATGAAGCTGGATATCTGTGAATAATCTGATAAAGCATAACGGAGATTTTTAGTTATACTAGAGAATCTGGAAGTTTGTATGAAGACTATAATGTGGTCAAAGAACTGACTCAAGAAGAGATAGCATGCTGCTAAAAAGCACCAATGATGCAGAAGGCTAACTTATATTGTAGTGGTGTTCCCCAATTAATGTATCTTTTCATTAAATTTTACAGTTTGGTAATGACAGAGAGGAAGAAAACAAAGAAAGATATTTATGAAATATGCAGATATCACAGAGGTGTAAACTCTTGTCAGCAGAAACAAGGGTTGGCATACGACACAGGAAGAAGTGAATAACCTGCTGGATGGCTGTCACAGTAGAATTGGGACAAAATTCAAGAATGCAAAGTACCAGGCTATTTGTTTAGGGATTAAAAGTGAGGATTTGTGTTGTAAATGGGTGTTACACCTGGTGAAAATGACAGAAAGGGAAAGGTGGTAGTCAGTAACCAACAATACAATACGGACTTGAAAAAGGCATATGAGATCTGACGCAAGCAGTGAGGTATTTTTAGGAAGTGTTAATTTTGTTGTACAGAGCATCAGCAAGACCTAATTGGGAACACAAAATGAAACACACTCTGGCTGGGTACAAGATGCTTAAAGCAAGCTAGAGCAGAGATAAATGACTACTACAATGATAAAGGGAACTTGGCTTGGATAGGTTAGCAAAATGAAAGCTTAAAGAGGATATGGTTACTAATACAGCCTCAGGGCACTAAACAGAGGGATGAAAAGTGCTGTTTAAACTGATTTACATGACTGATAAGAGCAAATGGGATTATTTGTCATGAATACATTTAGTCTGTAATCAGAAGAAAATAGGAAGCAACAGAAGTAGTTTAAATGTCGACCTCCTCATAGGTGGATTTGGAAAGCAAATAATTAATTGAGCAATTTATAAATTATTCATTTCTCTGCATAAATGGGACTTTCCTGCCATGCAGGAAGGCCTCCACACAAAGCTCTTTACAGCTATTTATTCACAGTGCGGGAATGACAGGAAGTGGGAGGCAACATCTTCTAATGACTATTCCAGGCTCTGGATTCAGCCCACCATTTGCTCACAAAGACATCAGATGAGAGGCAGGAGCTGGCTACCAAGGGATAGTATGACTGAAACAGTCAGGCTAAGATGGTCACATAGGCACCAGAGATGAAAATTCTCATATGCACCAGGCCTCGGTCTAACACTGTAGGATCTGTCTTTTGCCATCCACATTCTCACTTTGAGGTTCATTAATACAGGATATCATTACTTGGGTAATATCCATATTGCTTATCTAGAATTTTACTAATGCTGGCAACTATTGTGTTATATAATCATATACCCCTGACACATGCAAGGAGCAGAGAAATCCTCCCTTGTTCCTGGGAGCCTGCTGCAATACACTGTATTCTGTAACTGAGAAGAGCTGTTTGTCTTGAGAATCTTAGAAATGTGTATAGCTACTAGTGTTACTGAACACGTTATTAAGACAGTCTGTACTAGATTTCAAATAAGTTACTCACTCTTGGGCCAGCAGGACCAGGGACACCAAATTCACCATGAAGACCCTAGAAGAGAATAGATATATTCATAAAGCTTATTTCTAAAGCAAACATATTGGCTTAAATTATGCTTTTTAAAATCAGTCTTTTAGATACGCAGAAATAAACCCTTTTCATATAGCTGCACAGTATCTCAAAGCACACAAGATAATACTTTCTCATCTTAAAAAAGAGTTAGCTATTAAATTCCAAGCTTATTTATCAGGTACATGCAATGCAAACTCTTTTACAGGGACATAGACAGATGTAACTATAAGCGTTAAAGGTGATTATGACACATAGGATGCATGTTTTGCAGATTACGTCACACACTTCAACTGAGGAGAACCTAGAGTCTGAATTACCACTGAGCTACCTCAGTTGCATGCCATTGTAAATTCACTGAAACCAATTAGGGTGCAAAATCATACAACTGGAGTAACACAGGTTAAAATGAACCCTGAAGATTTCAAAAGAAATTTAAAGTAAATTTTTCATGTACTGTCTTGTCTTTTGGGGGAAGGGGCATATTTTATTGCTGCTTAAAGCCTGAAAAGCAAAGTTTCATGCCAAAACTCTGAAAAAGGTATGTTGCAAATTCCAGTGGACCTTCTTCATTTGTGGCCAGCTTTAACAATAGGGACTACTAAACTTTGCAAATAACATGGATTGCTTTGTTTTGGCAAATTGGTCCAATGGGCTCTTGTGTCACCATACGTGCAATTGTAAAGATCATGCTTATGCAATACCTGCTCCTACTTGTGGAGTACTCTATCTGTCACTCACCCTTTCGCCTGGTTTACCAGCTTCACCAGCTGGACCCGAGGGACCTGGCAGACCCTAAGAGTAAAGAAACAAGGATGTAAATACAGTTAAGGGAGAAGCACCTTGTGCTTTGTAAACCACAGATAAGATAGAGCAGAGCACATAGTTACTTACCTGGAAGCCAGGAGGGCCAGCAGGACCTGTTTCACCCTTTCCACCTTGGTTGCCCTGGATGGAATGAAAATGAAGTGATTAACTTGGAAGGAGAAATACAGGAAAACAGAATTTTAAATTGGAAGTCCCATTAAAGAAAAGTAAATCACAAATTGGATCTATGTGGAGGCTGTTACTTACAGTGACTCCAGGAGGACCTTGAGCACCGTTGTTTCCCTCTGGACCAGGAGCACCCTAAATGTGTTCAAGTAGGAAGCTGTTATCAAAGTTTTGATTTATTATGAATAATACCTCTCTAAAATGATTCTGTGCCAAAACCAAGGGTCTCTGGTGCGTATTTTGAACTTAACTATTTGTAACAACTTCACTGTCAAAGGGTACTAAGATGCTTACAATTTTAAATTCTGGTGATTGTTTTAATTATTGCAGCATGTTCATCCTTAAGGAAAACTCTTTTGGAATTACAGATTATAAGAACCTTGCTGATAGCATTTTTCCCATGACAGACCAATTACTTGGTCCCTTAAATGTAAGAATTAGTAAGTTTCAAGAAGTTGGAAATTTACAGGATAAACTAGAAACCATACATCATCCTCAAAAATTTGCATGAGGAGTGCTCTTTTTTCCTCTTCACAGGAAACTAATACTCCATAATTAATTACCCAGTTAATAATAAAGAAGGGCAGTTTTCATTTATCCTTTAAGTAATACACTCCCAAGTGCTTTTCTATTTCATCATCTATTCATGCTTGCACAAGACAATGCTGTCTTATCACAGAGGTTTTGAAAATCTACTTTTTTCTGTCTGGAGGCTGATGAACAAAACATATACACATACCCGTGGGCCAGCAAGACCAACATTGCCTTTTTCACCAGGTTTGCCAGGTTCACCCTGAAGTTGAAAGAAAGATACAAAAGTTAACCAAGACTTCATATTAGATTCAGTTTAAACTACTCAGCAGAAGCTGGTACTCTCCTTGCCAGAAAATTTATTGTAATATTTCTTTAACCCTAATTAAAACACACACAAGCTCCATCTGCCTTGTTGAACCACTTAGAAAGAACAGCTCAAAAATAAATGTCTTTTCAAAACTCCATTCCTTTATTTTTCAAGATCATAAGTCATGACACACTGCATAGTATCGTATGCAGACACTGTATGTATGGCTGCCTGTGTGTATGTATAGCAACATCACAAACCCAGGTGACTATTATTAGTCTTTGTGTGACATGTCAAGAGTCCCACTGAAATCACTGGTAGCTTTTCTTCTAAATTGGATTGTGCTCCATAAATAACAATATTCTGGAACTGAAACTTAGGCTTGGTGGCCAACCTTTACAGAATTTTTACTGAAACGTATATACAGAAATGATAAAACGGACATGCAGAAATTATAACATAGATATATATTATTCTAATAACTTCAATGTCCATTTTAATTAATTCCTAAATTAATTAAATTGCTTTTCATTTGTTTAATATTTCAGATAGGTGGAAAATAATTTAAAACAGAACTCTTGAATGTAAGTGGATACCATCCAACAAGCAGTATAGGAGGACACGGGGAGTTATGTTTGATTGTTATGAGATGGGGACATACAGATTAGTCTGGAAATACCTTCATACTAATAGAAAGTTTCTGTACTGTACTTACAGTGGGACCTTTTGGTCCAGGGAATCCGATGTTGCCAGGCTCACCTCTATTACCAGCTGGACCAATTGGTCCAACTCTACCATCTGCTCCAGGGAAACCCTAGAAAAAGAAATCATACTATTAAATGGCTAGGGTAATTTAATAAGAGTTCACTTTTAGGAGAAATGTGTACTGAAAGGAAGCAAATGCCATTTAACTTTTAAACACTGTTTATACATCACATGCTCATGCATTCCTCCATTTTTATCCTTTTTGTAGAGTTGTGTTACAGCTCAGTGCTGAGGTCTCTGCTTTTTAAAATCTCAGTTTGTGTCTATGTTTCACATGCAATAGGGAAACAAAATGAAAAGCAAGATACTTACCACAGGACCTTCCTTGCCAGCAGGGCCTGGGCTTCCAGGCTGACCTGGGAGACCCTGAGAAAGGAAAGGTTTCATGTTTTTAGGAGGAAACCGACTCACCCAACAGTTAACCAAAACTTTTTCCACATGCACACATACACACAGACAGCAAGTTATCAATATACTGTGGAAACAGGACTGTATGTCCTATCAAGTTTACATCTAAAATACTCTGAAATTTAGTTTGGTGGTGTGTGCTCCCATACCAGTTGAAAATCAATGTAGGTAAGTACCTGTTTCACTCAGATAAACTCATTTAGACTCTGCTTTAGAAGAGAGTGTGCTTAAATTTTTATAGATGCCTAATGGTTCACTTGTTCATTGAAAACTCTCTCATTTCATGGAGTGGGGTAGGAAGAGAAAGAGTAGATTAAGAAGGATAAAAGACAATGACATGGACATAATCTGTCTGCAGCACACACTAAAAGGGTTCACTGTTTTCAGTGAAATCATTTGCAAAATAAAATTGAAGTCATTGAGATCAGCCATGTCACATCATTTTAGTAGGGTTTGCTTTTCTTTTAGTTAAAGAGGACACACACTTCAGCTGAGACCTTAGTGATCACATTCTGTAAACAAACACAAGTGGAGCCCCACCTCAGAAGTCAGTGCAGTATCCAGTACAAGGGGACACTGCTACATGACAAAGCAAGCAAATGCTAATTTCAATTGAAACTAATTTCATTAAATATTTTGATGCTTCTTAATTTCCTCATGGATGTTTTTTAAATAGAGTAGTGGAAGTGCCCTAATTGTGGCTAGCAAACGCTGAATTTTTGCATTTGAATTTCTGAATAATTTTGACCCTAAATTGTACATAATTTTCTTTTTGCATAGTTCAAACTTACACTACAGAGTTCAAACTTACTCTTGGACCCATAAGACCAGGCTCACCAGGACGGCCACCATCACCATTAGGACCCTTAGCACCAACGGGACCACTAGGACCACGGTTACCAGCAGGTCCCTACCAAAATAAATAAAATTAGGCACAGGTAGCAAAAAGCATCATTCATCTGTATATGAAAGAAAATGGTTTAGACGTAGTGACCCAGACAAAAGTCTTACCATGACACCAGCTCTGCCATCAGCTCCAGGGAGACCACGAGACCCAGGCACACCCTGCAAGTAAATACAAAACAAATCAAGAAAGGGAAAGAAAGAAAGAAGGTGTAGAGTGCTTTCTAAATTTCAACCTTCCAAAAAAGGTCTGCTGAATTTCAGGTAAGTGCAGCTTTAAGCAAACACACCTCTATGCAAATGTATGTTGTGAAAGAAATCTCTCTCACATCTTTTAGA
The DNA here is from genome assembly GCA_013401335.1 of Brachypteracias leptosomus. Taxonomy (NCBI): domain Eukaryota; kingdom Metazoa; phylum Chordata; class Aves; order Coraciiformes; family Brachypteraciidae; genus Brachypteracias; species Brachypteracias leptosomus. Next base: position 152,109 of record VYZX01023031.1, on the reverse strand, counting down.
TTTCTTTAATTTCTAACCTGCTTGTATCACAGCATTTTCAGTGTTCATTGTAATCTAATAGCAGCTCTAGCCAGCAGCTAAGATCCCAAAACCTGGTCCCCAGTTTCACCTTCACTTCTCTGTAGAGAGTTACTGGCTGCCCTATGACTGTACACCCTACCCAAGGTGCAATAATGAATCTTTCTCTCTATCAAAAAAATCTGGTGGAAACACTGCCATTTTCCCTGTTATTTTCCTGTGAATTCTTTTACTGCATGAAGCCACGGAGCTTCCTGAAGCTCACGGAGTGGTTTTCTCACCCAGTGAAAAGGGTACTAGGCACCCTTGAAGACACACATTATGTGTGAGCCAATTATCAACTGTTTTAAACAGTTTAATCCCATCAGAAAGCTTTAAGAGTAATCAAGGATAACTCACTAAATATTACACAATGGATAAATAAAAGCAACCTCTAATTACTTCAGAGATAAGACAGTAAACAGCATTAATACAAAGTAAAAATAGGTTTTGTCCCAACTAATGAAGAGGCTCAGAATGGCAAATGATCTTTGCTTAGTAGCATTAATGTAAATGTAATTACTCAAAATTACTTAATTTGCCTTTGTGACTCTAGCTTTATTTCCTCTTTCCTTTTTGCTTCTACTTCTGGAACATGAAAAGAAAACCTACTCTTAGACCAGCAGGGCCCGGGGGACCAGCAGATCCAGGTTCACCATTGCTGCCTCTCTTGCCTTCTTCACCACTAGGACCAGGAGGGCCAGCGGGTCCAGCAGCACCCTATTTCAGGCAGACAGAGAAAAATATGAAATCAGATGATGTCTTGCAGATACTATCAGGCTTTTTCATTGCAAAATCTTTCATATGTTGCCATACTTACAGGCTCACCCTTGTTACCACTTTCTCCCTTGGCACCAGCAGGGCCTGGTTCACCCTGCAGTCCAAAACAAAAAGAGACCATAGAATTAAGCATCATTCCAAAAATCTCTCTTCTACCTGTACAGCTTTTTCATGAATTAAACTCTTTAATCATCCAATGCCATGCCTGCCTCTATTGTGATAAATCGTCTGTGAATATAACCATATTTCTGGCTTAACAGGCACAAACCCAAACATGTTAAAGGTGCTTTGAAATGACAGTAATTGAATTATGACACATTCAAGGCTGGTTCCTCTATGGAAAATACCCACTGAGGGCCTGATTGTGAGACTGCTGCCACATCTCTCTTGATACTATCAACACGGACAGAACTTAACAGTCCTTGCACTCAAAGGCAGTGCAAAGTGAATCTCTCCAGTCTTGTCATCTGAAGCAAGCAGTGAGACACAGAAATAAACTACAGTGTGTAATTATAGTAGAGCAAAAATGTACAAGGTCACTTACAACAAGTCCTCTAGCACCACTAGGACCAGCAGGGCCAGGAGGACCAGGAATACCACGGGGACCAGGCAGACCAGGAGCACCAGCAACACCAGGAAGACCCTGTCCAACAGAGGAGGAAAAAAAAAAGGTATTATGAGCCCATTACCTTTTCTGTCACAGTAATTGAATAGGTTTTTTTAAAGCAAAAAAGTGTGAGTATGTCTGTACTTACAGCTGCACCCTTGGCCCCTGGAAGACCATTAGCACCAGGGTTGCCCTATAAAGAAAGATAACAATACTGGTTAATACAGAGTCTCAAGTGCACCCACTCAACAATACATGAAGTCTGGCAAGTTACTCACTGGAGGGCCAACAGGACCACTAGAACCAGGAAGTCCAATCTCTCCTCTTGGACCAGCAGGACCAGTAGGACCAACGTTGCCAGCAGGTCCGATTTCACCCTGTTTGAGAGAAGGACAGAGCCCCCTATCAGTGTATACAGAGCAGAGAAGACTTCATGGTTTCCAAAAGTCTTGCCTTTTGAAAATAACTAGAATGGGATCTCAATTTTTCCTCATCTTCCCTCAGTTAGTCAATATTAAGAGGTCTAACAAACAATACTTTATTTTCTTCTAAAGGTGGATCAAGATAAGAGTTTTGTCTCTTGTGACATGAGGTTTGTGTACTTGTGTTAAGGGTGAAAAACTGTATCGCACTACATGTGATACAGTACACACTACAAGTGTATGCAGCTCTGAGCTTCTTGGCAAATGGTCAGTGAAATCTGTAAATGCAGTATAGGGGATAATCTTTCCCAAAATCCTCTGTCTTTCCTAAGTAAAACTCAAAATAATGAGACTCTTGCCCAGATAAAGATGCTAAGATCTGAGCAATAAACTGAATCATCTAAGTTACAGTCTGCAAGAACAAAGTGTCACTGTCCTAAATCTGAAAAGTTTAAATGCAATTTCTTCATTGTAAATTCAAGAACTCAGGCTGGAAGTATCCAGATACTCAACTGCAGCTTCTTGGTCCTCCACTACTTTTGAAAAGAAATGTAAACTGCTAATTTTCTTATTTATCATAATCCATGTCACCCTTCAAATGTGTATACAACTACACCACATAGGAAGCAGAAAAAAAAAAAAAAAAAGAGGTTATGTGTCTTCCTGAATCTGCCCAGCATCAATCTCCGGCTCTGAAATAACTGCCGTATTTTACATCAGCATTCACCTATAGCATTCTCCAAATAATGTAGGGATTCATCCTCATCCTGACCTGTAACTGATAAGAAAGCACTCCCATTTCAAAGAGGGTGTTTTTTTGCTGCCTAGCAATACTAATTACTATATTTCATCTTCACTGACAAATGTGCCAGTAGAAGCAGATGTTCATACCTTAGCACCAGGAGCACCTGGGAAGCCTGGAGGACCAGCAGCACCAATAGGGCCCTAGAAAATGAAAGGGAAGCAGTTGTGTAAAGGTATTCAGTGATGACAGAAACATCTTGCTTGCTTTACTTCAACAGAGTGAAAAAAAAAAAGCCCATTTACTTAGACACTTTTGCACTTAATCATCTCAGAATATCAGTTGCCTTTTACAACCCCAAACTGACAGATTTGGTTCACTACATACAGTTAAGAGTGAGGTAAATGCTGAAAAACATTTGCAGTGCAGCTAAAGAAATGTGAATTAAGTAATGATTAGTAAAACTTTGCCTTGAGGCCAAACACCTGAGAAAGAATAAACAGAGGATGGGCAGAGGCAGCCACCTGCAAGGCCAGATGTCTTGCTGTACAGTCCCACAAGGAATGAAGGGGAGAACTGCATCCTGTAAATGAAAGTCTTAGGTGGCTGCTTCCAACACCTTTACTGTACTGCGTACACTTTCACACCAACAGTCCTTCTGGACTACTGGTCACACACAAGAGCCCTGTGTTGATGACAGCATTTGCCCTTCTCCACACATGGGAAGAGGGTTGGTAAGATCTCTGCACCACTTTACAAGCCCATGCTTGGCACAACTTATATTGAGGTCAGTAAGAATTTACTAGAAATTGGATCAGGCTTAACAGCAGCTGAGGGCAGGAGCTGATTCTAACATGTGAACAGACTAAAAATCTTAATTTGTGCCTAGAGTATACATTTTGAGGCAGTGAACACATGCAGCCCCAGTGCCCTGTCATTAAACTGTTTTGATTTTCTTAATGTCAAAGGCAATGGCGTGCCAGCTTGAAGAGTGCCTTCTCCTGATTCTCCTGTGTCCAGCTATTGCTGGGAGATCTGTTATTACGATTGAACAAGCTTGCTAATGTACAGTACCCAGACACCACAAGAGAGGATACACTGATGGATTCACAGTCTTTGTTATTCTTTAATGAAATATCCAATTCATTAATAGCTACTGGGGATTGATATCTACTTTTTTTGTGAACTAACATCTTCCACTTATTATAAAACTGCCTCACAAATCCAAGGGACTAAAATGGGTCAGCTGATATAGCAAAGAGGAAATGGCTTCTGACATTCTATAACCTACTGTGTTTCTTATAAACTGAGTTCCTGAACTCTCGCTGGTTTTGCAAAAGCAAAAACAAGTGCCCTTTAAGGTATGTATGAAAATATAAACTCCCAGAATTTCTATTGCACTGATTTTTATGTTTTAAATTCCCAGTGGCAAGGAGAATAAAACATTAATTCTGTTCTACTTTAAAAATGAAAGAGTGTTAATAAGTGCTACACTGAGTGTTTACAGCATCATAACCTAGAGATGTATAAAATAACTTTAGCCTGGCATAGACACTGGGACCAAATGCAACTCTCTGCTGCTGCCCATTCAGAGTACACTTCTGCAATCAGCAGTTCCAGAATATCTTTCCTATAGTATCTCAATTGCCTTCAAAACAGCTGAAATGTTTTGGTTCTATTACAAAGTATAACATCAGATCTTACCTATATGGTCTCTATTTGCCTACAATTTAAATGCCTAAGCACATATATATTTTTTAATATCCTATATGGGACAACTGAAGCAAAATTCACACCCATGCTAACATACTACTCTGTTAAAGCACAACAGAAGTTTGAAGTGATACGGAGTATTAAAATCAAAGTTAACAGAACCAAGTATGGCTTCATCATTGACTCAAATTTTGAGGGCAAGAAAAAAAAACTATTTTGGGCTGTTCCTGAATTTCTTTACTGCTTCAAAACTATACCTTTGTACACACATCTCACTGAAATAAATAAGGTTTACTAAAGTGTATGCTATGGCAACACTAACTCCTTTTAAATGGACAAATCTTCATTGAATTAGCACTTATTTGAATAGCTATTGTTTACCAGTCAGATCAAGACGGCTGGATCTTTACTGGCCTTTCACACTAGTTCACATAACTTGGGTATCGGTGGTGAATGAAAAAGTTTAGCTCCTGTTAAGTCAGACAGGACAACGTTGCAGGTGCAAAGCTGTGTTCTGGAGTGCACATAATAGTTTCAGGATGTATATAATTATAGTTATCTGCAAGATGAGCATGGTATGTTATCTGTTAAAAGATATAAAATCTCTTTAATCTGAGGATGAGAACTGTTCTGTTAGAATGTTGGAAATGAGAATTTGGTTCATTGGGTGTTTGCCTATGAACTCACTAGTGCAAATGAGAGAATATTTGGTCTTTTGACTCAGATGTGTTTAATATAAATCCTGAGGCTCTCAGGATATCGTCTGCAAATGCTTTGTTAATTCTTTTGTGATGGCCTGATTAAGCAACAAGGAACTGTGTTAAAAAAGTCCACACAATCAACTTCTTGGAAGCCCAAGAAAACCTCTATGAACAGAAAGAGGGACACGAGTCCAATGGAACCAGATTGTCAAAGATCAAGACTGAAACTTACAGCAGGTCCAGTGGGGCCAGCGCTGCCATCACTTCCACGAGCACCCTGTGAGGAAAGAACACGATAGATACAGTTTGAAAAGAGGTTTGAAGATCAGAGAAAGCCACAGTAAGCGGCTGGTCATGATGACAAACAGATGGGAAGCCACTTACAGCTGGTCCAGGGGCACCTACTCTTCCTCTTTCACCAGGGAGACCACGAGCACCCTGAAGGAAAAATTAAATTAACTCATTTATATCTATTCAATGAACAAAGATATACAGAACTTTTTTTCTTCTGCTAAGTCTCTGTATGAAGTGTGTTGCAGCCAGGCAATTCTGTTCTAAATATTCACATACTATTACATTAGGAGTATCTAGCTCGCTGCAGTGTCGTTGATGACAAAAATTGACCAAAAAGCTGGCTGAACCATATCTATCAGACTATAATTTTCCATAGAAGCAGTAAATACTTACAGGTTGTCCTGGGGTACCATTTTCTCCAGGGGCACCAGGTTCTCCCTATGAAAAACAAAGTTTGTAGGCTTGAATTACATAAAGGATGCTTTGGACAGATGGCACTTCACCATCTAGAGAGATATTCAACTGCTGGATCCTACTGTCTTTGTCCTCTATAGCACTTGTACCACAGTATACAAAACAGCACATCGAGTCCTGAGGGTGAAGAGACTGTGACTGTCTCTGCATATACTGGAACACAGCCAGTTGGAATCCTCTTAGAAGAGGATTCATTCATCTCAGCTTTCTTTATCCCCTTTTTTTATTCTGATACTTACTCTGTAGCACACATCTATGAGATAGGGCCTGGACAGTTAACTGCCAATTCAGATCAACCAGCAGCTGTATTTTAGCTAGAGTAGAAACAGAATGATGCTTTCTTTTGCCTTAGGATAAGGTGACAAAGTTCCTGTCAAATGGCTGGAACTAAGGATCTGTCTCAGGTTTACTTAACTCAGTATTTTAATAACACTGAGATATGAATGACAGCCATTAAAAGCTGACTTGTCTCCCTTTAGTATTAAGTGTTCATGACAAGCCTGCAGTTGGTCTTGGCTGGTCTGTAGTGACAAGAGCACTTGTCCTAGAGCCCTTGTATCCTAAACATATCCAAATGCACCTAGTCCTAAATGCTGCAAACAGCACAAGTTTTTGCCTTCATCACTGTTTTCAGCACAGTTATATCATGAGGGACCTTGACCTATTATGCTTGTGTTTTCCAGTCAGATCAGTACTCTTACTAATAACTATTTTTTTCTTTACTTCATTGCTTTATCTGCTTTTTATCTCCAATGACTGGACAGATTGTTTGCTAGCTCTTTACCAAACTTTTTCTAAAGGATAACAACTTGCAGTGCTATAGAAGGATGCTATGTTACAAATAATAACTCTATAACAAGTAGTACTAAATGCTTAGAAATAAGCAAGAGAGAGAATTAGTATTTGAGATTTTCTTCGTTATATTAAAAGTTCTTGAATACAAATCTCCTGTGAATATATCAGCAGCATTAAAATTTTCTACAACCCAATATCACAGTAGTGTTTTCTTAAGAACACTACTGCGATTAGGCACCAAGGTAGAATGGGAGAAGAAGAAGAAAATGAGAGGAAGAGTTTGCTTTTTTAAAACATTTAAAAACATTTTTTAAAGATAGTGTTCAAGTGTGCAATAATCTAAAGAAGGTAAAGAGGAAAAAGACTGTGAAGATCATAATCAGGAGAGTACTGCATCTATACAAACTTTCAGCAGAAAACCTTACACTGGAGCATGTGCTTCACACAGCAGAATTTTGTAGAAAAATGAGATGTTTTCATGTTAGTGTACTTTAAAAAAAAAAAAAAACCAAAATGCAAAATACAATCCATAGCAAAGTAGAGATAGCAAGATCAGCCTTAGGTGCTGCTGAATAGTCAACCTTCAGGAGCCCAGTTCCGCAGCTCTTACTCACTGAAAGTACTAATTTGACTGAGGGCTCACAAAGAAGGCCCCAGGAACGATTTCTCATGTGAAGGTGCACGTATTTGTCCTACAAGGATCCACTGACTCCTAGATTATTGCAGCTGGGCAATGTTTAATGACAATTGGAAGGGATTTCATATGTCTTTTGCTAGAAAGAGCTACATACTAAATTTTCAGATTTCATCTTTACCTTGTTGCCAGGAGTACCAGGTTGTCCCTTTTGACCATCCAGACCATTGTGTCCCTATATTGAGTAGAAAAATAAGTATTATTTTTTTTTTTTCCCCCACAAATGGCTACACACAAACTTTTAGTCTAATAAGGCAAATCCTTTCCATACAAAATGGTTTCCTAATACAATCTTACAATTTTTTTAAAGCAGTCTTTCATATCAGGAGATATAAAAAACTTCAAGAGGTTCATGCATTTAACTTTGAAAGGATTTCCAGAGGTTTTCAGTATGCTGAAGTGTTGTCAGTCTTAACTTTTCATGAAAAAAGTATGTGTATACTCACCCTAATTCCCTTAAAGCCAGGCAGACCAGGAGTTCCAGGGAAACCACGGGCACCCTAAAAACATATATTGCATGAATGATTTGCTCTCATATTATATACTGCAGTTAAAAAGAAAGAAAAAGAGTAAGTCTTTCAATAAAATTAATAAGTAGATTTAGTCCACAATCATTC
>VYZX01023031.1:94082-127564 GCA_013401335.1 Brachypteracias leptosomus | reverse complement strand
CAATCGTATCCTGGGCTGCATCAAGAGAAACTGGCCAGCAGGTCGAGGGAGGTGATTCTCCCCCTCTACTCCACCCTCGTGAGACCCCACCTGGAGTACTGTGTCCAGTTCTGGAGCCCCTATTACAAGAAAGATATGGACGTGCTGGAACGTGTCCAAAGGAGGGCCACGAGGATGATCAGAGGGCTGGAGCACCTCTCCTACGAGGACAGACTGAGAGAGTTGGGGTTGTTCAGTCTGGAGAAGAGAAGGCTCTGAGGGGACCTTATTGTGGCCTTCCAGTATCTTCAGGGGGCCTACAAGAAAGCTGGGGAGGGACTTTTTAGGATTTCGGGTAGTGGTAGGACTAGGGGGAATGGGTCAAAACTAGAGGTGGGTAGATTCAGATTAGACGTTAGGAAGAAGTTCTTCACCATAAGGGTGGTGAGACACTGGAACAAGTTGCCCAGAGAGGTGGTGGAAGCCCCATCCCTGGAAATTTTTAAGGCTAGGCTGGATGGGTCTCTGAGTAACCTGATCTAGTGGGAGGTGTCCCTGCCCATGGCAGGGGGGTTGGAACTAGATGATCTTTAAGGTCCCTTCCAACCCTGACGATTCTATGATTCTATCTGACTCTATAGCCAGAGGTATTTTCATTTTGTCACATGAATTTTGACCTTGCTGCATCAGCAGAACATTTGTTGACTGATTATGGTAATAATTAGAGTTTTTGAGACAAAAATCTGTTCTAATTGCATATATATAATGTCAGACAACTGTTGCTCGCCTACTTTCATGCACATTTTCAAGAAATGATAGTCCTTTTCTACTAGCGGAATACTCTGATGGTGCAAGAAGGTGGACACATGTAGCCTGATCAAACCAAACTAAACCTCTATTCCACTTCATCCTACCCATGAAGTTTCACAAAGACAAGCCCCCACCCCAGAGAACATAAAACCTCCCTCAAAGATGTGAATTTTCAACTACCATATATACCATAATGCAAATGGCTGAGGGAGACGCATAGCCAGAAGCTTGGCAACATGCAAAAGCTGTTGAAATTATATGAAACTACAGCTCTTGGGCTTTGAAGAGATATATTCTTGGTCCGCTCCAGTTATTTCAGAATTGGTGCATATGGGTAGAAAAAAAGAGAAAAGAGATATGTAGTAGGAGTTAATTGGAACAGCTCTTTTCCTATGTCTACAGGTCTGTTTTCAATAAATCACCATGCTGAAGTTCTCTAGGACCAGCAGCTTTGACATAACAGTCTCAGATGTATACCTGAACTTTGGAACCTATAGAGACCTTGGCCATTTCTTCGCTGTCACTCATCCATAGTCTTCCTATTTGGAAGAAAGATGAGGAAGGAGTCCTGTTTTCCCTCTGACATCAGCACTAATTCAAGCAACACCAACTGATTTTAGTGAAGTGACAAAGGCTTATTAAGTTGACCTTCCTGAAAGGTGTATTTATCATACAGATACTGTCACAGCTTCTGTTGTGAAGGTAGGCTACATTACTCATCTACTCTATCTAAGCACGCAAGAGTAATCTTAGAAACTTTTTTTTCAAAAAAAAGAGTTCTGAGTGAATTTGGTTCTACAGTATGAACTTAGAAAATATTTTTTTCCTTAAAATACAATTGTTGCAAATGGTTGCTATTATGCAAATATCTTCACTAGTAGAGGGACTCCTAAATTATCAGAAGTAACACAACAGCTTTTGAAGCCATTAGCATGCCAGAAGTGATTTATCAGCCAGCTTTAACAAGGAAACATCTAAGAACTCATTTTCTCTTTGAATCACATCTATTTAAAGGAACTATTTCACACTGAAGCCAGTAATGCCTATGGCACAATTTAAATTGAAGCTGATGATAATAAAAATAACCTCTGAAAAATTTGCTGTTAGGAACAGGCTTTGAAAGAGATGAGTTTCCAGGTGATGCAGAAGCAGATTTATTTCTCATTATTTTGAATAATTCATTAGAATGCAGGTGTAAAATTCTGAAAACTATTAACTGTTTTTTAGTATATACGCTGGGAAACATTTGCCCCGCCTACCTCCTTTAAAACTTCTCAGCCAATCATTGATCCATTATCCAGCCAAACAATTTAATACTGTCTGGCCAGTACCATATTACAAGAAAACACAGAGCAATGCCAGAGTTTGGAGAAAGACCTGTACCTTTTTAGACTATCCCCAAACCTCATACTCCATGCTGGATAACTGTGTTTGATGTGCTCTCAGATCCTAGTTCTCTTCAGGCAGATATGAATGAGAGAGCCACAGTATTTGTGGATGGTGTGAATTGTTATTTCTTTCTTTACATCTATTCCAACAAAAAGCTTCACACACATGTTCATATAATGAATTCATGCCCAACCATATGGCAGTAAAGGATAAGCAATGGAGCTGCATAAAGGAAGTAGTTTCCCAGTGGGACTCCTTTGAGTACTGGGGCTGGTTATATGACATGATCTGGCTTTAGTCTTTCTATTGTAGGATACGTAGATATATGAGGATCTATATGATTTAATGAAGCACTAAGCTGAACCCTGGATAGTTTTTACATGGTGTCTGCTGTGTAGACGTATCAGCTTGATTAGAGCAAGCTTTAATAAAACTGTTTATAATTCTGCACATCTTAGCTTGGTTATAGTCAGTATCTTGTTCTGAATAACAAGAACCATAGAATCATAGAATAGTCTGGGTTAGAAGGAACCTTAAAGATAATCTAGTTCCAACCTCCAACCTACTTTGTCAACCAAGAAAATACAGAAATAGTATGGTGTATCCCCCTCACTGCAATTCATTGTTTCATGTTTGCTGTTTTTTTCCTGACTTCTTAGTTAAAAAAGCTAACAACAACAACAAAAAGTGTTATAATCTTCTAGGAAAATCCTGAGCAAAGATGAGACAGTGCAAGGAACTTCTACCAGTCCTCTGCACCCTGTGTTGAAGGGCCAGGTGTGCTAAGCTCCTGTGGTTGGGACACTGTTCCCATGTGAGACTGAAGGTATATAGAGCACAGGTACGTAAAGAGAGTTATAAGTCTGGTCCATGGGTCATCATTTGCAGGGAGTCTGTAGAGTGACAGTAAATGGTATGGAAGCAGGAACATTGTTCTTCATGCAAACAGCTCATAGCCATTGACTGCTAATACTTCTTTGACATTTTAAGACAGTTCTTTCAGAATGATTTAAAATGGCTTTTGAGAAGTAGTTCAGAAAATAGACTTTTGATGAGAAAAACCCAGGTCCTATATGAACAGCTGTGCATTTGCTTCCTTTAGTTTCTGTTCCCCAGTGGTTGCGTACACTTGAAATAAATTGTCATTCATTATTCTCAGCAGGAGTAATGGTCGTGGATTCTCAAAAAAAAAAAGAACAACTGATAGGCAGGGAGCAGCTCAGCAGCCCATGGAGGAGTGCTGTTGAAGGGATCAGTAGATAAATTTAATGCAAAATTTTCCTCAATTATACTTAAGTAAAGAGAACAGGTCAAGGTGGCTTCACTGAAACTGAGATGTCTTGTTATCCTTCTCAAAGGCAGTAAACCTCACTGGCAGTCAGTGACCTTTCTGGGTGGTGATTACTTATTTAAAGTATATACTGTATTTCTGTATTCACCTTTTTTTTTTTTTTTTCTTTTTCTTTTCTCCTCAAAGGTTACATGTTTAGGAATTGAGGAGGTCAAAACAAAGGTTTAGTCTGCATATTAACAGAAGGCTTACTTGTTTGTTACTGGGGCCAAACCAATTTATCAAGCTTAAGTAAATTCAGGATATATAAACTACTTTTCAGATCATTACCAACTCAATCTATTGTTCTATGACACTGAAAGTCATCCAATAAAATAATGCAATTATTAATATGATAGCTTACTTTACATCTGAAAGCTAATTTTAAAACTAATTTTTTAAGACCATTTGGACTTCACCTCCATTCCATTTAATAAAGCTGTAAGCCTGCATGGATCCTACAAATAGCCCTCTACATGGGCTCTGACTCTGTTCTCAGGTAGTAGAGTGGAAACTCACAATGACTTCAGTAATAGAGCCAAGCCAGTGTTCACTGTAGTTATATAACTCACAAGTGTTTAAGCCATATCACAGATTTTCAGCTTTTTTTTTTTCCAGCTTTAACCATCTTTTTTTTTTTTTCTGGCCTGTTCTATTTACCAACCTTGAAATTTTGGCTTAAGGCATACAAGATTCTCAATAAAAACAGAAGGCAAGATAAAATTAAGGCAGATGGTCCTTTTAAAATGATCATTAGTCACAGTAAATTCTAGTAAAAGCAAATTAAAGTAATGCTAGTAAGAATACTTTCTCTATATGTACACACATATTTATGTATGTGTGTAGACAGACTAAGTAAGTTGGCAAGTCTCTGATGGAGCAGTGAGTTCTGGGATACCAAGATTGTACCACTGTTCATCAGCACATTGCTGAAATGGAGATCGAATAACAGTATTAAAAAGGTTCCATTGTGTCTCTATGGCATAGCACCATGAATCGACAGCTACAGAGGCTCAGCTTCTGGGGACTTTCAGATTTTTTTTTTAAATAAAAGAAAAATGAAAATGCAAAGAACATCGCTTGTAGATAGATCCATTCCTTCACATTCTCAACAGGCTTGGGAATGATAAGGTCAAGGACTCAGAAGTACACAAATCAAATAAACACTGGAAAATGCAAGAGGTAGAGATCAATGGAGTAATTAAAAATAAACAAACATAATTATGTGTTGTATATGGTTTGTGTGAAAATGTATTTGCACAGAAGGTTGTGGAGGACATCATATAAAGGTCTAGCTATTACTTGATACAATTACTATAACAATCAAAATCACACAGGCGATGTTAGAGGAGACTATCAAATCATTGTTACCTTGACTTGAAATTAACTACTGAAAAAGTTTGCTGCACAGTTAGAATAAAAACCAAAACAAAGCCATCCAAAGAACCCACAAACGGAACTGTTTATAGCAGGTGGGAAAATAATCAGTCTGTTGCGTAATAATGAATGGTAGTTTTCCATATCAAGCAATAACTTCTAGCTACTACAAAGAGTACTTTGCTCATGATTTAATGGAAAGAATTCTGTCTCAATGAAGGAAGCACCTTCAACCTGATCCTTCATTACACGGATGCCACTTGGTATGCACTCTGACAGTTGGAAACAAGCAGCAGTGCAAGTAACGGCTTGCTTCAGACAGTGCGCATCACTGAGGCTGGCTTCTGAAGCAGCTAAATTCCCACAGGCTGTGGGTGTAGTTTTCAAATACATTTAAAGCCTACTTTGAAAAATGAGGCAGCAGGCAGATATAAGTAACTTTCAGAAACAACATTGCCCTGTCATTCCAGGCTTTTCCTCGGCTTTAAAGCTTTTCACCCCTTGTTATCCCATGGAGAAAGAAACCCTTCTGCACAGAGGCCTGAAATGCTTTCATCTCCTACTGCAGCTACAGATGGATGTCTGCTCTGCTTCATGTGCAGTTAGGAGCCCTCATTCTGGAAGGAGGAAATCATCTGCATGCTGATTACTTTCGGATGTCCTTCCCACAACTTTCTGCTCCCCAGTCACTGAAAAGACAAACAAGATCTCCTACTGCAGGCTGGGAAAAAATCTTAGAGCATCTGAGTAGGAGGACTCATGGCATATGCTCACATCACACAGAGGCAAATGTGAAATCTCTGCAGATAAATGTAAGGCTTGGCTGAGTGCAATATCTTGCTGTGTCCCGGAATTTCTTGTACACCACAGTGTTCCCATTTTTAAGTGGTAGAATCAATGAATGGCATGCAATATGGTGTTGTTTCTCCCTATAAGCATTTTTAAAGCTGATTGTGCTTTGTTAAAAGCATTTAAGACAGTTTAATAGGTCATCGTCCATGGTAATAACATAGAGTTTTGTAAAAACTGCAGGTGATTCCACGAGTGTTGGAACCAATAGACCTTACAGATAAATGTGGCATACATCCTAAAAATCTCAGCTCCTCCCTTTTCCCAGATTACCCTCTCTCATCCTCTATACCTGCTCCCTCTCGCTAGGCTCAGCTACCTCCTGTGCAACTACCAGCTGGGCAAAAAGCAGCCCACACTTGGGCAAGCCCCAAGCAGGCCAGCATGTTGATTTGTACTGATTAGCCTGCTGGTAAGCCAAGCTGGACAGGCTCTGACTCACACAGCAGCCTTTCCTTCTCGGAGTTGCTGATTTTAGTCTTTTCCCTCTACCTACCTGCCAGTTTCATGAAACTTGTAGAATCTTAGTATCATTGTGGGTTCTTCCACTGAAGTGGGCTAAAGGTTAAGAATTACGGGGCGATGCAATGGACAGGCATATCAAGGGAATGCAGGTGACCCCTTACTGAGGGCTCTCATGCCTCCAGACCAAAAATATGTTTTGCTGAATGTTGTTGGCGTTCTTCAGCACAAAATACCTTCACAATATTAACTTTTCTTGTTAGTAAGTACCGTAATGGATAGAGTGGTAGCTCTCCATTCGCTCTCTTTGAAACTGGTTGCTAATCCTTGACTTGTTGTATTCCTACATAGTCTTGTGAGATGATAAGCACCCTTGTTGTAATGATGTAGTCCACTTTTTTCACAGGATGATATTGTCTCATATCAAATTTTAATAAGATATTTGAAATATTAAGCAATAAATCAGCAGACTCCTTGAAAATCTGCAAAGGGCAAATTGGCAGGTGAAAGTTGAGGCTTATAGTTGCTGCACCATAAGAAGCTAAAGGTAGTGAGAATATTTTAATAAAATATCACTTCTTATATATATTTTTTTCCTAAATGTCTGCTGCTATTGGTCACTGTCAGGGATAAAACACTGCATTACACGTACTTTGATCTGACCTGATAGGGCAACTCTTAGGTTCTAATATTCTTGTGAAAGAAAAGGACACAATATTGGAAGAAAGCTTGATTCTTTAACCAGATAGGTCAATTATATCAATTTGTTTTCTATAACTGATATCAGTACTGAGCCTGTGTATTTAAAATAGTTTTTATTTCCTATATAGTTTTCAGATTCATACAGTTTGCTTCTCTCTTCTGGATCTTTCTTGGGAGAAGTCTGTAGTTTAGATTATACCTTAAACTGCCACTGGGAAAAAAAAAAAGGAAAACTAATGTACTTGGCAGGTATACCCATAAGACTCTGAGAAAGGTAGGACCATGTCTACAGGATCTATATTAAACAGGTGATACATGAGAACAGTTAAACTGTCTGAAATTAAACTGATTTTGCTAAACAGACATGTGGGAGAATATTTTAATTTGTAAATTGTTTTTTATTTTGTGACATGGAACAAGATACTCAGTGGAGTGTATGGATAAGATTTGGACAGAGTAACTCCAGGTGCAAAGTGCATGTACAAATGTCTGATGTCTTACAAATGATACTACATTTTCATAGTTACTCCATTTTTTATCATTTTAGAAATTACAGAAAGAATGATAAAGAAGTAGGATGTCTTGGTGACATTTCTGTGTGTGTGCAGGCCCCAGTCCTGAAATACTGGGGTATCTCAGTGGATTCACTGCAGGAAGCCCACAGGTTTTGTCTCAGGAACAGCATTGGGAACTTAGCATGGTCCTCAGTGGAACTGAAGCTATGCTACTCTATAGGAAAGTTAGTGATGTCGAGTTGGGCTGTGTTATGAGCAAGCAGGCTGCCCTGCTCTGAGGTGACTACAGGTAGTGTACATTAAAAGGAAATGCTATGATGCAAGGCTCAAGCGCATGAGCTGTGTGGATTCTCCAGAGTGCAATGCCCTCTCAGGATAATTTGGTGCTGTAACTGAAGTAGCCTTGGATAGCCTCAGAAGGTGATTCAAGCACCTGCTCAGCCTCTGCTGCAGCAGTCTCAGGACTGGGACCACAGGCTGCAATCACCTGGTTTAAAATTCAAGTCTCATCACCTATTCTGCATCATAAGCTCAGGACAAGATTTGCTTGTTCATCACATGCAAAGTCCAACCTCACTGTACGGGTAAATACTTGGTCATCAGAGGAGTCTGAGTGGTATCAAAGGGAAAAGCAAACTGCAGCAGAGAACATGTATTTTAGCTTCTACAGGAGTTCTCTTTTTTTCTTTGCTTTAATTCAGATTTCCTTAGCTGCTTCCAAATCCATAACTTAACCTGCAACCCAGTATTGCCACATTCCAGATGATTTCTGACTGGAGTTGCCCAGCTGAACTTCTGTTGCTTTGATTCCAGACTCATATTTCTCAGGTCTTTCCAAGTTGCTGGAACTGCTGCCCCTATTGCGGGGAAGAGCTCTGCAGAAGGGAAACCCACAGTCTTGCTGTCTCTTCTTCATGCACAAACATGAGTTTGGGATAAGAGGAATGACATTCTTGATGTTGATGCAATATTAACTGCAAAGACTGTTTGGACAGTGAGTTTTGTAATACAACTCATGATATCTTAGGATTTCCTTAAGCAGCAATAGGAAAGCAGTGGCCTTGCTTCTATTTTAAATCAACAGGAAAACTGTGTGGAAGCAGAACTATTCTTCCTGATAAGCAAGGGTTAACTTGGCTCATGAGAAATTCTCATGATTCACAAATCTGACTTAAGAAATGGATAACCTAAAGAATAGTGCAGAGCTTCCTTGCATCCCCATTTGAGGAAACACAGAAGGAAAGGGTTCAACAGAAATAGAAGACAACTCACAATTAGAAAAACCCTCTGATATATTTAGCTAAAAGAAATATGATTTTTTTTCCTAGGAGGTGGGTTTTGATTAATGTTTGCTGATCATATCTAGGACAATAATATTTCTCATCTACTATAGGGGATATGCTGAATTATAGAAAGACTAAATAATGTTTCAGGATTTGTCTCATAATTAGCTGACCTGGATTCTTGTATGCTTTCTACATTGCATGTGAGTGTAATACATGGCTAATAGATCACATATCAGGTATCTGGCCTACTGGTGCTTTCATGGAAATTAAGGCCACAAAAGACAGGCTTGAGTCTTCTTTCCCTTGTAAGCCTCTGTCTCTGCATCACTGGGGCATTGGTTTGAGGAGAAAGAAGAATCAGAGGGGTTTGAGGGCAATGCTTCAGACTTTTACAAGCAAATCTTGTTCAGTAACTAACATGGAAGAACTGGCATCATAATTTGAGCAGCTAGATTTTCTGATTCTAAACCAAAATATAGAGGGAATGCCTGGAATGTATTAAGATTTTAGGTTTTCATTTGATAAAGAAGAAAACTTTTTGTAATTTCATTCCTACACTGTTACACTTCAGTCCTGAAAATTTAAGTTAGCTCTCTTCCAACTAAAGTTTTTGTCAATAACAGTGTCTCAAGAATAGGGGAAAGCGTATACTTTATACCTCAAACACTTCAGGTTCTGATGAGTTCTGTATCAAAAACTTAAAAGCAAACTTCTTGTCATTAAAAAGTTGCCAAAAAATAGAGCACCTTTCAAGGGATATCCCATATTCAGTGGGTGCAATTCAATCTTGTAATTGCTGTCCTTTGTTCCTGGATTGAATGGTGGGGATATGTCAAAGATGGTGAGGTGGGAAACGTTTTCTTCCAGGACTGGCAGTGAAGATGCCAGATAGGCATTAGCCTGCCTGTGAAAACTATCAAGACATTAAAAGAAGGTAGCAAGTGTCTGTGGTAAAAAAGGAATATGTAAGAATAAACCACCATGTCCAACTACATCCTAGTCTATTTTTCTTCTCTAGGCTGATGATTGAAAATTATTTTTCCTTAGTAATCCTTACCCCTAATATCTTCATTGATTCCCTACAACCAGCCTATTTTCCTATACCTACAATACTCTTTCCAATAATAATACCAAAATTATTTTCTCAGTTCTATTTTCTCTAAGTAAAAAAAAAAAATAATCAACTTCTAGCTTCTTTGTATACAGAACTGCATTTGACAGTTGCAAAGTTATTCCTTAAAAAGAAAACTGTACTGATTTCTATATGGATTTCAGCATCTCGATTTTTATTCCACCAAAGTAACAATTGCTCCTAAATTAATGGCAGAGCAGGAGCAGGGGCTCACTTATTAGAGATCCAGAACTAAATAACAACCACATTTACACTCAGGGGGATCTATCACAGCCCACCAGAGAATGTAACAATCACACTACGAAAAATAACAGTACTTTGGCTCTCATTCTCAATATCCTTGCCAAAATTAGACTGGGAAAAGTGAAGAATAGCTTTACATCCACTCCCTGCAGTATCAATGTCGTAGTTTTCTTCTTAGTTTTTAATTTATTTTGCTGCTTTACCTCCCATACCTGGGCTTACCAGTTAAACCAAACTTCATTCAGAAATTTAACTAATGAGTTACGCGATAAACATGTTGCATACACCAATATTCAATTTTCAGGTTATTTATATAGTCAACAGACTCTAGGGGTTAGTTAGAGCCCCTATTTGCCAATTTAACAGAGCTTAGAATCTCATAATTTTAAGGGGCCATTAAGCTTTCAGTTTCTTCATTTCCTGCAAGAAATGGGACATTTGCATACAAGTTCTATAAAAAGGCAGCATGATGGTATTTACCATAAGTCCAGCAGTCAAGCATTTATCATCACCTGAAGCCACTGATTTACTAGTTAACCTCTGACAATTTACCTCCTGAGTCCTTGTTTCTCTGCCTGCATAATGCATGTAAGAGCCTTCATTTACATGACTTACAGATGTGTGATGCATGCTAATAGTTTCATGCTGGCACAGGTCTTTGAAGATACAAAGTTCAACAGTGGTGCTAAATATTCTTCTTTTAATCAGCCATGCCTTAATTTCAATTGACACAGAAATGCTAACGTTTTGGCAAAGCAGCCCCAGTGGCTGAGCTCTCATGCCAGTCGGAACCTTTAGTGATGCCTCTGTTCACTCAGCTCTAGCTACACCTGGGCAGTACATCTCTGCAAGTGATTAATACTCCAAAAGCTATCTCTCAGCCATCACCTGTACACTTCTGTTAGAGTGCTTACCACTGGTATATGTGACACTTGAATATTTGTACTTCCACTGAGCAGCATGTCAGGCCTTATTTGTTACTGAGTTGGCATAACAATAAGTTGGGAAATTGCATTCGTGCCACCTGAATTCAACAGTAGATACAATTCAGCTTTTCAGTCGTCTTCACACTAGGAAGGTGTCTGCAAAAGCTGTCTGGCCATTAAAATATCACTTTGAAGATGCTGACTTGATGACTATCTCTATGTTAGTCAGTTCTAAAGAAATTTTGGAGGGAAATTTGTGGCTGATTATGGTTCTGAGAGTCTGAGGCACTAGCTTAGAACCACGGCAAGGTGACTGTACCCTAGTTAGTCTTTTTGTTTCGTATATGTATTTCTTAATGAGTTTGCCAGAAATAGATTCTATTGTCACTTGCAGAGCCTTACCCCTCAAGTAAGGCTGTAAAAGAACCAGAACAAACAGGAAGCCCTTGTCTTCAAGCCCTAATTTGAACAATATGTGTGTTTACAGAGAGCCAGCTAACAACTATTTTGCTGTATGATCACGCTGATCAGAGTTTTGCAGGTCTCTTGGCTTGGCAAAATGTAAACATATCTTGCATTTCAATGCAGGGATAGAAGACAAAGCATAGGAAAAAGATGTAGAGAGGGACCTAGAGGGGTTGTGGCCAAGGTCAGGAGATGGCTTAAGGCAACCTTTGTCTTCCAGGTATACCTGATGTATGTATATGTGACACAATCTATTCCTAAGGTTCAGTCCTGCTCACATTACCACCTTTCAAAGAAAGCAGCACTTTAGAAATGTCCATAGTTCCTGGAGTTGCCTCATAATAAATAATGTTCCAGGATTTGTCTCATAATTATCTGACCTGGATTCTTGTATGCTTTCTACACTGCATGTGAGTGTATAATAAGCTGGGTGCTGTGTGGTGGGGAAAACAGCTAGGCTCAGTTGGGTAGCGCTCAGGTAGCATGGAAAAGAGACAGAGGGAAGGTGAGGAGCTTTCTGAAATGGCTGCTGATCATCTGGCACCAAACATCTGCCTTTTTCCTGTGGACCAGGAGCTGCAGCAGTGTGCCAGCTGTGAGAGAAGTAGGAGCAGTGTGCTGTGTGGGAAGGACTGCGGCAGGGCATGAGAGGAGCTGTACTAGCAGATGGAGCTGGCTTTGCAGAGGGTGGGTGCAAACTTGGTTTCTGGGTTGTTCTCTTTGGACTACTTAACTAGGACTAAACAGCTGATAATGGAGAGCTGTGGGTCCTGGACATGAAGTAGTTGATTTACTCCAGCCCATAAAGAAGATTCCTTGCTTTCTTTTCTATAAGCTCTTGTGTCTCACTGCTATGAGATATTAAAATAGTTTCTTTACCAACTGTGTGCTGTTTGATGACAGATGAAGCATACACCATTCCTTGGAATAAAGTAGTCTGTAGTCACACTATTGGTAAAAGAAACACAGAAACCTATCAGTCTTCATGGGCCTTTGCATACAATGTGAGCACAAGGATGTAAACTACTGTGTACAGGTGGTTTAACAGATGATCTGGCATCAGCTGAGCTGTGATCACTGTCTCTGGGCATGATGAAGAAATTGTGACAAATATGAGAAAACAAGATTACTTTATCTCTATTCCCTTAAGGGATAAGGTAAATAGTGTTAGCTTGTGGTTTACATGAACTGAGTGTGTGCACATAGACAATAACATAGAACAAGTTGATATGTAGACATATCTTAAACCACTAATTCCATGGGGTCTATACCCTTTTCCATCTGAAACTGTGTAACCATGGAAATTCATTGTGTTCTTTATGAGAGGGAGGACATAAATCTGTACTTCATAGAACTACATGGTAAATAAACACATGTTAATCTCAATGAAATTATGGTTTCACTGTGATACCAATACCAGGAAAACTCTCCTTGTTACGCCATAAGTTTTCTGTTGGTGTTTATAGGGAGTGCTCAGCCTTTTTCTGAACTGTTTGATGGATTGGTCCCAAAATCCGTTTTAAAAAAAGGAAAATTAAAGCTGGGATGCAAAATCATAGAATCATAGAATGGTTTGGGTTGAAAGGGACCTTTAAAGATCATCTAGTTCAGCACTACCCTGCAATGAGCAGGAGCACATAAAACTAGATTAGGTTGCTCAGAGCCCCATCCAACCTGACCTTGAGTGTTTGCAGGGATGCGACATCTACCACCTCTCTGGGTAACCTGTGCCAGTGTATCCCCACCCTCACTGGAAAAACTTTCTTCCTTTTGTCTAGTCTAAATCTACCCTTTTTTAGTTTAAAACCATTACCCCTTGTCCTGTCACAACAGGCCCTGCGAAGATTCCCATCTTTCTTACAGGCTCCCTTCAGGTACTGAAAGGCTGCAATAAGGTCTCCCTGGAGCCTTCTCTTCTCCAGGCTGAACAACCCCAACTCTCTCAGTCTTTCTTCAGAGGAGATCTGTTCCAGCCCTCTGGTCATTTTTGTGGCCCTTCTCTGGACCTGCTCCAACAGGTCCATGTCCTTCTTGCGCTGAGGGCTCCTGAGCTGGACACAGTACTCCGGGTGAGGTCTCATGAGAGTGGAGTAGAAGGGAAGAATCACTAATCTCAAGCTGCTGGCCACGCTTCATTTGGTGTAGCCCAGGATATGATTGGCTTTCTGGTCTGCAAGCGCACATTGCTGACTCATGTTCAGCTTTCCATCTACTAGTACCCCCAAGTCCTTCTCTGAAGGGCTGCTCTCAATCCCTTCACCCTCCAGCCTGTCTTGATAATGAGGATTGCTCTGACCCAGCTGCAGGACCTTGCTCTTGGTCTTGTTGAAATCATGAGGTTCACACACGCCTGCTTCTCAAGCTTGTCCAGGTCCCTCTGGATGGCATCCCATCCCTCAGATGTGTCAACTGCACCACACAACTTGGTGTCATCTGCAAACTTGCTGAGGGTGCGCTTGATCCCACTGCCTGTGTCACTGATGAAGACACTAAACAGCACTGAAGTAGGANCAGGACCTTGCTCTTGGTCTTGTTGAAATCATGAGGTTCACACACGCCTGCTTCTCAAGCTTGTCCAGGTCCCTCTGGATGGCATCCCATCCCTCAGATGTGTCAACTGCACCACACAACTTGGTGTCATCTGCAAACTTGCTGAGGGTGCGCTTGATCCCACTGCCTGTGTCACTGATGAAGACACTAAACAGCACTGAAGTAGGAGTTCTTCATAGCCAGTACTGCATCAGCACATGTCCCTCTGAGAGCATATCTAGGAAAACTAGGAAAAAGCCCATGTTCCCTCCTCATGTGTCATGCAACAGCCATCACCCAAAGTGGTGACTTTGGACTGAGCTCCCTGTGCTCAAGGAATTGAGGAGCTGCCTTTTTCTCCCCAGCAGTTTAGGTAAAGTGAAACTTTTGACAAGTTGCCTGGTGTTTCAAAGATTCTAAAGCAGCAGAGAAATCATGAGTCAGAATAGACCTAAGGAATGTTTTCCAACCAAAATAGTTTATTTAAGTAAAGTGCAGTCTGAAGAACGGGGGCGGGGAGGGAGATGGGACTTCGGCTCAGACATTCTTATGATTTCGGCTGAAGTTTTTCAGATCCCGGGGAGGAGTTATTTTTCTTAACCCTCTCATTAGAAGTTAAGTATCTGAATAGTTACAGGCAGTTCCTCAGACAATCAGATTTTCTTACTACAACAACAAGGTCTGTGTTTTCCTGGGGAGCCGGAGGATGAGAATAAAGACACAATCAGAATGAATGACATCAGTTTTCTGAAAGGGAACATAAGAGCTCCCCTCATTGATACTACTTCTAATCTGGTGTAACTACTAAATTAAATAGCATTTCTTCAGAGTGCCACTAGTTTGAGAATCAAAATTATCTCTATCTTTAGATATTCCTTTACATTTACTGCTGTCTATATTAGTAGATTAATACTGTAATTGACTACTCCATTAATTTTACCCTAAAACTCAGCACATAAATCACAGCAAATGGATAACATCAGATGATGTGCACTACTGCCAGCTACCTATATATTTACAGCAGCATATACACAGTGGTATATTGGCACAGGGTTGGGTTTTTTTTCCAGCTTTCTGTTTGTTCCCTTCTCCCTCCTACCTTTCACCATTAAAAAAAGCCCCAACGCAGAACAGCCTTGTCTGGCTTTTGTTTCCACTGTGCCCTAGGGAGCTGCTGCAAAACTATTTTGTGGTTTGCCTTGATGCAATGCAGCTGTTGGGAAGTACAGTGTCTCTCCAGCCCTCTGAATGCTCTTTATAGCTGCAGCCATTTCCTCCTCATTCTTCTTACTAAAGCTGCTTGCAACTCCTTGATTTCAGCGTTCAGTGTTCAGACAGAGAAGGTTCATGCTGAGTATTTTCCTTATTCTGAAGTGTAGTAAGAGAGGAAGGGGAGAGAAGCCACTATGAACCACTTGGTGTTAGTAAGGAAAAGTCATCACTGACTGCAAATGTATTTAAAGCACTCTTTTCTTTTGTGCAAACCAGAAGAAGAAGTGTTAGTCTCAGAGGAAGTCTGAGCAGAAATGGTCAGCAGCATTCTTGGGCTTACCTGAAAAGTAGGCGGCTTAAAACAACACAGAGATTGATTAATTACATGCTTTGTTAGAACCCATTTTCCTGCTCCTCTAATTCTCACCAGTGCTGTGCAGAATTTCACAGGTAGTTTGCTTACAGCATATAAAAACAGACCCCAAAGTTGAAAGCTCAGAGAAGGGCACACCCTTTGGTCAGCATAATAACCACTTACCTTTCAGCAACATCCACAGGACTCATAGTTTTTTAACCAGACACATTAAAGAATTAAATATATCTGTTACTCTAAGATATGTATGAAGGACAGCTAGGAAGGACTGGTTCAACCATAGACTCTGTCTGTCTGTCTATGGCATCAAGCAGTCCTCTCTTATTTAAACACAATGTCCAATAAAACTCTCATTTAAGCCTTCAGGGGCAATTTATTCAGAGTAATTGCAGCATGCATTTCTTGAACATTTAATCACCTGACTTCAGGACCTGCAACTAGAGGAAAATGCAAAATGTTTTAAAAATTAGGATTAAATTATGAAGTGGTAAAGTGCCTTGGTGTATGTTTACTGACAGCAGTCAGTCTGCCTGAAACTCATTGGCAGTTCATATTACTTTGGTTCCCATAGCTTGGGGTAGGGTCACTCCTACAGAGACTGTGTTTCAAGACTTTAACCCTTTTAACTTCCCTGCCTTGCTGTTCTCAGAAATATCTAACCTTTGTATGCCAGTCGGGCATAGCCCAAATGACCTTGATTGATGTCAAACCTTCTTAAAAAGAGTATATATCCCATTTTTGACCATCTCAATCATCTTGTGGTTGTGGAAAAAAACCCATATATTTTATACAATAAAATATCAGAAAAGTTTAGCCCTCTAGAAAACCAGGTTTAGCACTTTATTCACCAAGACTGACTTTTAATACAGCTGAGGGTTTATTGCTGAGATGCGAATTGTTGGAAATTGCTTGGGAAAACTTCTTGAATGGGCCTTCTCTTTTAATTGCATTGCATAACAGATAGCGCTCTTTCCTTTCACTCCTTGTTAGTCTGGAGTAAATACAGTTAGACTGTAACTACCGCCAAACAGGCTGGAAAACTTAATAGCAGTGCTTCAAATTCTAAAGAAGAGTATGGTCAGAAACACCTGTCTGTGGCCCATGGACCTGGTGATACAGATGCTGAAGAAAGATTGAAAAGATTATTCTGATTCTTATCAGCATGATTTCAGAGTGTTTTGTCAGGCAGTCCTTCAGAAAAGGGACTTGGAAATAGAAAGATGGGGTAAAAAAAAGACAAGGAAATACTTTCATAAGGGAATCTACCAATCCTAAAAGGACTGTAGCAAAGTTTCCTTGAAATTCCTTCATCTGAGAACTGGAGCCCTGGTTTGGAGAACTTACTGCTGAGCCACGTTTGCTTGTGTCTTAAGGGGAGGGCTGAAGAGAAACAGTGTGATGTGTTCCAGCTAGTTAGCCATGTGGCAGTGCTGCTGTTGCTGCAATAGGATTCCTTTATCATTACGTTTCTTTTCTTGGGCTCCACTGGCAGTTCAGCACTCAGAATCCATGCTTAAAATTATAAGGTCTCAGAAAAAAAGGAGAAAAGCCTTCTCCTGCCCTCCCCCTCATAGTCTGAACATGAAATATTTGCAGTAGCCACACAGTTCCCATTGAGCAGGCAGGAAACTGTTGCCTTAAATTAAGCAC
Source organism: Brachypteracias leptosomus (assembly GCA_013401335.1). Taxonomy (NCBI): domain Eukaryota; kingdom Metazoa; phylum Chordata; class Aves; order Coraciiformes; family Brachypteraciidae; genus Brachypteracias; species Brachypteracias leptosomus. Next base: position 110,335 of record VYZX01023031.1, on the reverse strand, counting down.
AAAGCGTTGTCTGCCTATCCCTGCAACAGACTGTCAGCGCTATGATGCTGTGTATGCAATACCTAGGAGGCACGTAGCTGGCTCTGTGATGTGTTTGACCTGGGGAGTGAAGTTTCCTCAGGGCCTGGGGAGAGTTGTGTTCTGGGGAAGATTCACCGTTCACAACATGATGAGTGGGGGTTTCCTGCTCTGGCTTAACAGGGGAAAAGCTGGAGAAAACTTGCCTGATTTTTTTTTTCCCTCTCCCATATGGTAGTAGGATTCATGGACTGAATCACATCCTGGACTTAACCTCTTATGGCTGTCTCCTTGGGACTGAGTAGTTGACTTGTCCTTTTCCTTTCTGACATGGGAGCTGCTGATGGCTGTGCAGATCGACCCTGGCCTTACCTGCTTAGTCCTGGGGCTGTTGAGATGCCTGCCTATGTTTTATCATGTCATACATGTGTATGAGCAAGGCCATGTTTTAATGTGTGTATGTGAAGGATGAACTAAACAAAAAACAAAAAATCTGTGAAAAATGTATTGTTTCTCTATATGCTGTAGTTTGGTAAATGAATACTGAACTAACTGTATCATAAATGTGCAGGAGCTGATTGTTCATATAACAGTGACATACTTGCAGAGCAATCATCTCTTCCTAAGGTTTTTTTTCAAAAAAGAGGAAGAAAAAATATTTTCTCTGCAAATCCTTTTGACTGGCAGGAGTGAGTTAAAAAACAGCTGATAACTCCTCTCATTCTAGTGAATATTTAAAATTTAGTTCATTAATGACTCATGGTTACGTGTTTGCTTTGTACTTAGCTGCTTCCACAAAACTAAGATTCTGAGAAAACACAAAAATACACTGCAGAAAGTCTTTATGGATGACTGAATTAAAAATCTTAAACTATGAAACCAACTAAGATCCACAGTTTATTCACTTAACTTAAAAAATCAAAACAGGATTTTTTTTGATTTTTCAAAAAATGTCTTGTTTATTTTACAGATGATACCAGGAATAATTGACATAACATGTTACTACTTTCACCTGTAGGTGCCCGTAGAAGCTATCTGGAAAAGTGGTATGAGCTTTGCTGCTTTTAGTGAGCTAATCTTTACAGATCATCTCTGTTTTGAGGATGGGTGAAATGGTTCAAATAAATGACAATCCTGGGCTGAAAATTGAGCACCTTACTGTTTCTGCAGTACTTACATACTCTTCTCTTTATGTGATCCTGCTTCTTTTCATGTGGTATCTGTATCTGTGTATTTACAGTGTGAAGTATGGTAGGTGTAGTGGATTTTCAAGACCAACTGTTTGAAGGACTCAGTGCTGCTCCTTCTTATGGTAGAGTTGCATCAGGTAGATTGAGCTGGCCTGACATCTCAAGAGCTTTCAAAAAAGGTAGTTCCATTCCCATGTGGCCCTCACTGCACAGTCCTTTTGCCAGATTGAGCTCTCATCTAACTCTTAGGTGAACTAGCTCTGTTCACTAAACCAGCTGAAAACCAGTGATTTTTATTTTTGTACTTCTTTTCTGTCAGTTTAGAAAGCCGAATTGCCTCACAAAGCGGTCAGACAAACTTTGGACTGCAAAACTGCCTTTTTCAAGCTGTAATCTCTCAGCTTCAATCAGTTCACATGTAAATGTTCATCTTCTTCACATTTCCCAATCTGGATTTACAAAAATTGGAGTAACAAATTATTAGATCTTAGTCTGGGATTTCTTGCTGGAATCACTAGTTATAAACTTTCCTCATTTTATTTTACATATCCAAAACCTATTACTGAATGTATCTCCTTCCTATTCCTTTGCTACTCTTGTTATATTAAAATACACCAAAGCTGACCTATATTAAGGTCTTTTCTTTTAAGAAAAAAATATATTATTGAGAACTTTTCCTTTCTAATCTCTCCAAACATAGTTTCTCTCCCCCATTCTTTCTAGGTCGTCTGAAAATTTCTCTTGCTCTGTTTTCACTAGTTTTCAGTCCTTCTTTTGACTTTTGTTTCAAAACTTCCCTGGACTCCTTATGCAATTAGGTATCTGTCTATGTAAATTGCTTCATCATAGAACACATACTTTAGTAGATAGGACTGTACTTGGTGTAGTTGTGGGTATCCATCTTGCTGAGGATATATGACAAGCACTAAGTCTGAGCTTCACACTGCCCAGCTTTCTACATTAGAAGTAGTCCTACAAACTTCCTTTAGATCGAGAAAACAGGTGGTATAAGGATGTAACTCATTTAATCAACTTTAGACTCCTGCTTTTGACTGAGATGAAAAGTATGAAAGTATGCATTTTTGTTCTTGACTGTGAAGGGAACATGGTAGGGATGTTACTGTGGGAGTGGCAAGCTCAGCTACATTAGGTCTTAATTTACTAAGATAAATTCCTTCCTATTAGAGTTAAGAAAATTCTCCTTTCACACATTTATCTAAGTTAGCTGCAAAAGCTGGCAGAATTGAAAAGAAACAATTTCTGTTCTATTTTTATATGTAGTCCCCGGTCTGCTTTGATTAGTCATTTAGGTAACAAATATAAGAGGAAGGTTTATGCTATAGTTAGGGAATCAGTGAGATGTGGGACAGACTCCTACAGACCTCTTGACTTGGTGTAGAGCCCCAGATAGCTGGGCTGCTGTGACCTACGCTTGCTTCATTTGTATTGCTGGCTGTAGCTTCCCCCAGAAGCCTATGGGAGAAGGCCATGTAAGAGCCAGCTGCCACTGGGCTGAGTTGCAGTGTGCTTTCACTTCAACCCATACAGTCTGTCCCAAATAATAAAGGAAGGGCTTAATTTCAGTTTAGGTGCAGAGAGCTTAGCCATATGGGCATGAGCTCTGTTGTGCCTCTTGCCCACAGGCCCTGACAATAGACCTTGCTCATTGTATCTACTAGTATAGATGTAGGAAGCTACAACTACTACTACAACTGCTATGTTTCCCACTACAACTAGTAGGAGAAATAGGTCATAGGAATATGACCCAAGTCTTGCCTCTCTCCTAAAAATAAGCATATCCCATTCTGCTTTAATTAGAAGCCTGTGTGAAACTGGGACTTCCAGGCCAAAGCTGCTCCCTGTATGATGGCACTTTAGTCATCTTTAGTATCATTTCATCATTCCTGCATGTCAAGTATATGAGCAATTGCTGAAGCAGATACCAGAACTGAGGGTTTGGTTGATGATCCTGTATCACAGCTTGAGTTCTGTACTCCTGCATTTGTAAGTGAAGACTGCGACTGCTATATCTTGAACTGAGATAACAGTAGTTCAATCAGTGGACACAAAGTGATCTTAATGTAATCTCTTTAATTTGTGCCCATCTGGCACTTAGGCACAGGTTTGCATGTGTGTGAAACCCTACAAGAACGTGGGTACTGAGTCTCTTAGATTAGCTATTGGGTAAGCAGTCCAGTAGCTGTACCTCTCGCTCCTAAATTACTTTTCTTTGGAGAAAACCTGGCAACATAAGGATGCTCATGTGCTTATTCACCTGGGCAAGTTTTTTCTGGATCTCTAGGATATGAGTGCTTAGTTAGAGTTTTAAGAGTTTTGGTGGATCTCACACTTCATTTATCTGTGCTTCAGTTCACCAAGGATTAATTGCAAACAGTAACAGGTCTTTGTCCTATAACCAACTCTGAGAAGAAATTCAATAAAATTGCTGTGAAACACTGAGAAGTTTTGAAAATTTGAGAAAATTTTTGCTACTGGAAGTTACTTTATGGAAGTTAGGTAGAAGGCTGTGTTTTGCATATTTCAGGCTATATAAAACATGTAAATATGCAAGATTTAGGCTATAAAAGAAGACTTATGTTGGCCTTCTTTCCATAAATTCTTACTGTTTAAAAAATCCTTCTCATAGAAAGTTTGAGGCCGCACAAAAAAAAGTTTTAAAATAAAAAAAATGTATAGTTTAACTCTGAAAGAAATTATGTGAAATCAAGGCAGTGCACCACTAAAACCCAAGAATTAGGGTAAAAAAATCTACAAACACACTTCAGTCTTGTGAGATAAAATGCTGAAGCAAGCTAGGAGATGTTTTTCTCCACTTTTCAGTTTATTCATGCTGTAACAGGAGAATCTACCTACTTGGAAAGTGTAGTTTGTTCTGGCACAGTAAATTGTTTACTAGGGAATTTGCTGCTTATTGAGTTATTTCTAGATCAAATACTTTTCTGACATACATGCAAACCCACACACATAAACACACACATACGTATCACATGGTGTCCTCAGTTTATCTACTTATAAATATATGAATAATCCTCTTAAATGCAAAAATTAAAGGAATCTTACAGGAACATTTACAGTTTTCTGAATACAATAATGTTTAAGCTCTCTTGACATTACAAAGAAGTTCACATAGACTTACAAGACTGAAGTCTATGGCTAAGATGTGAACTCTAGTCCTCCTGTGCAGAAGAGTTGATTGGGTACAGAGGAAGTGAAAGGGAGGAAAACTCCAGAAATGCGTGTCTCTAGAAATGCAGCACCACAGTATTAGCTGATTTAGCTGAAGTTCTCTCAGCGGAGCTGCGTCCATTTACCCCAGTCCCAGACCCAGACTCACTTCCACTGCTGCTCTTTGAATCCTTGCCAGAGCGAGGTATAACTTAAACCAGAAACAGATGTGGATGGCTGTAGCTGAGCTGCAGAATATATATAGGCTTCGTATGTGTTAATTTTCCATGTGTTTGTAACAGGGTTGCTGAAATAACTTTAAAATCTTGTTGCTAATGAACCCTGAATGGTGAGAAAGGCTTCTCCATTGTTTGCTGCAAATTATCTTTCATTTCTACTTCCCTGTTTAGATTGCACTGCATTTATTTTGAATTGTTTTCAGCCCTTTCTGCTAAGCATTATGGGAGCCCGCACTTAAGTGATTGCAAATGTTTCTGTGGTAATCATTTCCATTAGAGATGCCAGCTGGATTGTCCCCTGTTAACTAGCTGAAACCTCTGTCCTTTGCTTTTCAAAAAATAAAAGCACAGTGGGATAAATATTTTTCATTTGTATAAATATGGTTCTGGAAGCATAGTGTGCAGGTACATAGGAATGTATAAAATGAGCAATCTCTGAAGCAGAGATGCGCCATAGTAAAAATTCTTTTTCAGTGCACTGTGGTTTTGGAAGGCAGACCAAAAGAAAAATGAGAGGTTTCCAGAAAAAACAGCGTACTGAGCCAAACTAAGCAAAATACTCAAAGTGAGCAAAGCAAAGCAAAGCAAGAGTCCGTTAACAGTTCGTAGCAAGAGACTGTATTTTCTTTTCCAGCCTCCTACCCCAGGAACTTTGTTTTAACATCAAACAAAAAACACAATAGGAATAAACAGATTGCTGGGCATGCATTGGTTGTGCAAAACATATGCTTACTCCAAAGCTAAAATAATGGCTACCTTTGGTTGTGATTTAATTCTTTTTAATGGAAGATTCACTCCTGTTGTTCATTTACAGATCGAGACTAGATCGCTATATATTGTCTTGCCTTAACTTTGCAACCTGATTAGGTGTTTATCCTGTTTATTAAAGCACTATCAGATTTCCTGTGGTTTTTTCAAAAGAAAGAACCTTTCTTTAATAAGAAGGGATGCAGTTGCATTTATCCCTTGAATTGTGGGAGTAAGGAGAATGTTTAGGAATATTCAAAGTTTCACATTTTTTTTTCCTATGATGTTTGTGCAGTCTGAAATGAAGGTGGAGAAAGAGAGTCCAGTTTTCCCACTGTAAGAAATTCCATGGCTGCATTTCCCTCTGAGTAAATCTTCACAATCTACAGTGGCTTTTGCAGCTTTAATACTAAAATCTTGAGCAGCATATCTGTCAACTTGTTCATTATTACCCAAAGTGGTGACATTACAGAGGTGAAGAACCATTACAGAACAGATCTGCAGGGGAAGTCAAATGGACTAAGCTTACGACCAAGATTTCCAGCCTCTGAAGTTACCAACTGATCTTTTAAGTTGAAATTCACTTCCTGGGCATGGTACCAGCACAGGGCCATCTTGCCACGTATGTCCCATCTCTGCGTGGCTCATAGGAATGTGAAGTTGTGTTGGCTCCCTGTGCTTGCGGGAGTGTAACAGTGTCATTGGCAGTTTGTAGGCTGGTTTTGCATCAGAAAAGAGCATTCATCTCTCCATGTTTATTGAAAAAGGAAAAGGGAATTCCTCTGAGTTTCAGAAAAATCACCTGAAGAATGGAGCATTCTGCAGGGGTGACATGTAGAGCATGAGACATATGTAGCATGTGTTGTGGGAAGGGTGAGATATTTCTGTATTCCTGATTCTTGTTGGACTGTTCAAAGAAATAGCTAATAAGATAGAGAGATGGGGTATCTTCCCAACAAAAAGTGCTCTACTGGATTTCAATAGTAGGAGTGTCTAATTCATCAAAATGATGACAATTTTATCAGACAGTGGAACTTTGCAGATAAAGTGAGGAGAAGCACTCCATACTGCTATGCATCTGGAGATGTCTCAAACATCTTTTAAACAGAAAAAGTACTGAATAGTCGTGCTATTCCCCCCAATTCAGAAGATACCACCTATAAAGAAGGTATTTTCTAGGACTCTGAGGCCACTAATAGGTCTTCCTGGTGACCAACCTTACCCTGGGGCCTCCACCCTGACCCATGGGTCTGGGAGCCCCATTTCAGCTCAGCCTAGGGCCATCAATCCCTCCCTGACTTATGTTTTAGGTGTCCTGTGTGCAGTCCTGTTTCTGGCTCTTGCCTTCTGGATGGGCTTGGGCACTGTGCAGCAGGCAACTTGTGTCTTGCATGGACTTTGGACCCACAATGTAGTCTTATCTCTGGCTTGTCTTCTATTGCTTATGACTGAACTCTTCAGAAGGACCCTGGACCTGATTTCTTGCATGCTGAATCTCTGGATCTTGATGGACCCTGTTACCAGCACCTGGCTCTGCCTGCTGTGTTGCAGTCATACACTCCTACCTTCCTGGAAACTATAACTTATTTAGGGAAAAGAAGAATTTTTGCTGAGGTACCACACCTCAGATGGCATTTGAAAATGAACACACACTGAAGACTCCTGTGGTACCTGGCATTGAAAAGAAACCATTCTTTGTGTTCTGGTGAAATGCAGCACTGTGCAGCTGTATTCCCATCAGTTAAATTGCACTATGTTCCTTATTATGGAATCTGTGTCATTCCGTTACACATATCCTTGTGTTTTGAGCAGTTAACTTCAGTATCCTACTTCAGTGAGAAGTACAGAAAGTCCTAAAGAAGCCAAGTACTTTAGAAGAATGTCATTACACCTATTTATCATCCTGTTAATTACTAGACTATTTTGAAGTCATTGGAAAAAATCAGAAATGCAAGAAGTAATTTTTTTTTTTGACAGTGAAAATGGTTACTGATCTGTTTTCTGGCTGGTTGTCAGTTGTTCTAAAACTGACATGAAAAGTAAGCTAAAGAAAGTGGTGGTTGAGTGAGTTAATTTTCATCACCAACCTGCAGCTGATCACTGCAGACATTAGCGTGTCTGGATGACAAGAGGAAGCGTGCATGAAAAGTTGTTAAGCATGTGCTACTGAAGTTGTAGTGACGAGCCCTCAGCAAGTGCATTTCAATGTCAGCAGCTATGTACAGCTACATCAGCTGATCCCTTCACAACCTCCAAGGCACTCCACCTTCAGAAGGAAACTAAAGACTCTGGAATGAAGAATCCTCTGCATTGGTGAGGGCTTACCCCAGACAAATCTCTATGCATACAGAAATAATTCATGACTTGTCTCCCCAGTCACAAGCCGCTTCACCTTATGAATGAATGGCATTGTACAGCCTCCAGCTGAGAAAAGTAAATATAAACAGGGGACCCCCTTCCCTCCATTTCGTATCCATAAAAGCAGTAGTCACATGTCAGAGCTGGAATTTGTACTAGGCTTTTCTCATTAACCTAGAAATTGTAGCCAGCTGAATGTCACAGCCTGAGAGATATGCCTCAATGTATAAACAAAACCCTATGGAAAGAATGACCATGTTGCAGCCTGCCTTAGTTTAGCTTACTTTCTCAAAGTGTTTTTAAAAAAACCCAACAAAATGATTTCATTCCCATTTACAAGTCTTCATGCTGCTATTATCCTCTCTACCTTAGAGAGACAGAAACAAAAATATTTAAGCTGCTTTTATTGTTATGATTACTAGTTTGCACCAGAGGGAAAAAAACCAAGCTAGAAAGCAAAAGAAAACATTTTAGCCTGGCAACTTAAGGGTGAACTCTGTTATCAGCAGTAGTCAAGTTCAGGCTTCCTTAGACAAACTGTGTCTGCAGGAAAGCAGAGCAAGTGCGACCACCCTGTCACCCTTCAAGGGCTCTGGACGTATTTTGTCTCCAGTCTCAGGCTTGCTTCTTTGGCAAATATGAAAATCAGTGAGTCCCAGCCCTGCGGCTCCTGTTCCAGTAATGACCCTGGCACCACCTCTCCCCTTGACTGACTGGGACTGTGCTCGGAGGAGGAGGTGCTGAGAGGACAACTGGACTCTTGACCGTGGCCAGGAGTTGGGCAAGAGAGGTCTGAAATAATAGAGACTGAAGCAGATTTTCAACTTGAATAGGTAGGCCTATAATGATGGCTTTTATTCAGTTGGAATAAGGACTTTCAGGATCTGGCCCACTGTGAACTTTTGCTGAAATCTGCCCATGTGTCTTTCTTTGCATGAAGAGATTGCAATATACTGCATTCTGCAATAGAGAACTGTGTATAGCTTAGACAGCAAGCACGGAAGCTGAAGCTGTCCAAGGCTTTTCTCAGATGCACACTTCCAAAAGGAGGATGTTTATTGAAATGGTATTTCAGATCTAGAAGGCTTTTACACCTGACCCCAATCCATTGTTTGAAAAATGCTTTTCCCTTTGGGCAGAATGCAGCAGAGATCTGGTATATGGCAGAAAAATTAAACCCTGAAGATCTCACAGGAAACTTTACAGGCTTTTGTTTTAGAATTCATTTACTGGAGTCACCAGGAGATAAACCCATTGTCCAAGCCTTTATCCAAAAAAGCAGTATGAATCATGTTAGAACTGTATCACACGAAACCAAACCCAACCTATAGCCATTTAAGGTAGGATGCATCCCACTTTGTGTATCCTCACATCTCCAGAGAGATTCTAAACTTTTATTAGGACAGAGATCCAGCATTTTCTCCTCCAAATTAAGTATGATATTCAGTAGCTGACCTCTTGGAACCGATGAAGTAACTCATTGGTAGCTCTAAGGGGCTTCATTTTCAAATCCATTGGTTTCATATGGAATAGTCAAAGGTTCCTTATAGTAAAACTGGGTCTTCAAAGGATGCTGGAATCAAACTACCTGCTGCTGGAGGCATGCTGCAGGATCATGGCTGCTTCCATAACCCCATTATCACTTCTAGAAGCAGACAAGGACTGCCAAAATATGCTGTTAACTTCATAAAGTGCAGTTACTTAGAAGAGACTTAGCTGAAAAAGAAAATCACTGAACAGAATTAGTTCTGTTCTAACTCAAACCGGGACACATGGTTTGAGTCTAGTCTATCTGATTCAGCACTAAGTATTCAAAAGCCTGGGTACGGCACTGCTCCAGTGAACCAGGAAGATAATTTCATAACTTCCAAGGAGAGGGCATCAACAACTTCTCTGAGAAACCTGTTCCAGTGTCTCACTATCCTCGCAGTAAAGAATTTATTCCTAGTATCTAATCTATATCTATGCTCTTCCAGTTTGAAACTGTTACCCCTTACCCTGTCATTGCACTGCCTAATAAAGAGACTCTCCCTGTCTTTCCTCTTGGCCCCGTTCACATACTGGCAGGCTGCAATAAGGTTGCCCTGAGCCTTTTCTTCCCCAGGCTCAACAACCCCAACTCTCTCTGTCTGTCATTGTAGGTGAGGTGCTCAAGCTCTCTGATCATCTTTGTGGCCCTCCTCTATACTTGCTCAAGCAGGTCCATGTCTTTCTTACACTGGGAACCCCAGTGCTGAACACAGTACTCCAGGTGAGGCCTCACAAAAGTGGAGCAGAGGGGCAGAATCTCCTCCCGTGGCCTACTGGCCATGCGGCTTTTGATGCAGCCCAGAATGCAACTGACTTTCTTGGCTGCAACCACATATTGTTGGCTCATATTCAGTTTTTCATCTACCAACACCCCCACGTCCTCAGGGCTGTTCTTATTCCACTCATCACCCAGCCTGTATTTGTGTTTGGGATTGTCCTGACCCATGTACAGGACCTTGCACTTGACTTTGCTGAACTTCATGAGATTTGCATGGGCCCACCATAATTTAGGCCCCAAAAGACACAAACACTCCAAAACAACATCTCTACACCCAAGGAACTTTCAGAATTTCATATAACAGATCAGAAGTCTACATGAATGTGCCCCTTATCATAGGTTAAACCTGCATCATACTAATTTCCATTACTTTTATATTTATTACATGCACAGATCATCACTGCATTTCTGTTGTGTGTCATTCTGCAAGATATGTTCTTCAGAACATCAGAAGCTATTTTAATGCACTAGTAATTCTTATACTTAAAGAAATGTATCATTTTAGTTTGGGTTGATGTAATATTTAAGGCAGGTAATCTACATATAAATTGTACAATAAGTTCAAAATATGCATATGAGTATATTGGTTGAGTAGAAGTTCTGCTGAAATTGGAAATCAGGAATTATTTTGTACAGAAGTAGAAAGAAATAACTGACATGAAAAGGTATCAAAGTGTGTCCTTTTCTGTTGGATAGATACTACATCTTAAGTATGTATGGATGAATATCTTCCATGGTAGTTAATAAACAGTGTGACTTTGCAGGACCAAGTTAAATAAACGTATCAGTTGGGTTTGTTCCCTGCTAATAGCAGTTGTTTCCTGAAGTGATATAAAGTTAAGCACTGCAGCTGAAAGTCAAACCCTAGATTTGGTGGCAAGCTACAACTAAAGGAATTTAAACATCTTACAGAAAATTACTCAATGTTGCCATTTAGGACTCCAGGCAACAGAGGTAGCTCCACCGTTCCTCAAAAGTCTCTTCAGGGTATGAACAATTTCTATGAAACTCATGATACACTTTAACCTTGTCTTTGAAAGATCACTTTGGAGATAATGTGGCATTTCAATCAGTTGTGGAGACTGAGGACTCCATGGACTCCATTATACGGCCACAGTAAAGCTTCTGAGTTGAAACCCTGGGCCCTACTGAAGCCAGTTGTTTACCCTTTAATGAATATAGCTGAATGTAGCAGAATATAGCCTCTTCCAATTTTACACCCCTCTGTAACACTGTATGGGCCTGGAGAGTAACTTCTGCAAGCACCAGCAGAAGGCTTTTCTGCTTATGTAAAAATGTATCCCTACACTATCATGTCAAGGTATCTAAAAGGTGGATGTGGTGCAGAGTGCCTCTTTGACACTTTAATTCCAATTTCTTAAACTAGCAAGATTTAACTAATTGTAGTGTCTTTCTGTTCCCATCCTAATGATATTTTAACTTTCTGACCATTTTTAACTACATGTGAGAGAGGGTTAGAGGCCTTGGAAATATTGTGCTCCTACAAGTTTCATGGAAACAGGATGCTGAGTGGAAGAGAGGGACCTGAGTTAGAGCTTCTACACCCTGCTCTGGGAAAGTGACACTTGAGAGCACAGTCATGTTACTGGACACCAAACTTCATTTCTTTTGCTGCTCATGAAGCTCATTGTTTTTTCTTCTTATTTCTCTCTTCTTCTTTTTTTCTTTTTTCTTTTATTTTTTCCCAAGCAGCTGAACTGCAAGCTACGGCTGTTCCTAGGAGGCCATGATCTGGCATAGGTTTGAATCAGCTCCATAACTTGCACTTCACAGGGGTTCTCTATCAGCATGAAATCTCTCAGTATCTGCCTCTCTGAGCTTTTTGACCAATTTGGCCTGAATTGAACCAGAGATGGAGCAAAAACCTTGTTCTTTGATGTCTGTTATCTCACTGTAGTTACTAATGCCCTTTATCTTCCTCACTGCATAGGTAAAAAGCTGGAAAGCAGTAAGAAGCAAGGATTTTTTTTATCCAAATGTTTTTAAATCTCCAGTGGGGAAAATCAGGAAATGTGAACAAATGCATTGCTAACAATGGGGAGCACTAAAAATGGTCCAAGGCAATATTGTGTTACTGAATCTAAATTTAATTTTTTTACAGAAAGTTTCAGTCAGTCTAAAACAATCCGGCTGCGAGCTACGCTAAGTATCCAAAACCATTTCTGATGATAGAAGAATAAAGTATACTTTTAACAGTTTGACTCTGAATTTCCCCACAGAAAGTTTTAATTCTTCCAAGTTTTTGTATTTGTGTGCTTTACTCCGTAGTGTTAAAATATTATTTTAATTTAGGTGTATAATTTGTTTTATTTCCTTATTAAGGACAGAAATATTATAATTTGGATAAATTGTTTCAGAAAGACTGGTCAGATGGTAGTTTACCTTTGCTAAACTTTATGCACACAAACATACTATCCCTTTTTCTGGTCTGAACTGTAGATGTTTTCAAGCACCTACTTCAGGAGAGGCTTTAGTGAGGTTATACAGATCCCACAGTATCACTAAGTCCAACAAAAATAGTTTGGACTGAATGAACCAGTCATTGACATGATGGGCTTTTTAAGCTATCCACACAGAGCTCTAACCACATAAGAGACTAGAAACCACCAACACAGCCACCTGTGGAGTTCATTAAAGAGCCAGATGTTGTTTCAGAAAAATAAACACTTCCTCTAGCATGGCATCTAAGTCCTGCAATTTTCTTTCAGTGGAGGGGCATTAATGTAACAGAGTTGGATGGCAATCAGCTGCTCTCCTGCTCTGACACTTCAGCCACTTCATGTCACTTTGTTTTTTACTGTAAAATAGATATTAGACATACAGGTGTTAAGTTCATATCAGTGTTCAGTTCATACACAGGGATGTCTGTACAGAATGGCTAGACATCAGAGGGATTTGTGCACACATGTAATTTCAGTTTTCATGCAATCACAGAATTTATATAGTAAATAATGTCTAAATTATTCAGTTCTCTCTATTCTGGAAAATGGGATACTGCTTCTGTTCCCCACACTAGGAACTTATGTTCAGGTGATCAATAGGGCACTGAGAATAAACAAAAGAGATAACTGAACATCAATCACCACCTGAGGAAAGTCCATAATAGTATTTATTTTCTAGATGATCCAACACTCTTCTGAAAAATAGCACTTAGGTAACTTAACGTTCACCTTTAAATATCTATATCAACTTCCTCCTGTCTACATAAAACATGACTTTCGGGAAAACCTTCCTTATGCCTTTCATTTTTCTCCCAGTTTTGGTATTTGTTCTCCTTATTGCTCCCAGCATAAGCTTTTTATGATCAGTTTCAACTCTACATATGTCCCTGTTCTTTTCTGCATGTTTTGACATCTCAGATCAAGTATGAATCTTAATAATCAGCACACAATGCCAGCTCTGATAATTCATAGAATGGTTTTTACAGCAGATACTTCAGCAGGCTCTTCTGTCTTCAGACCCATCATGTCTGAGATAGAGCCATGGCTGAGTGAACACCCACTTTTTTACTTCCTATGAGCACCTGCAGCAAAATGCTGTACTGGCTTGCTGGGCTCTAAGGAACAATTGAACAATGTTAACTAAACTCTTCCAGAAAGGCTTCTTAGCTCTTCATAGTTCATAGAGCTGCAAATACACTTAAGTATTTATAAATGAAGGGGTTTAGACATACTTCATTAAAAAACTACCCAGTGGACCCAAACCCAGATAAGATATCTCATACATGTGGCTCAAAGTCCCTTTCCAAACCTCTAGATAAAAGCTGGCATTTTCATATGTGGTGAGTATTCAGAATGTGAGCATAGAGGTACCAAACCTAGCTAAGAATGCATTATGTATACATGGGAGTTGCAACATCATCCAGACATCTGAATTAATTCTAGCATCAGAAACCATGGGAACCTGAGGCTTCACATTAGGATAGGAGCAACATTGAGTGGCTGTGTCTGTTAGGCTTTGATGTCTGAGTTACCTCAGGTATTTGTACACAGAATTGTACTACCTGGTGTTGACACACCCTCAGTCTCTCTATGCCTCAGTTCCCCCCTAATTCACAGAGAAGTGGATTGCAAGGCTTTTGGATACAGAGGTAGCAAATTCCTAGTTTCCTAAATGGAATTATGTACTTTGTTTTACACAGTGAGGTTTGAAGTGTGTAATATCACCCACTAAGTCCGACTGAGATGTGATGGGCAGTAGGGTAGAAATTAGTAGGCATTTGGGAAGAGCTTTGTGCCTTGAATTACTTCTATGCTGCATTTCACTTGTGCAGTGACTGAGGAGCGCTATGCTGGGATATGCTTCTGCTGATGTGGCATCAGAATTTCCAAGTCTGTCAAGTAGAAGGTATTCCTGTTACCTCCGCCTCCTTTTGTATGCTGCAGCCCTACAGACGTGGCAGCTTCCTGAACCGTTTCCCAATTACACGGTATGCATGCTGTATGGCCCTTGTGAGGTCAGGACAAGAAGAGGGTCAACAATTCCAAATTAAAAGCCATACAGCACAAAAAAAAAAAAAAAAAAAAAAACTGAGGAGTCCAGAATAAAAGGCAAAGATTTTATTATTTTTTTCCTTTCCACAGAGAAGTATAGTAGTGCCTCAGCCTGATACAGGGAGATTGAGAATTGTGAGATCTCAGGATCTGAGTTTTGTTTGTTTTGTTGCAGTTCCTCAGTAACATAAAAAAAAAGCCATTATGATTTGACTAAGGCTTACAGGATTGAGACATTTGCAAGGGAAATCTTCAGCCTCTTTTTCTTGCTTCTTCTGAAACAGGAGAAGCTGGGAGGCAAGATGACTCACTCCCTGGGACTTTTAATTTTATGTGTTCATAGCTGTTGTGAGAGAGGCCAGGCTGTGGAACACCCGGAGCCTCGAAGGGTTTTATTACCCCCTTCCACGTCATCTTGCAGTTCTCAAATCCCTGGAAGAAATATTCAGGCAGAGCAGGGGGGAAGGGAATCCTTTGCTTTTTGACCCGCAAGTTTTCTTGCACTCATTAAAAAAGCCTTTGAGTCTTTAACCCATAAGAATATATTTTGCCAACGTTCTCTCTGAGTGTATTTCTACTTCCAACAAGTTTGTTTGGAACACCCAAGCAGTGAACATTTTCCTTTTCACCATGGAAAAAGACATTTTGCCCCTCTGCTCTGTGCCTGTACTTTACTATTGTGTTAGGAGTAAGTTTTTCTATCACTTCTGAAGCTTTCCATTCTTAAACAAAGGTACTTGGTTGTAAAAAACAATGCTGGGGGAGTAGCAATATTTCTGAAAAATCACAAAGAAGTAACATAAAGCTAGAGGACACTTCTCAGTTATATACCTTGAGTAGGATATAGTTTGTCACTGAGCTAGCAAAGTAAGTCACTAGCAATTTGCAGCTAAGCATTGAGGCGCTTGCATTTCTTTTAGAAAAATACACAGAGCATGAGCTATAGTTTCCTTAGCAGCACTGGGAAGAGCAGTCTTAATGAATGGCAAATGTTTAAAGTTCCCTGCTCTCCCCACCCATCTAAAAAAGTTTCCTTGCTCCTTGTCACAACATAAACACTGTATGTAGCGTTATTTTTTAAACTTAATCAGAGATGATTCACACAGCTGTGCAACAAAAGAATGAAAAAATAATCTGGAAAACACATGCAGGATAGAGGCAGGGCTTTGAACAGTCTGTGCAGAGTAAGATAAAAAGAATCTCATGGAGAAACTCTGCTAGGAGAAGCTGGCTTGTTTCACTTCGTGACGTGTCAGGAAGATACAAATGACAGACCATATTCAGGCTGAGCACAAAGCCTGGGCAAAATCTAGGAATAGCCTTTGTTAAGCTGCCCCCTGGTTCTTGAGGAAGAGATGCACCAGAGCTCAGGATCATGCAAACTAAGGAGGAAACTTTAATGCTTATTAATACAAGTGTCTTAAAATAATGAGATTTAGAAAATATGAGATCACCAATGAAAATTGATAAAATGAAATTGTAAAATTAAAATTCAAGAATGCTGAGAAATTTTCTACTTTTTCAGAGTTTGGTAAATGCCTATTTTAGTTTGCTTGAAAAGTTTTTCTTATTGCTTTTATTGTTTCTGATAGTTTTGGTGATCATCATTTTTACTAAACCCACCTTTTTACTTAAAAAGTAAAAAAAAAATTCAATAACCCCCTTTTTTTTCCACTAAATCCCCCCTTTTTTT
>VYZX01023031.1:55895-89580 GCA_013401335.1 Brachypteracias leptosomus | reverse complement strand
ATTGTGAGGATTCCTTAATTAACACTTGGATGAGGCTTACACAAAATTTATTGCCCATGTGGAAATATAAGTATTAAAGCTATGACAGCTCTATGCCTCTAAAGCATATCCTGCTTGAAATGATTGCAGAACTTTAATCACGAACAAATAAACACGGGTCTAATTCTGCAATTGAATTTCATCTGTTAGTTCCCAGCATAGTTTTATTCTTCTTATGGAATAATTAATTTTCCTGTGCCCTATAGCATCATAAAGCTATTCACAAGAAAATGAGAGATCGTATACAAGTGTCCCATTTCTTCCATTTCACCTGGCAAGAACACTAGAGAGTGAAGGGAACGANGAAGCGCACGAGGCTACGGCCAACAGCCAAGCCAGGCAGCCAATGCCTTACCCAGTGCCTATATAACCCATAAGAGTACACAGAGGTGAGCTGTGTGGGTTGCCTAAGCACAGGTGATTATTTTCCAAGGCTCCTCACACTTACTTTTCACTTTGTGTCTCCTCAAGGATTATGAGAAAATCATATACGTGGATTTTGCCTGGCATATCTGTTAAAGAAAGAAAGAAATATTCTGCCTCATACTGCCTTAGCACAAGTCACTGAAGTGTTGCTAACAGGAATTAACCTATATATTATTTTGGCCTTGAGATCTACATACATATGTATACATTTAGCCTAAGATGTATGACTTAATCAATGCTCTCCATTTAACAATCTCCAACTTCTTACTTGAAGTTTGGAGCTGCTTATGGTATTGTCTCATTTTCCTCCCCTAATGTTTCCTTTTTGTTTGGCAGTTCTCTCTTTAATCCAGAAATGGTGATGGGACCAATGGGTCGGCTGTCAAACTTTTGCTTCCTGCTGTGAGCACTATAAATATTAACCACCTGGGATGAAGAGATTTTGCTTGAGGCCAGGTGCAGATGCAGCAGAAAAATTACCACAGCCTGCAATAGCACTGGCAAAAGGTTTTGTAAGAGCCTATATCTGTTACATTTCTCGTAATTTGTTAACAAAGAGCATAAAACAAGTGCAAGTACCCAAATGGGAAGAAATGTGAAAGGTACAACTGTTTGAGAGGCCTGAAAACATGGGGAAGAAACTTAATTAACACTGACTACATGGGACTAACTCCAGCTGTCTTTCTACATGGGGAAAAATTGGACACCTCTCTCCCATGAGTAGTTCCACTGAAGTCAGTAAAGCTACTCATGTGAGCAGAGCATCAAGCATTAACCCCTCAGGCAGAGATGAAGTTAATCTATCAACAAAGACAGCATTTTGGGTGCTTAGTCTCTATTCCAAATAAATGAGATGTCAGATTTGCAGAAAAGTAGGGATGCAAGAAAAAAATCTTTACATGACTGAAAGTGGGGATTACAAATGATGGAGCCCAGAGGCTTCATGAAGGTGCAAGACAAGATGAATTTTTGCATGCCCTGATAATAGCCTGCAGAAACCATTGAGGAATTAGGAATAGAAAGAATTCATTCCATACAGATTCCTAGAGTATCATAATACAGTGACACAAAAGCAAGAAGGAGAGAAATGAGACTTGCTGGGAACTCATGTTTATGTGCTGTGGAGTGCTGGATTTCTGTTTTCTCTTGCTGCTGTATACTGTTCTTTACCCATGTGAGATAAACCACCAAGGTCAGAACTGCAGTTAGAAACTCTTGAAAGAGGTAACCTCCCAAGGACAAGGACTCACAGGTAAACAGGTATTAATGATCGTTATTCTGATCAGAATAGTTTTTGAAAGAATGATTAGAAACGTGCTTTCAGCTCTTTGATAAAATCTCCAAGAACAGCCCTTATCATCAGTACTTGACTATAATGGATGAAAATGCTAGGTTTTCCAGATATTGATGTGAGAGAACTGCAGCCTGAGGTGGTTGTGAAGATGTCAGAGCTTCTGAATGTCAGGAGAAATCCATAAACTTCTGCCATTTTATTGCTCTGTAGCTGTAGAGTTTTTCTTTATTCGAACTTTCTTTTCCAGTGCTTCTTCTCACATAAGATCTCTGTTGTTACTTATAGAGGTGAAATTCATGTATTCCTGTCAGCATACCCGAAAGAGACAAACACGTAATTAATGTAAATGATTATTAGCACCATGCTCACTTATTCCCCCATTCTTCATGCTTTGACCTTTCCCAAAGGAAATGAGTATGCTCTGAGTAAATAAAAAATATCTTGCAAATAGCTCCGCATGAATTAACTTGATGGTACCAACCCAACCTTTTTTAATTGGGTATTGGTAATCATATAAGCAAATGATTACACTGATTCCTACGTTTGAGCAGAATTATCCAGGTCCTCAGAGACAGACATGAAAGCTACAAGCAGCAATGCCCATTTGCCAGCAGAACCAGCAGTCCTAAGGCCATTTCAGAAATTAATTACACTAGGTTACCCACTCTTTTCCAGAGATGAGTTTTTCATGTCAGGAATGAGGCACACTGGGCATGGGGACTGCTTTTCCAGCCCTGAAGAATCAGGGGGTTTCAGTCTTCAGGTCTCTCAAGTGAGGATGTCTGACAAATTGAGTTATTTTCTCCCTCTTTCAATGTTACTGAAGAACCCTGGAAATTATCTTTCAAAGTGTTCAGGGCAAAAGTGGGAGGGAGAAAGGGAAGAAGATGCTACAAGGATAGATGTACACCAAAATAATTCTGTGGAGTTGGACGTTTAGTGATGTGGGATACACAGACCCAAGTTCTTGCTCAGGGTCAAAACAAAGACTTAGCTGTTGGAATTCAGCACCCCGAATTCTTGGTTCAGAAAAATATAATCCAAATGAATACAATCCAGGCTATTTGCACTGCTCATCTTTTTGGACCTGCCTTGTCATGACACCTAATCTCATATTGAAGCTTCTCAGACCTGTAGAGACGATCTTGGACAATTGTTGCCAATAGTTTCTCTGAAGTGAATACAACCCAACACTTAGTAAGGGGGAAATATTCAAAGAGCATGTAAGAACTTTACAAAAGATATATATTTTTATTATTTTCTGTTAAAGAAAATTGTGGAGTGCACTTCTGAGATCATGTTGGTAACTGAGTGGCTAGTGGGACAGAAACTTACGTCAGTGTAATTCACGTAGGTATCTGACTTCCCAAAGAACCTTTGCTGAGGCTGATCTTACTGATCATATTAGGCTTATACCCTGGAGCAAGCATTGCTGGCAGAGCTACAGGTTCAGTTTCATAAAAATAGGTACACTTGGTAAACTATAACCTAGGTTTAGCCAAGGATCCGTTACAAAGTTTTGAGACTTTTCTGTCCAAGATAGCCACTTAACATAAGGGTGGCATAGATACAGAAAGCACAACAGAAACCTTATCCTTTCACAGCCTTGAAGGTGGATGTCCATTTGTTTAAAACAAAATGCCCCCCCAGAGCCTGGCTTTAAATATGGGCTTCAGCACCTTGTCTGTGAGCAATATTAATGAGCAGGTATAAAAAGAGACCTTGTCTCTAATAATTTGTTTTCCCTATGGCAATATTCTCTCTTTGAAGGTAGCCTTTCATTTAGTTTCAAGCAGTATCTTCCTGTCTTGATAATAAGTGTAGTCAGCTCTTTCTGGAGAGGATCTGCTGTTGTTCTCACTACACTATATATACAGGATGCCGTGGATAACTCTTGGTGGCCAAAACAAAAGGGATGCCTTGTTCAGAGTATTGCAAATGAGCATGGTGGTGTGCTGATTTTGGCTCACTCATTTCCTATTCCACCCTAACATTTGTAAATTAAACTCCTATTTTCAGATTTCCAAAGACTGTTCCAAAGTTTATGTGATTCCTTTAATTATGGCTTGAAGTAGAGGCAAATGCATTCCAAGAAACCAACAATTACCTGCAACTTGTTATTATAGTGAGACTTATGGAGATCTGCAGCTTTTGTGAAACTTCATGCAACATAACAGAAGAAGAAACAGCTGAAGATGAATCCAACTAGGTTGCAATAACAAAGTCTAAAAATACTATAGAGTCTTCTTTCAGGACCATAGTTGGTATAACAGAATTACAATGCAGATGGAACCATCTTTTGAAAGCCTCAGAAGGTGAATAAGGAGTGTTTTTATCAATGAATAAAACTGAGTAATTATTTATTTTGAAGACTATCACATGTACACTTGTCAGAAATATTGCTTTTGACATACTGAAAGATATTTATAGCAGAGATATTGCAACCAAAACCCCTGAAAATTCAATAGGACATGCTTTCCTTAGCAGGGTCATGTGGAATGGGCGTTCTGCAGATGCTCCTGAAATAGACATCTATTATACTGTAATTTAATGTTTTGGCAGCTGGGCTTGTTGAAGCTGATGATCCCTTCCTACTCTGTGTTTTCCTATATGTATTTAGCACATTTGCCGATTTGGAAGTCCCAGGGTAGAGTTAGTTTCTCTAAAGGTAGATGTCAACAACAAAGAAATTTGTATCTCAACTGGGCATCCTGCTATAATAGTGAAAGGAGATCTAGTCAGTCTCCTGGGGGTGGTATTTTGACATTGTGCTGCAGCATGATATCAGTACATTATCACTCAGAATCAAAGTATGGAAACTCTGACAGGACTGTATCTCCAGTGGCTTTGAAATTGTCCACACATTGGCAAGACTGTACAGTGAATGTGATAGCTGACCCCCCCCCAAAAAAAAAACCAACCCAAAACTGCAATGTCTGTAAAATCCCTACCATTCCTGGGAAAAAAAAATTTCTAAGGTGAAAATATCTTTCTGACGCTTACACTTTGAATTCCAATATTGCCAGCAGATATATGATAAATCACACCTTGGTAATAGAAGTAAGGCCGCCTCTGCTCCCAGGGTGTTTGGTAAGCAGCTTCTTTTCTTTTCTTTTGTACATTTTTCCTTCCCCAGATCCCACTGCTTCTGTTTTTAGTTATGCTTCTGTACTGTCTCAGTCCTTTCTGCTCAAAACTCACACTCTTTCTCTCTCACTCTCTCTTCTTTCAAAGCAGTGTTTTGAGCATTATTTTTAATGAAGTCTCCAGAGAAAGCTGACATGCCATTCAAGTCTCCATATTTAAAACTAGGGTTTTTTTTCTTTGTTGCACAAAGTTGAAGGAAATGTATTCCAGTTTTATGATGCTGAACATATGCTGCTGAAGAAAGGTCTTTTCAGATCATGTCTCCTTAACAGGAGAGAAGATGAAGGTGGCATGTTTTCAAGCCAGGATAAGCAATGGCCTACCCTCAGTGTAGGATTTAATGAAACATTTGAAAGCTAGTGGAAAAGAATGTCAGATCTGTAAGTATGCCATTCACTCAAAACTTAAAATTTGGGCTACATGCCTAGTTTTTCAATACTTTCTTCAGCCCAAGACGAAGCCACCATAACACATAGGGCAGAGTTCAACTCAACTAACTGGGATTCAACTCAACTGGGATTTTTCAAAGTCAAATATATACACATGAACTTAGTACCTGAAAAGGCACTTTTTGAAAGGGAGTATCTTAGATGCCTGACCACTAAAGGGGAGTATTTTTCTAGCTTTTAGAAATTGGGGTTGATGAACATCCGTTGATAGTTCTTATGGGTGATTTATGCTTAGCACAGATGTGAAGTCAGTTCAGTCCAACAGCTTTACAGCAATCCTTATCTTAATGCTAAATGTGACCCATTGAAGTGCTGGGGCCTGGGTTGTGGGCCCTGAGTTGGAGTTGACCTATGGATGAGTCACAACCCAGCAACATGTTTTGTTCCCCAAGTGGTTCCCCAAGGCCCCAGAGGCAGAACCTGGCCCACCTGTGTGAGGCCCTGCCTGTCCCCAGGTGATTGTGGTTGGGGTGGTGGGTGAGGCTAGAGATATATCAACCAGGAACCAAGCAGTTTGTGAGAAGCAACAAGGAGCTGATTGATTTGGAGAGAGTTCCTGTTGGGGGTGGCTTGCTGAGTTCTCTCTCAGTAGCATGTTCCCCCTTGGCTGATTTGAGATGGGAAAGAGTGAACAGATGAAGAAAAAAAGATGAAGTTATGCTGAGGGGATGTTGCTGAGTTTGGTGTTGGCCTGAGGAAGAAGAGAGCTAGCAGCACACCCTTCTCATGGTATTTGCTATCAATTTCTTCAGTGTCCATTATTGCAAGACAGAGATGCTTCTGTCATGCCTCTGCTTCCAGTCTATTTAGAAAAGAGAGAGCTGAACCTGTTGCTCTGAAGCAGCTTCATTGAACTGGAGAATGTTGAACTTAATTGATGGTTATAAGCCTGATAATTTCCAGCTTAAACCTATTAACAAGTCATTTAAAGCTATTTTTTCATGTGTTGACATATTTTACAGGGTTAAATAGCAAGTCCACCCTCTGATGTTCATCCTCCTTATATAATTACATAAAGTGTTATGTGATTGAAATTATGGCTTTTTTTGTCTGCCCAAAACATTGTCCTCTGTGTCCTTAGTTAAAATAACACTGCTATTATGCTACTTAATGATTTATCTAAAGGAAAAACAGTTGATTTTTGGTTAATGAACCTTAGATGGAAGCACAGAAACAAAAAATACTAATGATAGTTATGAGTATACTGTGTTTAAGGTGACAATAGTGATGTGAGAAGCTACATTCTTTTCGTTACTGACATTGCTGAAAAGCTTCACATGCTAGAATTCAGCTAGATATAAATTTGTATATATATGTTTACCTGCAGCCTTTCTGAGAACAGAAGAATCAATTCACCATTATAAAGTGGGAAACATTTTAATTCTTATCTCTGGAAGCTAAGTAAAGAGAACTTGCTTGCCAGCTTGTCACCTATGCATCATCTTAAATATTCTAAGTTATAAAGCCAACTACATTGGAGATCATATTTTACTGCCTTATTCAGTTAAAATGCTTCATTATTATGTTTCCATTACAGTATCATCATTTACATTCCAATCTTATACATTTTGTTATTCCATCTCACTACAAGAATGACTAAGCTTTTCCTTTCTCTACTACTTCTATGGGTTTTTTTTGTCTAATGGCTCCCAGATATACAGTAAATTAATTTCCAGCCACTACTTTTCCTAAAGGTGTCAATAGCCTGTCTTGAATCTTTTGTTAAGCTTTTGCTGCTGTAAAGCACTTTCACATCTGTTGATTTTAGGGCTCAGTTATTTTCTTCTGCTAGTTCAGTTACATGTTTTCAGTAAATTGTCACAGAAAAAAGTGGTGGTAGCATTACACCAAAACCAATATTTCTACTACTTCAAGGAGACTAAAATTTGGCAGGTTCCTGCAGAGTGACTGAGTTGACTCCAACATGAATTGCAATCCTAGATTTAGAGGGCTGATTTAAATCCAGCTAAAATCAATGTTAAGACATAAGTACTTCACCATTTCTATTGACTCACTACCTAGAATAATTGGTCCGTGGTAAATATAACTGAAGCCACCAATGAAAATCCTATTTTTAATTGCGTTATCAGTCCTGCCTTAGTTTCACTGAAATTTTAAATTACAAGGAAGTACAATCTGTTCTACCCTAAATCTGCAGGGAAATATATCTCCATTAGGATTTTCTTCATCAAGTAGTGATTCTTTAGAGCACTAATACTACAAATGAAATAAAATGAAAACTGCTTCTATTTTCCTTGCTCCCTTCCCTGGAGGTAACTGTGACACTGTATATGTCAAGCACAGGAGAAATCTGGAGGCTAATAAAAAGGCAGAGACTCAGCTATAGAATAGATTGTGAACATAGATACAGGAAGGCCTGTAAGCATTATGCAATTATGTGCTTTTTAGGCCATCACAAGAATATATCCTCTATGCCAATTTTCCTGTAGATCTCAGACCAGGGGATTCTGTATTGCAATACATCTCACTGTGCAGTGTTTTTCCATTAAAAACTGTAATTCACTGTACTATAAAATGGCAAGGACTGATGTCCCCTCAGAAATATGGTACTACTGGGTCACATATGAAGAAAGCCTGAGAGAGTTGGGGTTGTTTGGCCTGGAGAAGAGAATGCTCCAGGGAGACATTATTGCAGCCTTTCAGTACTTAAAGGGGGCCTATAAGAAAGATGGGGACAAACTTTTTAGCAGGTCCTGTTGAGACAAGAAAAGAGGTAATGGTTTTAAACTAAAAGATGGTAGATTTAGACTAGATATAAGGAAGAAAATTTTTACAATGAGGGTGGTGAAACACTGGAACCTGTTGTCAAGATATGCTGTAGATGCTCCCTCCCTAGAAACATTCAAGGTCAAGTTGGACAGAGCTCTGAGCAGCCTGGTCTAGTTAAAGGTATCCCTGCTCATTAAAGAGGAGTGTTGGACTAGATGACCTTTAAAGGTCAACTCGAATAATTCTATGACTCTATGATATACTTTCATACTGTGGAGCTATGCCAGATAAGCAGAGAACAAAGAGGAGTCTACAAAAATATGACCTTAACAGAAAGAAGTTGCAAGGAACCTCTCTCTTAGGTGGTAAGACTGTGACTGTGGTGCTCTGAGAAAACAATTCCACCTTTTCTGAAGGGAGGGGAAATGAGATGATGCAGCTGTTATTTAGATTAAAGATGAATGAGCAGGATGCCTCTTCTCAGTGGTCCTTGCACAAAATTACTGACAGAGACACTGTGTGAGTGGGGCTGCAGTTCACATTTTTTCGTTTTGAAAAGTTCAGCACCTTTTTCTCCCAGAGTGACTTCATCTCTTACAGCATGGGAGGGACCACTCACTTCACTGTAGATAGACAGAGGAGTTTATTTTCCCTAGATGCAATCTTGCATTTTTCAGGCACACTAAAATTCATTTGAACCAGAGATGGAAAGACATGAAACCTAGAGACAACTGTGCAGATCTCTGTTTTAAACTTCTCCACATTCTTTGTAAATGCCAGCATCTCTGCATTTGCTTCATTTTATATGAAACTGATGAAATTCATATGTAGCTCCTCCAGTTAGGTAAGTATTTCCATAAATGCAACAGTAATTAAATTCCACTATTGGTGGAAACGTAGAAAGTGAAGTGCTGCCAAAATAACTGACTTTGCTATAGTGCAAGTTTAGCCTTTCACAAAGGAGCAGTTTGAAAGCCTATGCAATAGCTTCGTATTTCACAGCTTTAAAAGCACTTTAATTCTAGCCTGAGAGGATCGTTTGTTTCCTTCTTTGTACATACTTATTGTGCATATCAGTGCTCCCTATAGCGGTTCCAGAACTGCCTGTCTTCAGTCCTAGCTTTGTGTAGTCTATAGACAGTTTAGTAAAGAAATTACTGCAGTGACTATAAAGCAAAACTAACAGCAAAATCAAACTATCATCTAATTTACAGATGTGACTTTTGTCTAATGCAAACAGACCTACATGGAAAATATTTCCTAAGTGCTTTGCTGAAGCAAGGCAATGATCTGTGGGATGAAGATGACAGGGAATTATCTGAAATTTAAAAATGCAAGCTGAGGTAAGAGAAGCAACGTGGCTGTCAGTAAAAACAGCTATTTAGGATCAACCAGAGGAGTTCAAGCCTTAACCTCGGCATGCCAAATAAAGTTCTTCTAAATGATGGGGTGGGAATTCCAAATAGACTCTGGCCAGTCTGCTCAGATCTCACCAGACCGCAGTGTGAGGCATGACAATTAGGCTTACCAGAAAAATGGCAGCAGTGGGGAGCTCCCTCTTGTTCAAATCTTTCTTCTTCCATGCCAGGATAAGTGGCCTGTTTCTCTCACATAACCCATTTTCATATATGTGTTGTTTCACTCATGCAACAAGGTGGGATGATGTGTATGCAGTGCTTGTATTGGCTGGTTTACCAGAAGACTTAAGGAGTTCTTACTTTTTAGGCAATACAGTATGTACCTCATGTGAACCCACTAATTCCAAGCCAAGGACATATACTTATTCCTATGCTGCACAACTTCTGCAGCAAGACCAGAATTTCCTTTCCTGATTTAAAAAGCAAGTAATTAATCACAAATAATAGGAAGGAGGGCAGACTCCTTTTATCATCATTAAAAAAAAAAGGGTGCTCAGTAGGGCTGTCTTTCAAGTTTCTCTTTCTCTCTATGGAAAATATACATTCAAGAAATTTAAATATAATTTAAAGATCAAAGGTTTTATGTGAGCTTTAAGGACAATAATAATAGATGGAAAGTAAAAGAGAAGGAAATAAAGCAGTTGAATCTAATTGAAGCAGACTTTAAGAGCAATGTAATCTTCTCCTGCTTCTCTGATAGAAGGAAACTAAAATTATTTGGAATCCAGAAAAGGTATAAAAGAGAAAAATAGCTCTGCTTCATGCTCCTACTTCTACCACCTTCTAAGAAGTTGCTACTTCTTAGTCCAATGCTGTGAAACTAAGATAAGAACTGATTTTTCCTTGAAGGCAAGCAAGGATCAAGCATTGAGTTAACTCTGGTTATAAAAATATATGACTTACATGCCATCCCTGAAATTTACTTGCAGATTTTGTATGACAATTATTTCTCTCGTTATTTTGGCCCATTTTCCAAGCATGTGCTGTCAATCAGAATGACCTTTTTCTGAAGTGCATAGTCCTATAAATACATACATGCCCATACCTATAATTATGGGATGCATGCCTGCTTTGTGGTGGTCCCTACTGAATAGACTATGGAATAGTCCATTTTCCATAGGTGACTGCATTTAAACATGCTAGGAAAAGAAAAACAACTTTGATAGCAAACACTGAACCTTCATAGGAAGAATTGTCAACTGGTTTCTTGTCCATTCAAAATTAATTAACTAGGCAAGAAGCAGGAAGGCTGTGCAGTCTAAATAAACTGTTCAAGGCTGAAATAATGACTGCACCAGAAACAGGTCAATAGATGGTCCAGAACATTTCCTGTGCTGTGAGAATGTCTAGAATCCAAATACAATATTAAATGTCAAATTATTTTGCTGCTAATTATTGCAATTTACCACATTTTGAATATGTGGTCAATCTTTTCCTCCCTAGCCTCCCCAGCTGCTGCTTACTTAGCCACTCATATTTTCTTTTCACCATTCCCAAGCAAGAGGCACACAGCAGAGAGAGCTACTGGAGCTGCAAGCAGATTGCAGAGGGAGGGGGTGCCACATGTGCTCCCTCTGAGCTCTGGCAGACTCTCCTTTGCAGAGTTTCCACTGGGAAAAATGTTGCTGAATGCAAAAGAAACAGACCCCTCCAAAATAGTTTTGACTTTTATAGGAAAGAAGAGCTTTCAGATGAGGAGGGGAGTGGAGAGAAATCTTGGTTACAACTGCCTTCCCTCCTGAACTTGGTCAATTCTACTTTTATGATGTCTACTCCAGGTTTGGTGTTTTAGGCCTGTAGCAGGACAGATTTTTTTAAATTTTCCCCCTTACTAGACTGTTGGATTTGGCATTTATTCAAAGGGCAAGGGCCCACCCAGTCAGCCTGCTGGGACTTTTCCCAATGAAAACACCTCTCTGCTGCAAGTCTGTAATCACTTGCAAGTGAGTACACAACTGAAGAAGCAGAAGGACAAAGGAATTCCTCAGGATTTTCCCTTTTGCAGCTTTTTCATCAAACTACATCTGTGTGCTCCATTTTTTTCAAACATTTTTGTTTCCTGCAGTAGAAGGAGGCTGGCTGTGTGTCTGTGGAAGTAGTTTGCCACAACAGCAACACGCAGTCATTCTTTTTTTCCATTTTATTAACAGAAAAAAACATTACTGTCTTCATCCTACACAGAAATGTGTGGATGAGAAGCTAATCCACAAGCAGGAGCTGTATGGCCAGCACATTTCTTCAGGGCACAAAGGGGAGAAGCCACCAACTGGGCTCCAGGTAACAAAAAAGAAACTATTAAAAAAAATTGCCCGAGCTCTGCAGACAGAATTTGGAGCTATTTCCCCAGCTATCCATACCACTATTTCTCCTCTGCTTCCAGGCTATCTTCTTCCTAGGAGCCAGGACTGCTCAGCAGAGTCCATGGCCACACTGGTCCTGGTGGACATGCTGGTGCCAGTGTCTGGCTTGCTGCTAGAACTGTGCCTAGGTGGAAGTGTGGATCACCAAGAGGAATTTGTCCTGCTTCATGCAGCTTTTCCTGAATTTCTTTCACTGACCTTAGAATGAGGTGAAGAAAAATTATGCAGCTCAGTAGCTGTCTAGTTGGGCTCCTCCCTCTGTCCATCCTCCCCTCCTTTTTTTTTTGGTGTACAGCCCACTGACTACGTGGACACTGCGTGGAGGAGAGCCAGGAAAGGGACACAAGGGACATTCTATGCTTTTCTTTGTTTTCATAAAGCTATCTTGGCTCATGATTCTTCTCACAGCTCCACGTTTACCAGAGGAAGAGAGAGAATTTAATGAATAAAGCTTCAAATGAACATTTATCATGCTGAAGCTGTAGTGATTTCCCCCATCTTTAGCTTCAAATAATTTCAGCTTGACTGTGTAGCAGGAACATCTTCTTAGCACCATTTCATATTTCTCCCTTAACCCCTAATCCTTTTGACTTTCCTTCCCTATCTTTGGGAAACTCAGGTCATATCCCACTGCTGATTAACCTTGCTGATTAATTGATTCATACCTTGATGTAGCTCAGTTCACCCAAAGTGAGAGACACCTGGGAAATCATCCTGGCCCTTAATCATAAACACACACAAATCTCTTTGAAAGTTTTATGTAGAGGTTGTGTTGCACTAAAAGCATTTTTAATTGTTATTGTCTGTTCTTTTTGCTGAGTCTCATCACCAAAACCTGTATGTGATGCATGCTGAAGTGAAATGCATGTAATGTGCATAGGAATCTTAAACTGTTTGGAAATTGTATTTGGAAAAGCAGAGTGTGAGTGTGAGTGAACTGTGGATGGGAGGCTTGAATCTGTGATGAAAGGATTATGCCAAGAGTCTGTTGGTGTGGTGTGGAAGCACAACAGAGCCCTCCAGCCTGCTGATTTGTCAGAACGGGGGTTATTGTGTTCAGGATGTTTGGTGAAATATTTAGGGGATTTAAGAAGGTACCAAGAAGGAAGAACAGTGTAATGGTTTGGCAAGTATCACAGAGAGAATTGATAATGTGCTATCAGATGGAGGGGTCTTTTGGTGCAACTCTGGGAGTATCATCAGATTCTGGGGAAAAAAAATAACAACAGAATTTTCTCAGAAACTGTGAGGGATGGCAAAAGCAGGTACAGGGAGGAAAGATGTTTCAAAACATCAAATTCTCTCTATTTCTGTAAAATATCCCTGTAGCAGTGAAAAATCAGAAGCGCTCAGCTCTCTAGCTACAGCTGCTCTGTTTTTTCTGGGAGGATAAAGCCAACAGACTATCTTCATCATGGATCCACTTTGGTCTAACATAAGCAGAATTTGCTTCTCCAACTGAAGAGAACTTGGGATTTAGGGCCACCTAATTTTCCTGCCATCTAAGATTCCTTCCATGGTTGGTGGAATTATGTGACCTTTCTGCTCCAAAATCCTCCTGCAGCTGTTCCTCCATCCTTATTCCAGGTCACTTCTCTTTGCAGCTGGACTAAGCTACCTCAGGGGGCACTCACATATGAAGAAGTTGATGCCTTTTCCACTGAGGAAGCAGGACACCCAAACCAAATGGATCCTGTTCCTGAAGAGGTTGTGCCCAACTTAGGCTCCTACAAGAAAGGGGAGGGAGGGCTGAATGAAATTCCCCGGGGCAGCTGAGAAATAGAGTATAACTAAATAAATGTTTAAGGAAAGCAAGAAAGTGAGAAAACACATAATAGAGGTAACAGAACTCAGACTGAGAAGAGTAGGCGGTGGAAGGGAAAGGAAGAGAAAATGCTGGAAAAATGCAGAGGCCAGTATTGGGGGGGACCAGCTACATTACAGAGCTGCTCCTGGGAAGTCAGCCAGAGTATCTCTGTAGGAGTCTTCCTTTCTCTCTCTCTCACTGTGAAACAGGGTGCTAAGGCCTCACAGAACAGCCAGTTAATGAGCTGAACTGGTGGTAACAGGAACATCAACTCAGATAACATCAGATATTATCAAATCAGGTCCCCTAGACTGTGCTAGAATGGAAGTTACTGGATGGAGATTCAGAGGTCTCCATCTCCTTCCCTGTAAAGCCTGATGGCTTTCATTAACCCCAAGTTACCCCTAGCATTTTGTACTTGCCTTTGTGCTTCAAGAGCACTCTAAAAGAACAACTACTTTCTAAATCTCTTCTTTTTACTTTTCTAATAATACCCTGCCTCTAATTCTGTTCACAATGGTGAAATGATCCAGAGTTTGCAGGCACCTGAATTGCACACTGCAAATACAGCTCATAGCCTGAAGACCTGTACTTTATTATTGGTATGAGCCTTGGGGCAATTTGGGATGCAAAAATAGTCTGTCAAGTCTTGGTTCAAAGAAAGGGCACCCAAATTTTCTGTGCCTAACTTTTCTTAATCTATAAAAACAGGGACACATTCCTAAAGCATTTTTATTACCTCTAACATACTGCTGTAAAAGACAAATATTATTCAAGTAAGTTTTGAGTTGAGCCTTTGCCACAAATCAGAAAATAATATTTTGCTTCTTATTTATTTTTAAGTATAGTGAAACTTTTGCTGATTTTCAACATGGACCCATCAGCTGATTGTTGGAATAATTTTTTTATTTATTTCTAAATAGCAGTCACTTATTTTACTACCATGTCATCATGAGGCAGTTCATCTGGTAGCACCAGCAGAATGGTATAGTGTATTGGGTGCTCTCAGATACTGGATAGCACTCTGCAAGTATTACAGTATCAAAACTATGAGGCCTTTCAGCATTCAACAGATTTCTGTTGAACATCCATGCATTCATCTCCAGGTAATGAGAGCTGGTAGGAAGAAAATGCCATTAAAAGTAGGACATTGCAATACAGAGATGCAGGTATGTATCTCCTGGGAACTAGTAGCTCTGTACATGAAAGAACTGGAGGCAACATCTAAGCTTGTGAAGCCTGTAGCAAGTCCTGGTACATGACACCCTCCTTTCCTGGTTTCTCTGATCCCTTGTTTGCAGGCTACTGCCCCTGTTGCAAAGTAGATTGAAAGCTGCTGAACATCTTTCTGTCAGGCACAGTGGTGCCCCCATGCTTGGACTGTCCATCACCTCTTCCTCTTGTGGTTAGCACTTCCCAGGATGGAGCCTAGGCCTTCTACTCTGACTTTCATGCTGCCACTCTACTTCTACTTCTCTTCCTACAACCAAATCCTCCAAGCCTCTGAATGTCCATTTTCTGTAGTGCTTGACCCCCTCATTGAATGACCAAGTCAGTCTTTTTGATTCCCTTCATTTCACAGGGCCTAGTGATGAGGGTCCAGCAGTCACCTGGATCACAATAAACAATGGTGTCAGAACTTAGTAGCTGCATATAGGCAATTTTCAGGTCACGTCTGATTAAATGGAAAGCCTTTACCACAAAGTGTGGTTATCTAAATTTTGTGTAAGGTGTGTTGACATATGTTTGTGTGTGTGTTTATGTGTTTATGGTGTGTGTTTGTATGTATATGAGAGACAAATGGTTGAACACTTCTGGAAGATGTTTGTTTTGACACTCCACATCCTCTACTGTATGTTAATAAAACATCTAAAAATAAGCCTACAAATGCTGTGTTCTGTTCTTAATGATAGTCTAGCAATTTCCCTGGTGGAGAGAAAATATCTATAGATACACATAAAACCATTTTGGTTTTGTAGGCAACATGTGTGAGAAAGTGTATTTGCACCACAGCATTTGTATGTCCTAAATAGCTGCAGGTAGTGGTGCACTTGTACACCAAACATAGATTTAGTGGATAAAGACTTCATATGAGTATGTGAACCCTGGTCAACTATAATAAATATTAAGGGTTGTTGTTTGATCTTGGCTGGCTTGCATATTCTTTCTGAAATGCCATGCGTCACCTGAGCTTCAGCTGTAGTTCATCATCCTGCTCCCAACTTGAAATTCTTATACTGGATCAGAGATACACAGTTTTATTTAATTGTCTTCTCAGCCTTCCCAGGCTCCTACCCAACCCACAGTGTGATCAACCTACATAACAACCAAATCATCCTTAACCAGGATATTCAGAGTGCTGTGCCTTCTGGCTGCTTTCTGGATGATGAGAAATTAGAAGTGTTCAATACCAGGGCAACCAGGACTAGAGTAAGGCAGATGTGAGAACCCAACATGGGAAGGAAAATCAACAAACCTGGAGGGTCAAGAATTTCCCTTAGCAGGGTGTGATGATGGAGACATGATTCAGAAAAGAAAGCTGTGAAAGACAGCTCATTAGCAAGGGACAACAGTGCGATGGCAGAAGACATGAACAGTGTGCAGGGAAGTCTTCTGCTGAAGTGGTTTCAGGTAGTGTGAGAGGAAATAAGCAGAGGAAGAGGAAGAAACAAGTCAGTCTCAACATAAAAAATACTGCATGTAATATGATCAAAATTGTCATCTGAAGGTCTCCCAGATGTAGGCTATTATTTGTGACTGTGCTGTTTGTGAAGATAGGTCATACAAGGGGTGTCAGGGTATGGCCTATAGTCTCCAGTTCTCCAGAGGCAGAGACATAATACAGACTAAACCAATTTGTCCTCTCTTAAGTTCAGGGGGACCTTCCTGTTTGTTAGGAAATCTCAGCTGTCATTGATGCCTATCCTGTTCAAGAAGCCCACCACCTTTGGGTGAGGTTTGTGGTGTAGGCGTTCCAGCTGGGATCACTGTGCTGTCAGCAAGGCCACAGATGCCGTGGCAGAACAGTACAGCTCTTTCCAGGCGAGGCTTTCCTCTGTCTGTGGTGCATGTGCCAAACTTGTCCATGCTGGCCACAGCCTACACCCTAGGAAATCCAAAATTTTGGAGCCAGCTGTTATGGCTGGTGCCCAGTCCTCCTCCCTTTCAGGCAGAGGAGCACCAGTGTGTCCATGGTGTGGGGGGGGCTGATTTTCTCCAGAAGGGATGCAGGGAGACAGGGAGGCAGGAAAGCAGGGGAGGGACAGGCTGCAGGGACTGACAGCAGCGTTCGTCCTGCTCTGAGATCTCAATGCTCATACTGCATGAAAAGAAAAGTATTTCACTTCATTCTCTGACTCCTGTCACTACCAAGCAAGCTAAGGGAGCTTGCTTTCATAGCCAATTTTTTTTTTACTGATAACGTCAGCTGTATCCTTGTATGATTTACAGCTTCTGTCCCCTTTGCTTCCCCAGTAGCAAGGCAGCAGGCTTTTCCACCTCTTTCCAGGCTCCTCCTGCCTGACATTTTCCCTTTAATTTCATGGTGACCCATTTAGCTTTGACAGGATATATTCTAGTATATCCAGAAAACTTCAGTAAGGGTTGACTTAGGATAACTATTCCTCATTAACTCTTTAAAGGCATTTAAAGTGTCAGCAACATATAATGCAACTGAAATCAAGCATGACTTTGAATGGAATATGTATCTGATTATTGTGAGAACTATAGCTTTGAAAAATAACAATCTTTCCTAACTTCTCACATGGTGAAAAGCTGTTCATATAAGAAAAAAAGTGTTCTAAACCTTGAGTGGAACCTCTGCAAATAAATCTGACTTGAAAACATTGCCCAAAGACTATTTGCATAACAAATTAGACTTAATTGATTGTTTCATGAATTCCAGAGTTTTAGTTCTAAAAGTAAGATGTGGAACTGCTGCTTTCTTGAATAAACCTTTACTTTGTGCAACACAGCCTCCAACTTACTCCTCTGAAAGTAGAAAAAACCCCAACATACCATTATTTTCAAAACCTCTCTACTTTGTTTTTATATTCTCTTTTTCATCTAGTCTTTTTCAGTATAAAAAACACTCTGTATTACAGGGTGTATCCAAATTCAGAGAAAAATGTCTGGCCAATTGTTTTTGAGGAACTTTCCAAAGGACTGCGCTGCTCTGTTTGGGAGACTGAGAGTGCCACGTCGCTCCCTAGTTTTAAAGGCTGAGAAAACCATCATGGTTACTTTTGCAGTTCTTGATGTGGTTCTGGGTGGTAACTTCCGATGGCCAACATTGTTTTTTTTCCTTGGCTACAAGGATATGCCATAATTGTGCTTGCTGCATCAACTATGGAGTGTTCTAAAGTGCAAAACTGGATCACAGGGACCATCTAGTGTTCGCAGCCTGCAGCCTCTGCAGTAGCAACACCTTGTATCTGCATAACACAGTTGTCAATGTTTGGCAGCCTGCTGGTTCAAATATCTCTACTTCTGTTTCTTTTGTTTTACTTTTGAAAAAAATTTCAGAGAAAGAAATCAAACACTGCTTGAATATTAGAGGTCAGCACAACCAATTTTCAACTGTTTTGATAAAATGAAAAAGATATTTTTGAGTGGCATTTTTAGGTGTTCTGCTCTAAAGAAAATGAAAGCTGTGTTTTTCAACATATTCACAGAGAATCTATCGCTGCTCTTCAGCTGATTTTTTTTTTAAAGCAAAGCGTAAAAGATGTTGAGTGTGGCAAGAACAAAAGAATTTGACTTTAGAAGGTCCAAAGTTTCCATCATCTATAAATGTGTCATCAAACCTCTCTGAGACAATCCAGCAGCTGCAGTTCCCTGTGCAGCAGCTTGTGTTTGGAAGGCAGCAGCTGAGGTATCTGGGCAGGACTCTGGAGGAGAGAGAGACAGAGTCGCCAAGATATTTAGGAGTGACAAAGTGGAGAATTAGGATGCTCCCTGATCAGCTGAGGGATGGAGGAGAGGATTTCCAATGTGCTGGAGGAGAGATGAAGGGGAGCATAGCATGGCTGCAAGCTGGGCTCCAGCTGGGGTCACAAAAGGGAAAATGAGGATGGAAAGTGGAGCTGTGAGGCAGGGCTGAAGAGTCAAGGCTGTGCTTGCCACATACCTCGTCCCCACCCACACATCTGTAACAGGAACCCTTGGCCAGGGCACAGGCATAGCTACTGTCCTTCCCCTCCACCACAGCTACTGTCTTTCCCCTCCCACTTTCTTTTTGCAGTCAGAAATTTGGCCCTTCAGAGAGTCAGGCTTTTCTGCAAAGGACAGTAGGCTTGGGGATGATAGCTTTTCTAAAAATATAGTCAGCATTTATAGTTTGATGCCAGACAGAAGTGCAGTAGTGTCTCTTCTCATGTTTGCACACTTTTGATTATATTCAGAATTTAAAAGTTAAATGGGACAGAAGGTTTTAGTAAATTGTGCTAACTTGCCAGAATCCCAGGGCTATTTCATCCCACTTGGAAGAAAAACAAAAGAGGGGGAGGGCTTTAAGGAAACCAAGGGGTTGACTATATCTTAGTTTGAAGATAAGAAATTCCTCAAAAGAACAACTAGAGGCAATGAAGGGAGAGAGGGAAAGAGGAACATACTCCCCACAAGTCTGATTAATGACGATTCTGATATTTTTTCCTAGCAAATGAGAAACCTTTGCATGATTACAATAATTTGTGAAAGTGTTTTGATTCACCAAATGGTTCAGCTTGCCAAAAAAGGAAGAACTGGCAAGATATCTGAAAAAAAGAGCAAAACTATTCAGTACTTCAAAATTAATTATCTTTCAAATTGTATATCAAAATGTCCTCATTTTAAAGGAATTAAAAAAAATGTCCAAAACCTAAAGAAAATATTTTCTTTTGTATCAACCCAAACAGTTGCCCAAATTAAGAGGAATTCTATGCAGTACTTTTCATCTTATACATCTATATATGCACCTCAGCTTCCAAGACTACATGTTAGCCCTGCTCGTATGTTGAATCATTGATAGAATGAAAGCCTGCACGTCTTCTAGTGATCCACATCTAACAGGAAGGACTAAGGCAGGAAGAAACCTGTGATTTACTCTTTTAAAAGAATATCTTATCCATGGACCGGGACAGTAAGACATAGCCTTCATCCTGTATGAGATGGAACAAACAGTACAAGGAATACTTTAAAGCAATACTTTTCTAAAGGGTTAAAATATTGCAGGAGTATTCAAAAACAGTTCTTTTTTTTTAAACTTTGTGAAATTGAACTTTTCTGAACTTTCACCATGCCAGTACATGGTCCTGAACTTGGAAACTTACTCTAATTAATTGAGATCAAGAGACAGTTTTCATGCCAAGTCAAAATATTTGTGTTCCATACTAATCTTTATAGCAGTATAATATATAGTCTTAAACATAGCAGTTAGCACACTGAGATACAATATAGTCTTACTGTAGACAATGTCAATGTTTCCACTATATATATTTAATAAACCACAAATGATGTTATTTAATTGCAGCAGAAAAATGAATGAGATCCTGCTAGCGATGTGTGGGCTAGCAGAAGAACTTGAGCATTCTTTTAGAAAAATGGCTGGGAAAATTAGCAATTTTTTTCAACATAGTTGTAGAAAAAAAAAAAGTAGGAAAAATTAGAACCTCAGTAAAATATTTCTCCTTAGAAGGAACAACAAATTTATTCCAATTCTTCAAAATGATTTCTCTGCTGAAGTATTTTGTTCCGAGTTACCATTTTCTTAAAGTATCTTTATTTCTTAGCTTATGACTTTGGGTTTTGCTGTTCCTGGCAATGATAGGCCAAGTATTGTTGGTCTTGTGCTGGTGTGCATCAGCCACATTATAATGAACATACATGACTACGTTCTGTTCACTATAAACTCTGCCCATGCCCTCCCACTTCCAGCACCACAATAACTCTTTTTCCACATCCTTTATCAAGCAAGAAGCAAAGTAGTTGATGCATTCAGGATTAGCTGACAGGCCCTCCTGGTGTAATTGCCTCCATGAAGGCACTCATTTAAGTCTTCTCATGCTTTTCCTGATGTGTTAAGGAACCATCTCTCTGAGGTAGCTGCTGCACTATCAGATCTGGCTGAGATTAGTGTTGTGCCAGTTCAGCCATCATCATTTTATGCTGCCATCAGTTGCTTGATCACACAGGCCAATGTTGAACTCAGCAACATCCCCTTGGAAGTCTTCTTTCAAACAATCCTGACACAGGTTCCTATGGGCCCAGCTTCTCCACTGCCCACTGTGGTGCCAGCATTGTCTGCTGGACACAACAGACAGAGATGGCTCCCTCAGCAGCCCTTCACATGGAAGGACACCACCAAAAGAGTTCAGCAAGATGCAACCAGCCCCAACAGAAGCCACACCCAATAGGAAGCTCTTTCAATTAATCAGCTTCTGATTAATATAGCCCTGGCCTTGCCCACTACTCCAACCATGACCACCTGGGTGAGGGTGGAGCCACAGAGACACAGGTGGGCCAGGTTCTGCCTCTGGAACCTGAAGCCAATAGGGAAAACAAAACATTCTGCTGGGTTGTGACTCATCCACAGGTCATCTCCAACTTGGGGCCCACAGCTTGGGCCCCAACACTTCAATTAGTTACCAGGTGAGAATTTACTGTGGATAGAGGGAGACACACAAAAAAGGCAATTGCATAAGGTCATAGTTTAAGGAAAATGGGTGTACTATACAATATTGATTATGGCTGAGGATAAGCACACCACAGACATTCAGGTGCTCTGACACTGTGTGTTGATATCTAGATCCCGTGATCACTTTTGTTCAGAGTAAATCTGTTCTTTGCCTAAAAGGGACATCTTCTCTCACCTCCTCTTCCATCCCTTTGCTGACACTAGCACTCATGTGGCTCATATGAACAAGATCACAGAGATGTTCAAGCTGAAAACTAGCTAGTGGTTTGCTAGGTTAGCTGCCCAAGTTTCTCTAATTAGCCCGAGTTTATTGCAGAAGAGCTATTTGCCCTTTAGAGGTCTTTCACTGTGTTGTGGAGGCACCCACAAAACAGTTTGACAGCCCAAAGCAAACCACCATCATGGATGCCAGGTGGAGTCACCCACAAAACAAACAGAGCAGCTACTCAAAATGAAGATTTATTCTAACCAAAAATTACCCAGCGTTCTGACAGACTGAAGTCAGCCACAAATTCGGATGTCAGGTGGGAATAGAATACTACACAACTCGATATAAGATTTCCTAAGTCTTGAGAATAGTCCTTTTAGAAAGATGACCCCAAATGTCACACACTCATGCACAAAAAGGGGAAACCTCTCACTCAAGGGTACCCTGAAAGGGGATCACTCACCCACAAGGAGGCTTGGCCTTGCTCAAAGATATGTCCAGAAGCAGTATTCATTCGCCAAAGGGGATGTTGAAGGCACACTCAATCCTGGGAAGTTTCCTTAGACGGTGTCCTGGTCCAAGGGGAGAGTCCCCAACTGCAGACAGAGGGACTGGCTCCACTCTGCTCTCCAGCTGGGGGTAGTCCGGTTATACCCTGGTCGAGTCTGACCTGGTCAGTTCTAATCAGCTGGGAGCAACTGCCCAAAAAATGAATGGTGAGTGCCTGAAGCACAGTAATCGGACTTTGACAGCCAGAAAGCCCCGATCTTTGGGTTGGATCTTCGGCAAGCCCTGGTCTGTGTCAGAGTGGGTGCATCTGCCATGCTCTGCCAGACCAAGTAGCTCTAATTCTTCAGTAAAATGGTGCAAGGGGCATCTCTGGGCAGTGCCTGACTATGAAGTTCAGAGACCCCCATTCATGTCAAACCATTATAATACTTTTTCAGAAAAATCTCTGAAGTCTATGTTGCTGGAGGAGTAAGAAAGGAGAGTGTGTGTCTTGAGAAGAGGCAGGAAGCTCTGTCAAGTGGAAGTTGAATACAGCTCCCTGTACCTATGTGGAGTTTTGCTGCAATCTTGCCTTTCGAGTTGTGAACACCTGCTTGTGATGTGCCCCTTAGAAACTATTGCAGTAGCCCTCTTTAGCCTCTAATGATGGTCACCACGGATGAGATTAGGCCTTTTTATTAATAGGATAACGAATACACAGAAATTTGTCCTCCAGAACTGCTGTCCCTATACTTTCCAAAGCAGCAAACTCACAGAGGCCAGATTTGAACCAACTAGGCTAGGAGGTATTTACTAGCAAATATCTTTTTCTCTGGGTGTCATCAGATTTTAATGGAACTGAAGTCCAAACTGCTGTACTTTAAAATACACAACTTACCTACTGGCACAGCTGCTGTTGGGATGTACATACTCTAAAATTGCTTTTTAAAAACAAATGCAATGTTTTGTAGCTGTGACTGCTTATGGCTTAATGTACCTTCAAAGGCAACCAGTCTATTTGTCTCTATCCAAGAAGAAAAAACTGTCATACGCACATAAAGGCCTCTACTGATGTTTGGTTTTCTGCTTTTTCTCATAAATTTAGTAATTTTCCTCCTTTTCATCATGGAAAATTGAGATAATTGATAATGAAGCATATGGTTTTCCTTTGTATATGATGAATATTAACAAAGTACAGAGCATCAATCTCACAGGTAATGGACTACTGAAAATGACATCAAGTTAAATAAGGAATTTATTTTGGCCAAAATCATAGTCTGGAATATTTTTCTGTTTATCTACAGGCTAAATTTAGCACAAATCACTGGAGATATTCCAGATTTTAACTCATGTAATAAAGATCTAGATGGAAATATATAAACATTTGCAGTTACAATTTGTAGTTACTCTTTTATTGGAAAAATATGTAGCCTTTCTCTGTGACTAGTGAGAGTTCTTTGCAAAACAAGAATAGTGCTGTACTTTAAGCCTTTTATGGATAAATCATTAATGGTAATTGTTTTTCTAATAAATAATCAATATAGTTTCAAATTATGTTCAGTCTCAGTATATACATCATATAAATGAATGGAAAAGGCATGGAAATGTGTGATATGCAAAATAGTATTTTTGCTGTAACATCACGCTATTCATATTTAGCATGTGAGGAAAAATGAAGTAATTAGTGAACTAGTTAACTAATGCATGATTTGCTGAAAATTAAGAAATCCTACGTGGGGTTGTCTGTAAGAGACCAAATGCCTGGCACTGTTATCGTTTCTTCATTAGGCAGGAATTGTAAAGTCAGCTTCTTTGGCTAAGGAAGGACATGATTTGAGAAAATCAGTGGATGATATTCTGCTGGTTATAGAACTTAAATGTCAGAGAAAAATACATTTTGTGAAAGTAAGGACTGACTGAGCATCTCTGAAGTTGCAACCACCATTTCAGCCCTTTCACAGACCAGGTAACTTGTGAAACTCAGGGTAACCTCAAATTGTACGAATTTAACTTTCCTGGTAAATACAATGATTCCTACCTCTGATTCTCTTTCCAGTCTTACATGGTTGCTGGAACGATTCTCCTTCCTGACATGCAGAGATATACAGAAAATGTAATTCCACAGCTTCACTGGTTTTAATCCCACCATATGGTATTCTTAACAGCAAAGTGCCATCAGCAACTGTGTAGTTATCAGGAGCACCACACGGTGTCTGTAGCGCAAAAGAAAAGAAGTCTTATGAAATATGGCTTGAAGTGTTTTAAAAGAGGATTTTCTTGGAAATGTGGCCACGTTTGCACAGTCAAAAAGAGAGAAGAAACATAATGATTACAAGTAATGAAAGTAATAAGACATTTGCTGCTTTCTAATAGGTACACTAAAGGATAGAGTCAGGGGCTAAGAACCTAGAAGCATGGAAGGATAGGGCTGGGAGGGATCTCAAAGGGTTGCCTGGTTCTGCAGATGTCTCCATGTCATTTTTGACAAATGTTTCAGAAAAAAGCATAAATGATGAGACAAGAAGACATAGAAATAAGATTTCACTACCTCTTCAAGAAATCTCTTTACTAGACTTGGCACTGAACTTGGGTTTTTTTCAAATCAGTCTGTCTTGCTCCATGTCCTTGTCACTACGGATTTAGAGACCCATTTTTTCCCCTTACTCTTTCACTATACTCCTGTGAATTTTGTCCAGTTGGCCTACATCTTCCTTGAAGTACAGTGCTCCTCCACAATTGGATAATTAGCTCATGTTCTTAATAGTAATTAATTAATATTCTTTCTCCTTTTAACTTTTTCCTTTAGTGCTG
This sequence comes from Brachypteracias leptosomus, assembly GCA_013401335.1. Taxonomy (NCBI): domain Eukaryota; kingdom Metazoa; phylum Chordata; class Aves; order Coraciiformes; family Brachypteraciidae; genus Brachypteracias; species Brachypteracias leptosomus. The sequence goes on along the minus strand of VYZX01023031.1, from coordinate 64,730 downwards.
ACAGAAGATGTTACCAGAAAATCCTTTGAGTTTAATGGTATTTGCCTTTCTGAAAACTATAATTCCAGGTTTTCTTTCATTTCTCCTTTCCTGATGATCATGAACTTTGACGTTTAATGGCTATCTCATCTCATTTACCCTCTACTTTGAGAGAGGCATTTTTTGCTCTATCAGAATCATATGCATCCCTTGCAGCTGCTCTCTCCATCTACTGTATCACAGATTATTACTGATACATTTCAGAGGTTTGATGGATAGTCTATACTCTATGTCTAGTTTGTATCTGGGTAATTCAAATCTGCACTGATGACAACATGTACATCAGGGATGTTTCTGTAAGAGCTTACAAAAATCTTCATGCATGTGTTCTTCCTTAGGTGTTCATCAGTATTACGAAGTGTCTCTATTTTCCTCTAATCATCACTGAGTAGCTTTCAGCAGGCCACATTACCATTAAAATCAAAGCATTTGTATGTATCCTTGACTTATAAAGGGCAAAATCACCTTCCTTTTTGCCTTACCTCTACTTTCTGAACAAGCTATATATATATATATATATACCCTTTTAGAATAACATTTGGTCACAGAAGTTGTCCCACCAAGTCTCTGTTGTAACAGCAATGTCAAACCATGGCTGTGTGCAAATAAAGGCACAAATGACTAAACTCACATGAAAGCAGGAATAGCTAAAACTGACTGAAGGCCAGGTGCAAAATGTGTATCTGAATCCCTGGTTAGACTTTGACTCAGTCTCCATTTCAAGGTACGGTTTGGCATCCAAACTCTCCGTTACACTGCTGGCTTGTGTTGGCACTTTAACCATGTTTACACACTTCCAGCATTTAAACTCCTGGGTTAACTGATCTTCAGGAAGAAATGCATTACTCGTTTGGAAATACGCTTGTACTTAATGAACAAATTATTTGCACAGACAGTTTGTACATTATTTAAGAACTCTGCAAGTCTATTAGACATGTGCAATTATTTAAAAAGTAAGGGATAAATGGGAAGTGGGATCTGATCCTGTCATCTTTAATTTTTGTAAGTAGCATGCGTATCCTTTCTGATCCATGCTAAGACATGCAGAGCAAGGTCTGCAGATTTGCAGCAGAATGTTTTGTCCTCCTTGAATAATAATGAAATTATTACTTAGTGAGCTGGGGGTTGAATTATTTTCTTGCTGATGCTTTTAAGGCATATGTTTTCTTCTTAATGCTCTTCTGTCTTTTGGGGGTTCCTCTCTGATACCTGGAATATAAAGGTTCAAGATTTATTATAAAAAACTTGGTAAACATAGATTATTTAATCAGCCACCCACATCACATTCACAGATAAAAGCTTAATTTTGGAATGGTGAGAAGATATTAATGAGAAGAATTCTAATAAGAACAGAAATCACTGAAGATAAAGCTCAACTAAAAAAATCCACAAAATTGAAACTACTAAGTTCTTCCTATCATACCCCACTACCTTTACAGGGAATTTTTTAGTCTTTAAAGTATTTTTAAGAGTTGAAAGAGAAGGCTCTTTCCCATGACAGACACTGTAAGTGCCAAGCCGTTGGCTGACTGCAGTGGTTGCTTGGGACAGGAACTGTGTGTAGTAATGACTTCCAAACTCTGCAGGTTTTGAAGAAGCACTGCTGTCACCTGGGGGTGTGTGGAAATGCTGTTCTTATCTTTGGAAGATGTTTGCACATCCCATAGCTTTCGATTAGATCAAAGTGTACAGCATTTATTATAGTTTATTACAGTTTACCCATAGGCAATAGTGACAAATCCCACATCATAGCATAGCGGTATTTGAACTAAACATTTAAAGATGTTCCTTCCCCACATGTCACAAAAAATTATCCAACAAGTCCTGCCAGTTTTGACTTGAGAAATCCAGAATAATCACAGATTGAGAGCCACACTCATAAAATGCCACTGAGGCCAGAGAATAGCTTCCTATAGTAGCTGTGGTGGTCATGGACCCAACCCTTGCTGCTCAGAAGCAGCCTCCTGAAGGTGCAGCAACAGCTCTGCCTGATGACATCCTCACTGTCTCCACCATAAGCCTGTGCTCAACAACTGGGAGGTAAAACAAAGAGACAGTGCCTATCTCTTTCCTATAGTGAACTGCCATGGTGAAAACAACTGTCCTAGTCTCAGTGGGGAATTCTAGGAAGAATAAAAGCGCATTAAAATTGTTCAGTGATAAAAATCTGTCTTTTCTGCCCTTGATGAACTCCTACGGGCCATCAAAACACCAGATATGCAACCGGTACCAGCTGCTGGGAATAGATTGTCTTGGCAGCAACAAAGAGGCAAGAAGGACGTTCCCGTAATAGTTATAGCATGAAAGGAATGGGCTCTAACTACTTTAAAACTGCTTTCAAATGCTTGTTTATATTTGATCTGAGACTCTGGAATACTGAAAGCTCTACTGAGCACTATTATTTTATGCTATTACATATCCTGTAGTGTAGCAGGGCTATTGTCAATTGTTAGGTTGTTAGGGCACGTTTATGAAATCAAGCCTTCAACCAGCCACAACTATAAGACCATGGTGGCCCAGGTCCACTGAATCAAAGTGCTTCAAAGCAGGAGGAGAGATATTTTAAACAAACAAAAAAGCAAGTCAACCTTTTCATCCTGAGATGCCTAAAACCATGTTCGGACAAGGAGCCTGAAGTACTGAATAATGGAAGTTAAAGTCCTTCAAGCCCAGCAGCATCAAGATATTTGAGTACCAACCCCAAATCAGTCATCCAGCTTGCACTCTGTTTCCAGAAGCGTAACATACAAAATATAACTCTGTTGCTATTCTCATATAAATTATAGCAATATATTAAAAAAAACCCCCTCAGCACAGTGCTCATAAAAAAACAAATGCAGCTGGCTCACACCTCCTGATTTTCCAGTGTATTATGGGTACTCTAGCTTTGCTTTATGCCAATAGCATTTTACGCATTAACTTTTTAGGGCTGAATTAACCTGCTGTAAAGTTTGCAAGTTATGTATCCCACACTACATTAATAATAGCATCTTTTCTGTAAACTCATATGCTTCTACATTGTTGAATTGAATGAAAATTTTATATAAAGCAGCACAGTTCTAAAATAATCATAGATTTTTAATTTTCATATTTTATTNTGAGCCTTAAACGGAGACAATGCTACTGGAGCTTTGACTTGGGCCATCTTTGCACAGCTTGAATGGAAAGAGGGCACACTCTGCTGGCAGCAGTCTACTCAGGATTTTAAAGTAATGCTGTGAGGAACAAAGTGCTTTCAAAATTACTAACTACAAGGTTTGTTCAAAATTCATTACTCACTGGCACCATTATAGTAATTCAAAATTTGTTTATAGTTTATTTTTTTTAAAATTGGACAAACTTACAGGTACAAAACATATTTAAATGCACTTCAGATATTTAAAATGCATGGCTATTGTCCATAATTTTGCTGATAAACAACAGATTTCTCAGGATTTTGAGGGAATACAATGCAGTCAGTAAAAAGGCTACTGCTATTGCTACAATGCTCAAATCTGTCTCACTCAAGAAATTTAACTCCAAAATGACTGGGGCATAACTCATATGTAGTTTTATGAGACTTCTGACTTTTAACTGCCTTCCTAGGACTGACCATATCAATTTTTATTAGAACTTTAACTTGCCCATACAGGAGATGTTTTGTGTGAGTAACGATAAACCAAAAATAGAGCCACTAACTCTTAAAAATGCCTCAGAGTAAAGGCTGGCACAATTGAAAAGCAGCCAAGAGGACTAGACCAGTAATTTAAACTTTGTGAACCAAGCTAAAAGTGACTGTCCTAGGAAGAATTCAGTATGATGAATGCTAGCAGGTTGGGATCATTCAGTTCTGGCTTAACTCATAACTGGTTAAATTTGTTTTAGCTTCCATATATTCACAGTCTTTTACAGTTCCTAGCAAATCTAAACTATTTTCCCAGAGATTGCTTTCTCAACTATGCATTGGTCTGTGCTTCATCTTTCTCCTCTCTGAGCTTTCACGTGGATGCAGAAGATTTTCAGCAATGCTGTCATGGAAGTGTTGATCTCAGTCCCTACCTACGAGCTCACATTTTGCCTGAAGAACCTCATAACCCTCCCTGTCTTTGTCATTGCAATCCATGTGGCCCCAGACAACCAGCTTTAGCCCAGGATACTTTGGAAGATACCTCAATTAGTCCACTGGTTTTGTACTAAGAAATCAAATCTGCAGACACCACAAATTTAGCTATAGGTGTCTGAAAAGTGAATCTTCTGCCACCATTGGCTGTGTTTTCCTATCATGTGTGATCATGGACCTCAAAAAGGTGTTTTCATTGCAAAAGGGCACATAAATGTCATTTTGGGGAAGGGAGGAAGAAGATTCGCCTACTCTTCCTCTTGATTCTTGAGGGCTGGGTGTCAGGAAGAAAGGGACAACCTCTTTTCACTTGTGCCCTGTGATAGGGCAAGGGGCAATAGATGCAAGCTAGAGCACAGGAAGTTCCACCTCAACATGGGGAAGAACTTCTTTACTGTAAGGGTTACAGAGCAATGGAACAGGCTCCCCAGAGAGGTTGTGGAGTCTCCTTCTCTGGAGACTTTCAAGACCCATCTGGATGCATTCCTGTGTGACCTGCCCTAGATTCTATGGTCCTGTTCTGGCAGGGGGGTTGGATTCGACGATCTCCAGAGGTCCCTTCCAACCCTTAACATTCTGTGATTCAGCGTGTAGGATCCATGTAGGTCCTAACTAAGCAAACCTTCTTTTTGGAGGTTATGTTATGAGGGCTGCTCTCACATAATACTTTCAGTTGACTGCTTAAATAATTTGAAGTCTTTCGTGTGAGTGGTTGGAGCTCATCCCATTTTCACCTGCAGATCTCCCCGCTAAATATGAGGGTCACTGAAGTGTCTGAGGTGACAATAGTTTTCCCAATTATAATCAAATATGAATATTTCATAAGGTCTTAGGCATACTTAAGAAGAATCACAGCAGAAGCAGGGACATGCCATGCTGTCTTTCTTTCCAGGGGATGGTAATCCCATCTACAAGAGATCCCATGCTGTATGTGTGCCTCATCTGTGTGCTCAACAAACCCTCGAAGGTGGCCTTGTAAAACATCAGCTTTTCCTGCAGTTGCCACTTTCCTTTCCTGACTTATTTAAGTAAAATTAATGTGCTGAGTCTTTCTGCACAGGAAGTTGCTTTTACTTATTTTTCATTAGAAATTTAATGGAAGTTGAATATGCTTTATTCAGTTAGTGTAAAGTCTGGAAAAGTCTCCTGTGCATAGCATATTTAATATTCCAGACCATACTGATCTGAGATTTCTCACACACAGAGGTAATAAAAAAAATCTCAAAAGCCCTACTTTGCTCTTATTTCCAGCAAAGTATACAGAGATCATTCTTGAGGAGTTTTGTTGTTCAGTGCGATTCATTTGGTTTTCCTGTAGGACAAGATGAAACCAAGCTACACTAATTATGCCTGTTACTGAGAAAATCAGAGAGCTTGTTAAACTGAAGGATTAAATGCAGGAATCATCAATCTTACCTTCTGATAAGCAATTAGCAAAAAAGTATGATATTTTTAATAACATGTTTTATATGTGACAGAATAAATTATTTGCTATGGAGTGAGTGATTTAAGGCAATGACTTATGTAATGAAATTTCCTGGATGTCTTGCCGCCTTTTCCTCTTTTTTTTTCAGTTTTGCTACTCAAAGAAGACTGATGCTCTACTTCGAACTATCAGCTAGGGTCTCCTATAACCTTTCACCCCAACACGGTTGTGCTGCCACACTGAACATTCTGGGTTTGATGTTTTTTGCAAAATTAAGTATCTCTTTGATGGAAGCCTTTAATAGTCTTACTCTCACCTCCTCCTCATCCCTTCCATAAAGAGTCAGAACAGAATATTCAGGAGCTATGAGCCCAAATGTTTCACTGAACTCAGATCCTGGGTATCCTTGCAAAGCATCCTGATGAAGTACTCTCAGAGTTCAGGACTAGAAACATTTGTGATTCAGATGACAAACTATGAGGCTGTGGAGCTGCCATTCATGTCTCAGAAGACTTGAGTAGATGGAACTTAGGGAGTAGTGCCCTAGCTCTCTGAGCCCTGCTCTCTTCCAGCCATCCTATCTGCTACCTGCCCTGCGGGATTTTACTTTAGATTTGTAAAGCCAGAATTAAAAATCTGCCTGTAGTTACAGGATAAATTTTGTTTCTTTCAGAAAAGGAACCTTCAAATGGCCTTCATTTCTGTTATTGACATCCACATTGCAATAGTCACCTCTCATTAAAGCTAAAAGGTGAACAGTCTAAGTGGGGCGAAAAACCTCTTCAGAATCAATGAATCACCTCAAACATCTAAGATCTCCTCCTCTGTAGTTTTGACTTTTTCTTTAACACAGGGAAACCTAAAGTTGCTCATTTATAAAAGGCAACTTATTAAAATGTAACATTGTAAATGCAATTTGTCACTCAGGAGAAAATCGAAAGAAAGGAAACCAAGCACAGAGGAACATAAAGCTGTGGTGGATTTTTTGAGCCATTAAAATCAAACTCTCTGTAACTTCCTACAATGTTAAATATTTTCCTTGGTGATGCTAATTTGCTGCAGAGATAATGGGAATATAAGACCCTTTAGGGAGTACTTGTGTAGAAAGATGGTGAGCAGACATTGAGGGAAATTATTATCCCACTCTACTCAGCATGATGAAGCTACATCTGTGTCTAGTTTTGGTCACCCAATTGAAGAAGGAGTGGTGAGGCAGCACAAGCCTCCAGCAGATAGGTACTGAGATGGTCACAATCTCACAGCATGTGACCTGAGGAGAAAAAGAGGTGAGCTAACAGAAATCTACAACTACTGGAGAGGTAGTTATGAAGATACTGGAGCCAAATTACACCAGGTAGTGCCAGATGCCATAGCAGGGGACAACAGTCATATATTGAGCTTGGGAGGTTCAGGCTGGGCATTAGGAAAATGTTTTCTCTAGGTTGCTAGTATAGGACAGGAACAGGTCACTTGGGGAGGTTGTGAGATCTCCATCCTTGAAAGTGTCAGGATTAAGTTACATCTGATCTTATCCTGTATTGGCAACAGTCCTGCTTCAAGCAGAAATTTAAACTAGGTAAGATCTTCTTCAGTCAATACTTGTGTGATTCTATATGGACATTCCCACTTGTGCTGCCTTGCATTCACTGGACCTAGCTGGAATTGTTAGTGAGTGTGAAACATTTGAAACACATGCTTTCATAAACTGGTCTTTAATATTGGTTTTTCATATCCACAAAACCTTAATTTTTAATCCCCAAATACATTTTTCAGCAGAATTCTGTTTCTATTTTATTCTAAATTTAATGCAGAATAAACAGTGCTTTTTAAAAGCTGATCTGGAATGGAATCAACATCCTTCAGTTAATGTTCGTCCTCATGTCTTAGTAGTAGCTCTGGAGCACTGGATCTCAGCATTTGCTTTCTGTGCTAGACCATGTGTTTTAGCCCCCCTTTTCTTTGTATTATCTTACTTAGTCTGCAAGGTTTTTGGTGTAAACGCTATTGGTTTACAAAACATGAAGCAAATTTAGATTGTTATAGAGATGTTTGCTGCAATAGTAGTACCTTATTATGCATTAAGTTAGTGAATATTTACTCCCTGAGAGGAAGACATGTACACATCTCGACATACACAAAGTGCAATGTAACATAAATATTTAAACACGGGTGGAAATCACACAAAATATTCAGCAATTTCTATTTCAGAAGAATTTTAGATATTGTCATGGTCTAACCCCTGCTTGCACCATGCAGCTACTCACTCACTCCTCCTCCCTGGCCCCTCCTACCACCAGTAGGATAAGGAGAGAATCAAAAACAAGTAAAACTTATGGGTTGAGATAAGAACAGTTTAATAGCTGAAATAAAAATAAAATATAATAATGATGATAACTGTGATGAAAAGGAAGATAACAAAACCAGAATGAAATAAAATCAAAGAAAGCCAAGTGATGAACAGTCCAGTTGAGTACCTGCAGTACCTGCTGAGGAATGCTCAATCAGTCCTTGAGCAGCGATCTGCCCCTCCTGGCCAACTCCTTCCAGTTTGTATACTGGGCATGATGTCATATGGTACGGAATATTCCTTTGGCCAGTTTGGGTCAGCTGTGCTAGCTGTGTCCTCTCCTAATTTCCTGTGCTCCTCCAGTCTTTTCACTGACAGGGCAGCATGAGAAGCTGAAAAGGTCCTTGACATGGTATAAACACTACTTAGTAACAGCTAAAAACATCATTGTATTGCAACATTATTCTCACACTAAATCCAGAACACGACACTGCACCAGCTATTGGGAAGAAAATGAACTCTATCCCAACTGAAACCAGGACAAATGTATGCAGCGAGACAGTGAACATAAAACCCCCCATATTCTCATAGATGCTGTTTCAAAATTTATGTATGATACACAATGATGTTATGGTCATGGTGGCATGAAAGAAAAAAGTAAGAGAGAAAAAGAAAAGATCTCAGTAAATTTATCAATAATAAGCATCTGCAGTGAAAAAAAAGTTTTAGAGTCTCTGTCTCTAAATTGAAGAGACATGGATTCAATGGGTGGGCCACTCGGTGGATAAGGAATTGTCTGCTTGGCCGCACTCAAAGGATTGTGGTCAATGTCTCAATATCTAAATGGAGACCAGTGACTAGTGGTATTCCTCAGGGATTGATATTGAGGCCAGTGCTGTTTAACATCTTTGTCATTGACATGGACAGTGGCATTGAGTGCACCCTCAGCAAGTTTGCTGATGACACCAAGCTGTGTGGTGTGGT
>VYZX01023031.1:40781-55724 GCA_013401335.1 Brachypteracias leptosomus | reverse complement strand
CCAGCTATTGGGAAGAAAATGAACTCTATCCCAACTGAAACCAGGACAAATGTATGCAGCGAGACAGTGAACATAAAAACCCCCATATTCTCATAGATGCTGTTTCAAAATTTATGTATGATACACAATGATGTTATGGTCATGGTGGCATGAAAGAAAAAAGTAAGAGAGAAAAAGAAAAGATCTCAGTAAATTTATCAATAATAAGCATCTGCAGTGAAAAAAAAGTTTTAGAGTCTCTGTCTCTAAATTGAAGAGACATGGATTCAATGGGTGGGCCACTCGGTGGATAAGGAATTGTCTGCTTGGCCGCACTCAAAGGATTGTGGTCAATGTCTCAATATCTAAATGGAGACCAGTGACTAGTGGTATTCCTCAGGGATTGATATTGAGGCCAGTGCTGTTTAACATCTTTGTCATTGACATGGACAGTGGCATTGAGTGCACCCTCAGCAAGTTTGCTGATGACACCAAGCTGTGTGGTGTGGTCAAGACACTGAGGGAAAAGGATGTCATACATAGGGACCTTGACAGGCTTGGGAAGGGAGCCCATGCCTACCTCATTAAGTTCAACAAGACTGCCNGCTTCATCACTGAATGTGTTCAAGACCAGGTTGGATGTGGCTTTCAGCAACCTGGTCTAGTGGGAGGTGTCTCTGCCCACAGGAGTGTTGGAACTAGATGATCCTTAAGGTTCCTTCCAACTCAAACTATTCTATGATTCTATGATTCTGTGGATAACTGAGCACCTCAGGATAGATACTGAAAAAATTGGACATTCTAAACTGCACGATTAAAGGACATCTGATGAAAGAGCAGACAGCTATATGACATCAAAGACCTGGAAATGATACAGCAAAGTGTAGATGGGGACAGAAAACATTTTCTTTTAATCCAAATCTGCTCCAAGACAAACAGTTCCTCACAGCTAAGACTGTCAGCATCACTAGTGACCACATCTAGTGATCTGTTTGAAAATTTGTTCTAGAATGAAAGCATGGTGCCAGTGTTAGGAAGCCAATCATGGCACCAACAGGTCCCACCATCCTGCTTCACTGAATTTATCAGGCTCACCCAAATGTTAGAAGAGTAAAGTCTTCAGAATCTGCACACATTTGTGGAGCAGATGGGCCTGTTTTTATTTCCTCCTCCTCCTCCACTTTCTTGGAGTGCAGCACTCAGAATAAAACTGTGTGTTACCAGGTCACTTTTATGGCTTTTGAGCCATCACTGCATGCGTGAACTTAGGGGAAGATTCCTCTTTTTTCAAAGCTGTTGCACAGCATGAGACATGTATTCAAATGGTCTTAAAATTAACTTCACAGGAACTGTATATTTCCCGAAGAGTAAAACAAAATCACTGATAACATTTTAGGTACAAAAAGGTACAGATAGTTTTAACTGCAATTATGAATTTGTGTGGATCCTCCAAAACACAAAACTATTAGCTTTCTTGGTGATCACAGTCAGGAATAGTGATCTTCATGACTGTCACCCCCTCATAAGTCTTGAGTATCTAGTTTTTCAGCAAGCCCATTTCCCTGCTAGCTGAGGTGGCTTAGGCTGGGCAGCATTGGAGCAGCACCACTGGGGAAATTATACTGCAGCTGGGGGTTAGTAGCCAGAGTGCTCTAGTTCCCAGACCATGTCAATCTCCTTGTTAGCAATGATTTATTGCTTTTCTTATTCACCAGCCCAATTCTGTTCAGTAGGTCTGTAAAAAGTGTGGAAGGTCATCATTTCTTGAGAGAAGTCAAGAAGCATGATGTCAGACTATAAGCTCTTCAAAGCAAGGACTCTGTCACGCAGTTGAGCAGTGGTTCTGACTGGGGCCATGCCTCTTACTGTAGTAAAAATAATGAAAATCTAAAATGTACAGTGCTATCCAAAAGGAGAGGCTAAGCACAATGCAGATACATCTTCACTTTCCAGATGAATGAGCTCTCTGTGCAAGAATCCAAACCGGATGTGAATCTTGCCTTTATTCTTTAATTTGGGGACATTTTCATCATACACATAACTAATGTTATTGCACAGCGCCTATCCCCTGCTTCTAGCAGAGCCATGTGAAAAACCTGGAGGACATTGTTTAAGATAATGATCAGCTTAGGTCCTCTTCCATATAACTGCACATGAAGCTAATAGCTGATGGCAAATTGGCTCCTGTTCAAAAGTTTCCTAGCAACAAAACAGGTAATGCAGCAAGCAGCAAGCCAGGCTGTTACTGCTAGCATCTGAAATGATGAGTTATACACAAAAAAGCACTCTTTATATAACAGATACTTGTTCTAACACTGAATGGTGCCTATAGGATTACTTTGTGAAAGTGAAGTCAGGAACACAAAAAGCTATGGCCCTCAGCACTCTATTATAGCATCGTTATCCTCTCTGGTCAATAGTTTGCAATTTTTGGATAATAGAATAGAGGAAATTCAAACCAGGAGGGGTAACAGCTGCTTGGTCCTTTGTTAATGTGTTTGCTATAAAGAGAGACATCCATATTGTTAATGGGGCTTGAAGGACAACTGGGTGATACAAATATCTCTTTAAAGTCTAGTCAAATGCCATGCTAAAACCTTACCATTAAATCATGACCACAATTAATACCCTATTGTTCTGGATAAAATATAAAAAAACCCCTAGCTTTGCTTTGGAGCTTTGGAGATTTTATTTACTTTGGAAGCAGGACTATCTGTTGGTTTTAACTTGTACAGCACCAGCCCAGTGGGAGCCCTCTGGGCTAGGCTTAGTGTGCATTTTAGTCATCTAGTTGCCTTGGTGCCTTGGAAATGCAGGTTGTAAGAGGTCTCCCTAGTCACCTCCTGCCTCCTCCAAGCATTTTTTCCATGCTGCATTTTGCCTTCCCCTCTGCTGTGTATAGCTACGTGCTTGTACATCTTCCTGGCTCTCTGGAATCCCATCTATACATTTTCCTTCTATTTAAATGCCATCATGTGAAATTCTGGTTCAGGAAGGTGGCCACAGGAAGAGATGAGTGGACGTGACTGAGGACGCAGCAAGGGTCCAGGAATGAGTGGCTTCAAAAACAGTGGGAAGAGTCTTACACTGGCTGGCCACTGCAAAGTGCACCAGAACAGGAGTTGAACCATCAAGAGCAGGATGCAGAAGCAGATGTCTGTGGGGGTGCTTTGACCTTCCCATCTGTCCCTAGTGGACCCTGTGGCTGTATCCACCATGCCTCAGTCTGCAGCTCCAGAGGCTGGCTGCTGCCTAGGCAGCTTGCTGCATGATCAGCCCACCCATACCACAGCCCTTTTTGTTAACGTTTAGTTCTCAGTTCACCTCACCAATATCACTAATGGACAGTGCTTTTTGGAAAACCAGACCAGAAGCATTCCTGTGAAGTGGGAAGAGAGTTCCCATGGCTATTTATCACCTTTTCTGATCACCTCATGTAACTATTTCAGAGGACTTTGTGTTTAACGTTCAATACTATGTAGTGGCTCCTGATTTTCCTTGTTTCATGTGTGAATTTTATATTGAATTTCCCAATGTATTATTCACCTTCTAAGCCTTAGAACAACCATGTTTCATTTTATTTATCTCTATCCAACATTACTCACCACCCTCAAGCCAGTAGTTTGAGTTTCATAGTGGTTCCACCATAAATACACCAGTTGCTTATGCTCACACTGAAGTATTTTGTTCCTGTCGTGTTTTGCCATACTTTGACAAAGTAGGTGCACTTCTTTGTAAGCTCATCTCTCTTGAGGCTTTTGTCTTTGGCACTCTTCCTTGAAGTTGTTAGAATATGTTTTATGGAGGAGGAGAAACTTTGCAAAATATTTTAACTGTGAGAGAAAAAAAAGTTTCAGAGAATCAGAAAAGCCTCTGTAAGCAGTGGCGGGACTTTGGGTTATTTAAAAGGAGGGAGATGTTGAGGGCACATCTGCATGGCCTGCCAGGGCTTTGACTCTGCACTGGGATTTCATCCCAAGCCCCAGGGAGCTGTGGCAACTGAGGTTTGGGGATTTTGTGTGACTGTTGCATATGCCAAGGAGTTTCTAACTATTGATTATATAGAGTGAGCAGGGACACTAAGGCAATAATCTTTTTCTGCATAACATCGTGGTTAACCTCTCTCCTTGCTGACGAAGGTATTGCCTTCACAACTAGAGTGGTGATAATGCTTGATCACACAAATAACATTATCCACTCATGCTGGAGAAGACAACAGTCTATACCATGACACATCCCCAAGGTGACCTGTCTCCTGGGGAGACTCCTCATTGAAATGGGACTCCTGATGTTCCATCTGCAGCCCAGTCCTCCATATTTTCCTCTTTTGTGTAACCAGGTGGACTTCTCCCACACCAATCCCATAGAAAGTTGAGAGATTTGCAATGAGTTTAGAAATGTATTCACTAACTTGCAATTTCAGATGGTGAATTTGCAGGTGGACTGAGCTTTGGGCTCAATTTTTTGGTGAAAATTTTGTTATAAAGCATTAAAAACCTAGCTCTAAACATCAGCAAAAATACCAGGGTTTCCAGCTGCAGCGGAAATAGTCCTGCCCAATCAAGGAAAAAAAGAACAATCAGAAATGCAATTACTTCCTAAAAATGGCATAATGAAGCCATAGCTTTAAATGCTACTAAGTACTGAAATGGCAATTCTTTACTGACAGTGATACTGATTTAGAAATCTAAGCACATTGTAAAACAATGGATTTTGGCTATGGAATCAGAGTCAGGTGTACCCTAATGGCATTCTGTCCTTTATTCTTCAAATCAACTAGTATTCACACATGTGCCCTGAGGAGACAGCAAGCAATTTCAGACTTCTAAGCCTGCAGATTTTGCACACAGCTTTTTATTGCAGGGAAAAAGGGTCATGCTTTAAGCAGTTCGTATTGAAAACGCTAAATTGAATACACACATAGAAGCTAATAGTATAGTTATAGCTTTGGAAATGTTCAGGTATCTCACATTGGAAAATGTAGGTCTTATGAATGGCTCTGATTCTCTAGGAGATTAGTTTATTTTGAATCAATCCACCTTAAAATATTATCAAAATGTTAAAATTCCTGCCTCTATATTTTTCAGAATCAATGCTACATGTTCAACAAGTACAGTCACAGTGAAGTTCTGGCTACCAGCAGACAGAGCTTGGAGAGCATTATAAGCCAGTGGGCAGAGTGCATTTGGGGGAAGGTGAGAAGGGTTAGGCAAGTAAAGTAAAGGATCTTTAGGTGTTTTCTGAGGTAGACTGAAATCAGGGCACTTTCCCCTGACAGACCTGTGAGCCTATTGCTCAGTGTTGCAAATACTACCACCAGTCCTTTTGTTACTACTCTCACCTCCTCCTTGAGCTGAAACTTTCCCAGTCAGTGTTCAGGCTACAGGTAGATGCAGGCCAGCAAAATGTTGACCACCAGTGAAGAGCACAAGCTACAGCTCCATCTTGCAGTCCAGGGGGAAAAACTCCAGCTTTTAAATTCTGTGGTTCACATTTTAACTCTGTATTTCTTAGAAAAGAAGTCAGAGTTGCATCTTACGGTGCTGCTATATTTAAAGTTATAAAGAAATCAAAGCACTTGGAAGATCCTAGGACACTGAGATTCCTGCTGAGTTCAAATGATGGTGGTGGGGCATCAAGTCAAACTGATAATTTAGAAGTGTACAGTAATCCAAACACAGGATGGCAACGGCTGGACATGGCACTCACACTAAGGACAGCACCAGCCTTTGCATAGTAATGAAATTTTGATAAAGTATGACATTAAACACACCAAAGGAAACTTGAAGTGTAAGGACACGTAGTGGCTGATAAGATAGAGAGTTCCCCATTCAGCAACGTTTGAGATTTATTATCCATTGTCAGCTGACAGAAAAAAATAAGAATCTCAAAAATATTCTTGAGATTGATGTTTTTCAGTTGAATAAAACTGGATTTAAGTCAAATTGTTTGTTTGAACATATCAAAACATCTTGTTTTGGTTTTAAATGATAACTTTTTCACATAAATCAACTGTGCTGCATAAACAAATCATTCTTAAGTGGAAAATTAAAATTTTCCTTTGAGAAAGGGTCAATACACCGGTTTCTGACATCTCCATTTTGTCAGGTTGCAGGGTTCTCATGAATGGTTTAGGTTTCAGCAAATGTACATTTTGCTATGAAAAAAATCATAGCTGAGAAATTGCTAGTCACATCCAGAGACAATTATACAACCACCATATTAGAACATGACACATTATCATTTTATGAAAGAAATTAAAAGCCAGAGGCAAACAGACAGTACCAGATTATAATGTAGGAACATTAGCATTCGGAGGCAGCGTAGGACCCTTTTCAGCATATTGATGAAGATCAGCATATGCTAATTATATACTAGATCCACAGAGAGGGAATTTGGACTTACATTCAAGGCAGTATAACCTGTCAGATGAAAGATTCACACTTATCTTAGAAGAGACTTCATGGCTAATTAAATTTAAGGTGCAGTGTGGAGGGTTAACAGGTGAAGAGGACTGGTGAACTGGAATAAGAGAATGTTTGAAGTTAAATGCCACAGCTTCCTTCCAGCCCTGACTCTGATGGGATCAGATTTACAATTTTGAGAATAGACATCAAGGGTGCAAAGCTGTCAATAAAATGATCATCTGGATATTGTATGGTCTATAACCATGTTATTTTAAGGGGCATTGCTCAGAAGGGAGTCGCATCCGTTTGATATCACACTATGACAGTTCACTTTACTAGATATGTGCTATATTTTACTATATTTACATATTTACATTTATGCATGGAAGCTACACATATTTTAAATGAATATTGACTTCAAAGAAGTGCATATTTGTAATGAGATTTAAATAATTTAAAAATAAATATATAGCTGAAATGAAAGCCTTGTAATTTACTGTAATGGAAAGAGGAGTCCTTCACATATAAACTAAAATGAATTATAAAAAATCAAGCCTCTTCCTCCTCTAACAATTATCTTCAACTTTCTTCTAGAAGGACCAAATCTGCAATTTAATTCAGTTGCTGTGGCATTTCAGTTCCTGGGAACTACAAACTAAAAATAAGGATTCCATTTATTGATGCAAATTTGACACAAAGCTGTCTTAAAAACCAATGTGCTTTCTTTATAATTTTTTTTTGCAATGCAGCATGGTATGAGTAGCAACACTCTATTCCTCTTTGTTTTTCTTTTTGTTATCCTCCTTCTCCTCACTGAAAAAAAAGAAAGTGAAGTGAAGGGCAGAAGCAGATCTTTCCCTTCACATTTTCAGAGTATTTAATGTTTCACTTGTTTTTGGTGGTTTTGGGGTTTTTTTGGGTTTTTTTGGTTTGTTTTGGTTTTTTTTCTTGCCACTAAAAAGATTGGATCCAATATAAAAGGTTTTGTGAAAATGACTTCCTGATCTTATTAGTTTTAACTGAAAGGTCTCTATCATAGCACATTCAATCATTTCCATTCTGCCTTTGTTATTTAATCCCTTTTGGCCTAAGAAAATGAAAGCATAACTGACATTTTGTAAGCAGTGCATTTAAGGTGAATTAGATGTTTATTAAATAGCCCCTTGACCATCTGTTTTCCAGTTCATGGAATGCAGCTGTCTCTGAATGTTCATGTAAATACCATTAGCAATTACAGGAGTTATCATGGACATCAGGGAAAAATATATTCTTTCCTGCATTCTTCTCCCTTGACCAGTAGTGTCATGTATTCTGTTGTACTGAAGAGGCAGGAGTTTCTAACACTCAAAAAGAAGTTTTTCCTAATAGAGGTGGACAGTCCATCTGCCAACCAATGCTTTACTATTTCCAGTTTCAGTATTTCATCATCTAGTTGAGAAAGCTTGTGACATTAACAGTTTCTGTTAGACATCTTTGCAGTTAATTCGGCACTTCAAAACAAATGTATTTATACTGTTTTCAGGATTTAATTAGGACAATGAAGACTGGACAGCTGAATTACAATAGAAATCACTGCCACAGTCAAGTAAGAGATAGTCTCACCAGGACAGAACTCTATATAATTGTAATATCATTCCCTCCTTGGCCCCATAGGTGGTATGTGTAAGTTAAAATAAGGCAGCTATACAAATTAAAAAGATCTAAAATTCTAGTAGCAATGACTGAACCTGAGGTAGTGAGTCCCTTAATTATTTGAAAGGTTACTAAAGTAGAATGATCTTTTGAAGCAACCTTCCTTTTTTTTCTTATTCTCTATACTCTTTCAAAAATGCCTGTTTTTCTTACTGATACCCTTCTGCACTGGCCTGTAGCTCTGCCTCTCCTCACTGTCATCACATTGGCTGGCCGGACCAGCTGCTGGAAGCAGATGTATAATATTATGCACGCCAGAAGATGCATACAGCATGTGTGACCTCCAGAATCCATGAGATTTAAGAGGCTGGGTTTGCCTTTCAGAAATATGCTGCATACAGAAGAAGGCTTAACAGGAAAGCCCCTGAGGAAAACCCCTGAGGAATGAATTTTGATGCAAGGAACAGAAACAACAGAGCAAAGAGACTGGCAGGTTTGCAAGATCTTTCAAAATTAAAAAAAACACATTCAGGATACAGGTGGTGAATAAATGAAACTCTCCCAAGAGACAGAACTGAAGGTTCCTTGAAACTAAGTCAGGGTAGGTTTGTCTCATCAATTCTTATTAGTGGCTGGTTACAGACAGTGTGATTGAACAGGAAAATGTTAATGGCTGACTTTGCACTAAACATAACTGAAAGTTGATGCTGCTTAGGGTACTGGTTCATGCACTTAAAACCAAGACTAAAGTTACAGCATTTTTAAATCGGGTGAGATAATATCTTTTGATAGCCTTAAGTTATTTTACAGCTTAACTGAATAATTCTAATCAGAAGGTTATTTCTTTCTTTTGATGACAGAAATGAAGGAAAGCATTCCTTGTCTACTGATGTACTTGAATTTGCATCATTATTTCCCCTTGGCTAATCTGACTGTTACAGAATCACAGAATCACAGAATGTTAGGGATTAGAAGGGACCTCAAAAGATCATCTATTCCAATCCCCCTGCCAGAGCAGGAACACTTAGATGAGGTTACACAGGAAGGCGTCCAGGCGGGTTTTGAATGTCTCCAGAGAAGGAGACTCCACAACCTCCCTGGGCAGCCTGTTCATTAACTAATTTGGTTGTCCATTAGTTCCTGCAACTTTTTTGCAGAATCTTTTGAACCTGATGGTCGATTTCAAATAGTTGTGGCAGAAGGATTAAAGATTTTAGGTTCCTAAACTTTTTGTGAAAATTGGTAATGTTTACACTGCGATAGGCATGTGAGCTCACCAGGCTTATGCTGCACTTACCCTGGGGTGGCCTGTCACTGTGCGGTGCACCTCCTGGTCAGGCAGCAGTGCACCACTTGGAATAGGCAATAGTAGGCACCATCACTTGCTCAGTTCAGTAGTAAAGCAACAAGTGGAATCTGAGGTGCTGTGAAGGATGTAGAGAAGGTGGGAAGAGGGGAAAGCAAGGTTTGTGGTGGTGTGTTTGCAAGGACATACAACAGACATATAAATAAGAAACTTTGTTCTATTAGATCCACAGCAAATGGAATAACCTGCTTTGCTCTGGACACAGCATTGTAAATGAATTTCAAAATGTAAAATAGGGTATATAAGAAAAGCATGTCTGAAAATCTGCAACACATGCGTAACTCATCTTTCCAGTTTTTGTTCTTTTACTGCTTCTTCTAAATCTCTTTTCAGTATAGATGAATGTCACTAAATTAGCTTATCCAAAAGTAGAGTGAAATGTTGTAGGAATGTAACAGCTAGCAGCAAATAAGACCAAAAGAAATTGAATTTAGGATGTTCTTAGTGAAACAGCAAAGGTAGTCAGAAACACACAAGGAGATAGAAATCTCCTGCAATTTCAGAAATAATGATCAGTGTAACTACTAGCTATTTATAAAACATGTGGTATCATGAAAATAGTAAACAATTACTTAGAATTTCATGATGTAAATTCAAGGAACACAACTCTTCCTGATTGGGTTTGATAATGGTTGGTGCTAAAATCTCCTCAGCTGTTCAACAAAGAGCATAAAGAATCATCATCAGCTCCTAAAGGCTTCTTCCTTGCACAGCTAACTAGAGATCAGAAGTAGAACTGAAGCTGCAGAATCACACTTGAATTCAGGCAGTTTCCTCTTGTTCCCAGTCTGTTACATTCAAGACTAGGATCTGAAGACATCTTTCAGGTTTCTTTCTCATGTTTCAAGCTTGAAAAGATGACAGCTCAATCTGGGCCCAATGGAGCACTGCACATTCCATGGTCTAACTGCCTTGTATTTAATTAGTTCCTTCTGAAATAGTTGTTGTCTTAAAAATAAAGTTAAGGTTATGAGCCAACTCCCTGGTAATATAGTTATACGAATCCAACTGTATTAATGAATTAATTCCACTGTGGAGAAGAGCTGTGGTTTACATACTATTGTGATTTGTTTCCTTTTCTTAGGAGATACAACTAATTATTTTTTAATTGCATGTCATGCTTTATTTTTGGAAATTTTTTTTTCTATGTCAATCCCATTCTTTTTACTACCAGCAGAGTGTGCTGACTCACACGAATAGTATTTTTCAAGTAAAGGTAGGGCTCAAAGGAAATTTGAAAGAGAAAAGCAATTAAGGACAGTAAAAAGAAAAAAAAAATCTTGTCTTTAAGACTGCATTTTTTTTCCCCCACTTTTTTACCTCAGGTAGCCTTAGAAATTCTGTTTTTATGAGTCATCAAAACTGACTGGATGACGATAAAACCCAGAGTTGATAATCTTAACTTTAAAATCTGAATTTATATTTCAGGGCAAATGGAAAAGAAATAAACCTTAGACACTTTTAACTCGCTCCAAATATTTCTCAGGTTTTTTCATGGAAATATTTTGTTTCAAAGATTCTGCAGAACTGTTTGGAAATGCTCCGTTTGTTCTTTATTCCATGATGTGATGATACATGATTACAGTTCAAATACAGACCATTAATGACTTTGTTATTTAATGCTAATTGAAATAAATTACTTCCTGCTTTCAGACAAACACCTCTTGACTGAATTTCATTGTAAGATCTCTGTGGTAGCCCTTTTTGTGGTACGGAAGACCTCTGTAGAGAGCTGTAGAGAGCAGCAGAGCACAGCTAGCCTTGCTGTGTGCATGTGAGATTTAGGAGGCTGGGAAGAAGCTGATTAGAGAGATGTTACCACCTCAGTGACAAAGCTTTAGTTATAAGTATTATATATTGATTAGCCAGTGCAGAACTGGATGCAGGAACAACAACCTCAAACTGCAACAGCAGCTGGAGAGAAATTGTATCTGCCCTGCACTGAAAGCTAAGGGGTTTTTTTTCTGCTTTATGGTGGTCCCTGTGGCACAACTCAAAATTTGCAAGTATTTCCCAAGTTTAAGTCTTTCTAAATGTGTTCATGGAAGCTTCATATTATTTTCTGGAACTAATAAATGAGAATATGGACTATAAAATGAGAATAATGGACTGCACCTGCAGTCCATTATACTTTCATGGAGCTGTTTTCTCTCAAGAGTTTCTACCTACCTGAGTACTGGAACCTTCTTGGTCTTAAGTTAAAAGGTGTGGGCTGTCTTCTCCAGCTAAGCAGCTCTAAGCTTAACCACCAATGTTTTCTCCTCTACTGCATCCAGGCAACAGTTGACTCTGAAAAAAAATCAGCATAGTTACAGCCCACGCAATGCACACACCCACACACTGAATACAAGAGACTTGCTCGAGGACTTTCACAACATGGAAAAGAAATCTAAGTGATTTGAGAAAGAATTTGAATTGCATATTATCTGAGCTTATTGCCTGATTGAAGTAATTTTCTCATCCTAAAAATCTGAACACTGACTGTGAATAATAAGTTTCAGAGTACCATCCCAAGATGCATTTTTAAACTTTTAGGTATCTGAAGAAGTATCAAAGATGCTTTTCACAAACAAGTACACACCAATGATCTTCTTTAGGATTCAAGCTGTCATTGGACAAGCAGCCCTAGATATTAGCCCTTGACACCTGCTTAAATGGGCCAAGATTTATTCCATCTAACTGATGGAATGATTGCATCCCAGATTTTTTTTATCACAAGGTATCATAAGTCAGTTTACAATGTATGTTATGCAGGGGACAAAAGTTATGGTTACTTCTAAAGCAGCTTGCACTTAATGCAACAGGCCTTAACTCTGAGGCCCTTCTCCTGACCATATATTGACCTTAGGACAGGTACAGAATAAATCTTGTGCTTAGTGACTTTATACAAAGCTACTCCACTAATGTAAGAATAAGGAACTGTATTTGATCTGAAGATTCTTCATGGTGCATTCTGCGTTGCTTTTGCTATAAGCCTTGCCTGATTCTCTACTAAACACATTTGCCCTTGGGCAATATTCAGTCCTGAATATCACCAGTATATGTTAGAAGATGTTAAATGACTCTGGAAGCAGGTATATGTAAATTAGTGACCAGATGTTGCCCTAAGGCTATGCAAAGGGAAAAATATTAAGGAACAAGAAGGGACTGCTTGCTCATTGTAATTCCTGAGCTGCAACTGGTGATATATCAGAACATAACTGGCTTAATCTGTGGCCCTCTAACTCAGGAATTACTTGAGTAGCAGAAACAATGCCTAGATGACACAGCTGGTCTCCGTCCTGACATAGTTATCAGATATATTGATTGATCCACCAGCAATAGTTTTGCTGACTTCCTGAGTTTCTCTGTTTGAAAGCTAAGATGTCGTACACAAAATGACAGCTAAGGGTCATACACAAAACATGAACAAATCTATGTGGAATACATAGAAGCTTATCTTGGGACATCCAAAGCTTGGGTGGGCTGAAATATCCTGAAAGAATGCATCTTTCTCTCCATCAGCTATAGAGGTATATAGAGTTATAGCTTAAATATCCTGACGAGACATAAGAAGTTGTAAGAGCTGAATAAAGACAGAATCTAGCTGGTCTTCCCCTTCCATATGCAAAGGATTCACTGGCGTTATTCCACAGGTCTTGCCTAGAGGGATATAGTTATAACTTAATCAACTTCAAACATCACCAAAACTGTAAGTATCATTCATGCATGTCTGCATAACCTTTCTCTAATTTCAGGATAAAATCAAAAGCAATAATCAATTTTAAAATAGCATCTTTAATGGTATATTATGCACAGTTGAAAATATGGATTTTCATTAGAAATGTCACATATCACAGAATCTGTCAAGACCATGAAGGCACCAATAGGCCTTAACGGCCTTGACCAACCTCACCAGGGACATCCATCCACACTTTCTATCCACTGCTCCAGAAGCATCTTTTAGGTGCATCTAGAGCCCTTAGATTAGATTATCTAGGGCTCTGTTGTCCAAATATTTTGTATTTCTAGTGAGGAAGTTTTCACCACTGTTCTGGGTAACCTCTTTGGATGTTTAATTGCTCTCATGATGAAAATTTTTTTTTCTTGTATCTCATAACAGAGAACAGTACAACAGTAATATCTAATCCAAACTGTTTAAATAAATTAAGCTTTTTCAGTAGCTGATGTTTGCTTGTTACTAAGTATTTTCAAATGGGTGCAGTTGTGTAGTTTATGTGGTGAACCAGATGCACAACAATGAAGTCCTGACTTGTGGAATCAATCCTCTGTATTTTCCTTCTTTGCTATCTGCAGCTGGAACTTTCATTTCTTTCAGCAAAGATACTGGCTGGCTCAAGGTGTGCCTAAGCTTTCATGGAGGAAATCATCAACAAATTTCGCGTTACATCTCTGTAGGAAAACACTAAAGAAAGCCATCAGGCTATTGCCACTGCTGCTACGGCACATCATCCTTGCCAAGTGACAGAGGACAGGTCAAAACACCATTCAGTCTTTCCATTCAGGTATTGGGTATAACACATCCTGCTTGGAAAACACTCAATTTTTGGACCTAGGAACACATGTTAAAATATAGTCATAGACTAAGAATGTATTTGTATTCACCACTTGTTTTGCAGTTGTTATCTTCCTTTTCTTTTGTTATTACGTCTTTTGTTTTTATTTTTATTTTAAATGAGTACTAACATTACACAGAAAAGCCATTGCTTCTGACAATAAGCTACACACTATTCGGGTCACACTGTGCTGATTATACGTGCTTAGATGAAAAGAACCATAATTAGTCAGACCTTGCTTTTTGGCATGTTTCCTGGTAGACTAGGCACCCCATTAACATGACTTGATTCAGAAGGCTTCAGGTGATGCAGGTGGTGATCTCATGGCATCTTCCTTGTTCATTCTATATAACTAATGCCTATTGAGCGGATTAGAAAAGAGAAGGAGTTCACATGAGATGGCCCTCATTTGCTTCCGTTTGTAGATTTCTATTTTTATTTTGTTTGCCATAGTTCTTTACATCCATTTGGTAGCCAAACACAGATTATTTAAAGACAAAATCTTATTAACAACAATAATGTTAAAAAGATTTGGTTAGCTGCAGTCACTGACTGTGAGATGACTGATGAGCCATTTTGTCTCTTCAGATCAAAAGGTAATAAAATTAAGAGGGTGTCCCAGAATCATATCTTTACTCTACTCAGTTAATTAGTGAAAAGTAAAAATACATAAACTGACAAGAATTAAATTCACCCNATGAAAATAGTGTGGAGGATGCACTAGCCTAAAAGGGGACAGTGTAGATAGCAACACTAAGTGCACAGTAATCCTCAGAAAATGTATCTTTTGAACGGAATGTGACAGGAATGTGACAGCAATGGCTGGAAAACTTCACAGCTGGTAACTTATAGATGGGAGGTCTTGGAAATTCGTGCAGGAGTCTTTATATAATATCATCATAAAACATCAGTGAGTGCGAGACTGCAACACAGAGGTGGCCTCCATGAGTGTGAAACTAAGCAAAGCAAGTAGGCTTTCACTGAGAAGCTAATTCTGGTCATG
>VYZX01023031.1:20021-34455 GCA_013401335.1 Brachypteracias leptosomus | reverse complement strand
TTATTAGCAGTGGAAAGATATGACCTGCAGATATTTCACAGTATTCTTCCAGATAAAAATAGTGAGTGTTGAACGGGAAACTGCATTACTTGGAACCCTACCAAAAACTAATGTGACTATTTCCAGACTTATTTTTGGTCCACTGCTAAACTGTCATGTCTGTTGTACTGTATCCTGTTAAANAAGATGTGTTTTCCAACCTGGAAGGGCCCAAAGCTCCTCTTCTGTATCACTCCAGCCAGCACCAGGGGTCCTCACTCAACATTGTTTCTCTGAAGTGGCCAAATCACTTTTAAGTGCAGTTTCTCTAGAAATATTACAACTTTGCACAAACTTAAAGTGCATTTATGGTTTGGTCAGTAATGAGCTTGACTGAACGTACATATACATTATTCATTGACAAATTTNAGCCAATAAAAGCCTTAAGTCTTAATTAAAGTGATGCAGTTTTTGTTTCCTTCAATCTTATAAATGTAGACTTTGATGAACTGTCTTGAAGGAATGAACACACTTCTGAGAACACTTTGCTTTCACTNTTCGAAGCCTTATCATTAGAATTTATTACCTTGTTAATTTAAAAAAGAGTCTCAAAAATGCTTGCTATGTTATAAAGAGGTACTTTTTTTTCTGGAGAAAAAGAATTTCTTTGGTCATGAGGCTGAATTCTGATGGGTAGAGAGAGGACAATCCTGGGAAATAAGAATTATATCCATAAATGAAGCATTAGAGCATTAAGAACAGAAAGAGAATGACACCTTTCTTTGATGAATGCTCTTATTGCTTTTGTAGAAAATCAATTTTCTGACCCTTTCATCAACTCCCCTTCTTTGAATTCAAAACAGGACTAAAACTTTCCTCTCTCAATTTCTCTTCTCAGCAAGAAGAAAAAATACAAGAATCTGTGCAGGCTGCTGTTGTGGGATGCGAGCTTGCCAGGGTTCAGCTTAACTGAGAAATGCAGCATCCCACATGTGCAACGTCACATGCCATTAGTTGACTTTAATTGCCAGATATGTATTAATCCATTTAGGAGAAGTGTACCCAGCATCATCTGTGCTATAGCCTGGCTATGTGAATGGACTCTCCTCCTTCATCCTTCCTACTCTGTTAGGAACTGACATACCCGTTAAAAAAATGAGGGTGGGAACTGCAGCACTGATATGTTAGAGATAAGGACAAACAAGTTATCTCTTTGGTTGTTAACTTGTGATTGCACTTCAAAACCATTATGGAAGTGACGGCCCAGTTTTTCTACATACTCAGGGTGCTAATACTGAATGACAGTCCCTTGATATGAAGATTTTACAAACAAAACAGGCAAGATAGACAGAGAAAATAAGGAAACTGGTGACATTTTCTCAAATGATCACTTTTATTGTATCCAGATCAGCTTTTCCAGCAAATTACTTGCTGTAAAAAAGATAATTTATTTTCTTTGAAAATATGGTCAACTATAATCACTGAAGCCAAGCTGCCTTGAACAATCAAATGCCTACAGACACACCAAAACCATAAAGTTCTCAACACTGGAGCTGACAAAACCAAACTTAAACCAGAAAAATCCATTTAAGAACATCCATCCTCACATACTACAGTGATCTGTGGCACCAACATCACAGCAAAAAGCACACATCTTGATTTTTTAAAAATTGCTTTGGATCAGTGATGACATGCTCCTGTGTTTTGCACAAGTAGTAATTTCCATGTCCAGTAAATAAAAATTGAGTTTAGGCAAAGCCTGCCTGCATTTCCCTTGTGGGGGATGTCAGCTGGCCTTTACTGACTGTTAGTCCAAGGAGGCAGATGGGGAATAGCTGTAATTATTGCATCAGGACAAGGTAGGAAAGGTTGGGGCCTGAGTTCACTCAGAAGGGAATAGGTAAAAAAGACTTGTTCTCAAAGACATGCTGATGCGGTGGAAGAAGGCATTTAACTATGGCTTGCAATGCTTTTATTGTCATTTTTTTCTGGTTTGTTGATTTCTTATTTTCTTTTTCATATAAAGGTGCCTTGCCACTTCAGGTGAAGCCGCAGTAAACATATTGGCTGGTCCCAGCTCTCAGGGCCAAGTTGTATTTGTGCCCTAAAACTGGGCCTTGTGTGACATGAGTGGTTGCTGGTAGACTCATCAATATCTAGGTGAGCACAATATGTTCATAAAGCTTCTATTGCTTTAATGTGAATATAACAAACTAGAGATGGATGAGCCTCTGGTACCATATTTCTGTAAACCACAGGAGATCTAGCCTCATAAATCAAACCCAGCGAATTCATGAGATGTTTAAGCAAGCAAATGAGAGAGGACCAGCTTTTCCTTGCCTCTTAGTAACTAGCCACAAGCAAGAGCTCATTGGTAGTTACCTTTCCTTGGTGGCCTCCTCATTTCCTTCCTGGAAGCGAGGAGTCCTGTAATTTGACCCCACTCCAGAGGCTGTCACAAACTGTGGTGTGGTTTTCCTCCACTAAATGCATGCCATCAATCTGATCTATGGGCAGAAATAATGGCTCTGTGGCAGATGGGGATGTCTTCTGGGCTTACACAGGTGCACCCACATAAGCATTTGTCTGGTAGGGGAAAACTGTAAATCTGCAGTNATGCTGAATTGTTCTGACTAATCTGAACCTATACAGGCTCAATCTCAGACCATCATCAACCATCAGGTCTGTATTATGGTATTTGCAGTGCACAAGGGACGATTAGAGTAGAATTCCTCAGCCCTGGTGAGAGACAGTAGAGAGGACACATGATACAAGTCTACAAGCTACATGTAGTGTCATGAACATGATTAGGAAACAGTTGGCTTTTGTCCATCATAATATGTGAGCTAAGTAGCCTCAAATGAAAGTACCAGACGTCAGGCTCAAAACAGCCTTTTTCACAGAAGAATTAAGCTGTGGATCAATTAATGAACTCCAGACATTTAATTAATTAAACCCAAGACATGATTCTATGGCTTAGTAGTGGACTTGGCAGTGCTGGGTTAATGGTTGGACTTGATGATCTTAAAAGTCTTTTCCAACCCAAATGATTCTATGATTCTATAATGGAGGAATAATCTGTCAAGGACTACTAAATGCAATGATATCATTTCTACTTCAGAATCCATGGATCCTAGGAGACTTTATCAGTAAAGTATTGTTGCATGGCTGCTCTGTTTTCACTGTCTTCCCTGGATGTAAAATTTGTCATATTCCAAATTTTTACTGTTTTTATTTGTTTTATTTCTATATGGAAATGTTTCTATTAAATCATAATGTAATGGTCAAGGAACACCAAAATTACTAACTCCAAGTGAAAAATCTGATTATTCCTTTGAATAATAATAATAAAAAGAATATTTGTTTATTGTAACTGTGCAGTTATCTCTTTATTAATGGTAATGCCTTGGCTTCTTTGAGGGATGAAACAATAAACAAAGCAGCTTTTTCCTGTAACTGTTCTCATCATTTGCCTTGAATAACCTTTTTGAATGTGATCTGTTATTCATGGTTTACAATCAAGCAACAAAAACCAGAAATTACCCTCTATTTTATTATTTTGGCTATATTACTGAACACAATGCAAAAGTCAAAAGCTACCTTTTTTGATTGAATGAGTCAAGAGTCCAAATGTTATAAACAGATGTTACATTTTGTTCAAGACAAAAGGTAGATACCTTTCTTAATGCGTTAAGATAATGTAGGCTGAATTAATGTCCTTCTGAAGGGTGGGAGATTTAGTCTCAAGTTATCCTTATACGCTAATTTGAACTCTACATTTATTCACCTTTAGGAGAAACTTATTCTGTAGGCATTTCTAATAATGGCTAGAATTTCTTGCTCCAAAAGCACCATCTGAAATAAAGGTAAAAGGACTGGAACTTTAATAGAGAGATTTGAATTCTCTAAAGACAGCTCAATTTCAATCTTTCCGTCTTTAATAATGTTTTAGTGGCACTAGGTTGTCTAACTTGGTTAGACTTTATGCAGAAGTCATGTCATTAATAAAGTAAAAATTGAAAGTTAATTTTCATTAATGCTCTTTCCTCAAATACTATTTCTGCAGTACAGAGATATGATACAGTATTTTGTCTGCTGAATGCTAATTAATTATACCAACACCTTTTTGCAAATGTTGCACATTCCTATAGATGACCTCTCACACGAATGTTCAAAAAACCTATATTTGGGGTCAGCAACTGTGTCCGTGCACCCTCTTCTCTCCTGCATCACTCTAGAAGCCCTATATCCCCAGTTACAACTCCACCTGCTGGTAGGCGTCACTTCACTATAGAAATAGCTTCTATGAGATTCTACCCATAGATAACACCTCCTGCAGCTGCTGCATCCAGTTGTCCTCAATGTGTCTAGTTTTGATTACCTTTTCTGTTGCTTCGGGCACCACCACTGTCCATTTTTTCTTGTTCCTAGAAACCCTTTTCTCAAAATTCTGTTTAACTGATCTCTATTGTTTCCGCTATCAAGGGGTGAATTTTGGATGTTGGATCTGTGTGTCTTAGGCACGCTTGGATGGAGGATTATGTATTGTCTGCTAACCAAGTCCCGTCTGAGTATTCATAATGTTCCATAAATCTATGGATTGAATCTGATGGTTTTCCTACATTGGCTGCTCTTTTTTAGTACTGCCAGCAAATGCTTGGTCTATAGTTGACATTATGCTCAGAATGAACATTTCATTGCATTAAGCAGAGCAGAAACTGATGTTCTTTTTCCCTTAGCTGCACTAAAACAGTAATGAAAATAGCTTTCTTATATTTCTACCAGAGCATAATGGTGGAAAGACAAAATGTAGGCATTAATGGTATCATTATGTAGAACAGAAACATGGAAACCACATTAGCCAATTTTCAGCGTCAAAGTCTACCTTCTGAGAGGAATGCTTTTTAATGCTGGATAAGCAAAACTGTAGCTGGCAGACTAGGGAATCTTGTGGTCAACTATAAAATTGTTCTTCTATAAAGATGTTCCAAATACAAAATAGGCAATGAAAAAGAGGTTAGTATATGTAGCCTTTCTTTAACTTTTCTGTGGAATTTTTGTCATTCAATCATGCACAAATTTAATGGCTTCAGCACCAACTGGCAGAATAATTTCAAAAGCATCATTGCTTTTATACTTTACAGACACTCTTCTTTCCAAAGCAGTGATCATATTTGAATAGACGATTAAGGGTGACGAATACATCATCTGTGGTATACAGCACCTAGACAGCTGTGCCATGATACTCCCATTCCCTGCTTGGAGTCATGAGTTAGCACTTGGTTTCTCAGGGACAAATGAAATTCACCAAAACCCAGTGTGCCTAAAGAACTCAAAGCAAGGACCTTCTTGTGTGGCTCACCACTTACAGTCTGGCCAATGACTAAATGTTTTAAGGACACAGGCCTACTTCCTAAAAAAATATTTATTGCTTCCTATTACTTCTTGTGAAGAAATAAAAAAGGCCAGAAGGAACGGCTGTGGTAAGTATCAGACCATAAAACCAAAATGTTGCTCTAGACACCAGCCAACATTCCCATTGCTCTCTGCATGATTCACAGTGAAGGATGCATGACAAAGGCTGCAAGCCATATTTATGACTTCTGTGATTAATGGATAACACTGACACATTGGTCTCTGGAAGAATTTAGAGTTCTTTGAGAAGGGAGTTTCAATAAGATAAGCCTGACCTCTTTTATTCAGCTGTTTCTTTCTATATGATGGTACATGAAGCTTGACTGTTTATTCCATACCTCGGGTGAAACAGCACGCCTTTAGTAAGTAAATTAAATTTAGATATAGATTACCTTTAGTAAGTAAATTAAATTTAGATATAAAGGACTGGTTTCTGCCCTCATATTTATATAAAACATATAATTCTCACAAAGTCAGATGAATAGCTCTGGAAAAATAACACAAAACAAAACCAGATAATAAGAAAAGGATTTGTCAAAATACTACTGGGTGTATTTGAGATAGTTTCTAGAAGGCAATTATCATGTATGTCATTGAAGTAAGTAGATACGTTTGACCAAAAATAACAATATTTGAATGTGACATCTAACTTAGATGAAGAAAATGAGAAGTTCCAAGTTTCACATTTTGGTATAATCTTATTATTTATTATTGAAGATTTATGAGTTGTGTCTGAACTTCATCTAACATCCTTGAATGTTTGACTTACTCTAAGAATGTTTTAAATTAGATGATTAAAAGAAGAAAAGAGACCAGGAGCATATTTTAGCCATCAAATATTCATTTACTTTTATTTAGAGCTCCTATTTTTACAGATATTTTTTCCATAAGATGTAAAAATTTCCAGCCTACTTTCAACTTCCGTTATTTGTGAACTTAAAAATCCCTTGACCTCAAAATGTTGGTATTTGTTGATTTTCTGTAGAAAAAAACACCTACAGTTTCCGTCAGTGTAAGAGCAGCATATTGTATGTTAATTTATGTAGAGTTTTTATAATACATTTATAAATTTGATTTATACTGAAGGAATACTGCTGTAGCCTTACTAATATCTTCAAGAAACACTGAGACATGTCTTTTTAAGTTGTACTGCTCAGATACCTTCTTAAGTATTGTGATCTTTTTTCCAGTCTTCATTGTAATATGTTGCTTGATGACTTGAATTGTGTGAAAGAAGAAAAAAATTCTTTGAAAAATTTCATTTTATACATCTAGTGACCCATGCATTGAGCATAATTTCATCTTAGTTATAAGTAGGTTTTGCTCAGAAAAGCAATATATATATATATCACAGCAAGAATCCTCTGAATAAGCAATATACATTGATATGCCATGTACAGAAATCTGATAAATTCTTATAATCTCAAAGGCAAAAGTAGTGTTTATACAACAGAATCTGAAATGAGCACAGTGCCTATCTTAAACTTGTGACCAGGTTACAAAGGTGCTTGCTTTAGAATGTCATAAGCCAAGATGTTCTCTAAAAACATTAGGCTTCTCAGTAGAGGTAGTAAAAAATTTTATCAAGTCACTGTCACAATGATACTGATAGTAAAAGATCCATTCCTGCTGCCTGTGTTAATTAACCTTCCACAACCCATGTATTACTTTCCCTGAATGGTCATTAAGCTAAATATTACATGTGGCAGCTGTTTAGTGATGTCATGCATGTCACATATGATGAGATACCAACAGCAGACATTTCATTAGGGCATATGCTTCCAAATCCCACAGTTTTTTCCCCACATTCTACACACATGCATAAAGAACCTTGTTCATTTTTGCTGCTTCCAATGCAAGTGAGCATTCTATTAACATAGTGGGGTACACATGGGAGCAGAAGTAAGTCGGAAGTGAGTGATAAGAAACTTTTACAATAATATCTAATCTGTGTTAAATTTAATTCAGCACCATTTTTGGAAATGATATGTGATCAAAAGTGAATCTAAATTCACACAAATCTCCCTAAACACACCGCAGAACACTAAAGATAGAAGAGAATGATTCACTCCCTGTCACAGAGCAGCCCCCTCAATGGATGAAAATCTACTGAAGTGTCACGTAAGGCTCTTCCTGAACCATATTTTGATCTTCCATCTTCCATCACAACCTCTTATATCTCCAGAGCTTAGAAGCCTCAAGTCCTGCCTGATACTTTTAACACTTGAACAGTTTTGTTATAACAACTAATTCCTGTTTGAACAGTTTACCAAGGAGACAAAGAAGAAAACTAGATGCATTTAGCAACTCCATAGCTTACAGGCAGGATTAATTACATATTCTAATTACATTTACTTACTCTGAATTAAAGAACAACAGTATTTCCTTTAATATATATGCAATCATATGCAGTGTAAATGTTTAAGAGATTTACCTATCCATTTATCTGTAGAGTTTTCACAAACTATGTATCCCAGCTAATTCTAAGATGTTCCTGGATAGTTTTACAAAGTTCTGCAAAAAGTATATGTGAGTAATGGAAATGGTTGCCTAGAGACACATATGGACCTTCCACATTGACTGGAAGTGAAGGGAAGTGTCTGGGCAGCCTCTTCTTGTAGGGTGACAAAAGCACATACCACATGTAGTGTATTTATATGTGGGAAGGTAAAGTTGTTGTAGCTTCCCTTCCCAGCATGGGTTTCTCTCTGACATTTTTACAAGGACAGTTTGTTGCTGGGTCGTGTCTGGCTGAGCTGCTCTGGCCCTGCTGCGTTGATAATGGGAACATTACATACCCCTGCAGAGAGACTTCCCCAGCTCGGCAGAGGACACAGCTCTATCTACTAGGCTTGAAATATCAAAAGCTGCCAAGTTTTAAAACTGGCATTTCCATTTCTCTAACAGGTGGCGAACTAACAGATTGGAAAATTAGGGGCCAGATTCCTGTAGGGGCCTGATAATATTATAGCCAAAGGTTTTAATTTTTAAACTGCCTCCCAAAGCCTAGTATCTACATCTATTTATTGTGCCTAAGAGGCACTTCTGCAAAGGTATTGAGTACAAAGAAGTCCCAGTGAATGACTGAGTACAATGACAGGAACCTCATCAATATGGATGTGCCAGCACTATTCTTTTATCTGCATAACAAGCAGAATAAAGCAGTCTAATCTTCTTCTCTAGACCTAAAGACAAATATCTCTTTTTAAACAAACTTCTTAATAATTTGGATGTGATTCACATAACGATACTAAATATTTCGTGACCTACCTTAAAATACATAGCAAAAAAAAATGCACTGAGTTTGCACTTTGTGTGAGGCAGAAAAATTCAACATTCTAAAAGTAACATGTGAATACGCTAAGCTGTTTGTCCTTCCCTGGGTATGAAAGAGTAGCACAAAGTTGGTGTAGATGTTAGTGCTCTGAGTTTTCACCTGCCTTTGGTGAACAAACATCAGATTAGATTTAAAAGAACAGATGGCATTAGGTTCTCCAGTGTGCAGACATGTGCTGCACATATCTGTCTACAGTAAATTCTTTTAAAAATTAACTTTCATTTTAAAATATGACAAGATTTTTCATGGTTTTAGCATGTTCTGCTCAGTACAACTAAATATTTCACATGAGAACTATTTTCCAAAGGAAATTCTAAAGTATAAAGGTTCAAAATACCAAACCAAATTACACATTAATTGCTGTTGTCATTTCTCAGTTTACATACTTGTTAATCAGTTGCATATTCTCCCTCATTTTCTTGGTGAGTAGCTAGCCAGACACTGCTTTGTAATGGATTTGAGACATTACTAATTTTTCAGGATAATAGTAATCTTATTCTTTACAGATTAATGAAATCTACCTTGATCTTATGAAGTGGTAAAGGTGCAAATAAGATAGAAAATTAGCACACAAATTATTTTCTGATACCAAAGCCTGCAGAAAAGCCTGTAAACAGGTTGACTGCAAATAGTTAACTGCAGAGTATCTATACTAATATTTATAATTTTTCTGAAACAAGTCACTATTTTTAGTAAGGTTCATTGAGATGTAATTTGTTAAATATTTTGCATTCTGAAATCACTGTACATTAACAGCTGCAATCATCCATTCAGTTAGTCATTCAAAATTTGCTAATAGGCATGTACTAGTCTATTGATCCAGTTCAATAGTGCTCTATTGATCTAATTCAGATATCTTGGGAGCTGTTCCCTGATTTAGAATGTCAAGAAATATTTGCTAATTTGGTCTTTAATTTCATACTTGCTAAATTTCTCCATAATGTAACTGTTTCATTGAGTTTTAGAATAAAGAAAGAGACTGATAATGAGAAGGGCCAGTCAATTACAATAATGACATGAAAATGGTCTTTTGCCTTCTGTCTTTCCTCTACAATGGAATGGAAGAATGGTACTTTGGCATACAGAAAAGCAGCAGAATTTCACTTATGAACTCCAGGCAAATTAGAAGAAGCTTGTGAAATATCTGGCTCAGATATTCTTTGGGAAACAGTCCCTAAAAGGCAGAGGGGCACAGGAAGGCTGGCCCTTGTTCAAGAAAGAAGTCTTAAAGGCACAGGAGGGGGCTGTCCCTGTGTGCTGCAAGACAAACTGGAGGGGAAAAAGGCCAGTCTGGGTGAGCAGGGAGCTTTTGCTGGGACTTAGGAGAAAGAGGAGAGTCTACCACCTCTGGAAGAAGGGGCAGGCTACTCAAGAAGAATACAAGGATTTAGTTAGATCATGTTGGAAGAACATTAGAGAGGCAAAAGCTCAACTAGAAATCAGTCTGGCTGCTGTGGCAAGAGATAGTAAAAAGCAATTTTACAAATATGTCAATAACAAAAAAAGAACCAGCGAGAATCTCTATCCTCTGTTGGATGAGAGGGGGAACATTGTCACTGAGGACGAGGAAAAGGCTGAAGTACTTAATGTTGTCTTTGCCTCAGTCTTTGACACCAGTTATCCTCAGGGTACTCTGCCCCCTGAGCTTGAAGACAGTGATGGAGACCACAATAATCCCCTCGTAATCCAGGAAGTGTCAGTTAGTGACCTGCTATGCCAGCTGGGCACACACAAGTCTATGAGGACAGATGAGATCCACCCGAGAGTGCTGAGGGAGCTGGTGGAGGCACTTGCTGAGCTGCTCTCCATTATTTATCATCAGTCCTCGTTAATGGAGGAGGTCCCAGATGACTGAAAACTTGNGACCTGGGCGTGCTGGTTGACAGCCGGCTGAACATAAGCCAGCAGTGTGCCCAGGTGGCCAAGAAGGCCAACAGCATCCTGGCCTGTATCAGAAATGGTGTGGCCAGCAGGAGTAAGGAGGTGATCATGCCCCTGTACTTGGCACTCATGAGACAGCACCTTGAGTCCTGTGTCCAGTTTTGGTCACCACAGTATAAGAAGGACATTGAGGTGCTGGAGTGGGTGCAAAGAAGGGAAACAAAGTTGGTTAGAGGTCTGGAGAATATGTCTTAGGAGGAACACTTGAGGGAACTGGGACTGTTTAGCTTAGAGGAGGCTGAGAGGAGACCTCATTGCTCTCTACAACTACCTAGAAGGAGGTTGTAGTGAGGCTGGTGTTGATCTCTTCTTCTGAGTAATTAATGACAGGACAAGAGGTAATGGCCTCAAGTTGCACCAGGGAAGGTTTACATTAGACATTAGGATGAAGTTCTTTACTGAAAGAGTTTTCAGGCACTGGAACAGACTGCCCAGGGAGGTGATGGACTCCCCATCCCTGGAGGTGTTCAAAAAATGAGTAGATGTGGCACTTCAAGACATGGTCTAAGGATCAGGGAGATGTTAGACAAAGGTTGGACTTGATGATCCTAGAGGTCCTTTCCAACCTAAATGATTCTATGATTCTATATCATAATTTAGTATGGTTTTAACAAGAATCTAGCTTTACAATTATATTTCCTTTTTTATGTCATGCCATTTTTTATTTCATTTTCATTCTGAATTTGTACCTTAAATCTACTTAAAAAAATGTCATAAACATGCACAGACTGTAACTACCAAAGACCACTATTAAACTTCATCATTTTGCTGTGTAGCTGTTTAGAGCACTCACACACTGATAACAGTTTGTGAGCTGTTCCACGTGTCAATCTTCTCTAGACCGTTCTGGCGTGCTCATTACCATGTAGGTCTGCATTACCATCATCTTCATATGCCAGTGGTGGACAATAACTGGGATATATTGTTGTAAATATGATATATTGTAAATATGTTAATGTATATTAATGTAAATTTCTTTTTATTGCTCTCACTTCATAACTTGTTTGTAGGTGTCCTAAATATCATCCTTCAGTGACATCATTTTATCCTCTCTGTACCATATCTGTACAGTCATGTATGTGTAACTTTTTCTTGAGGCCCTAATATTTAGATAACTATATCCAGCATCCAAAGATTTGTTGTAAGGGAAGCCCAAGATCTTGAATTTAGTGACTCTGGATTTAAATAATTTGATGGTGTTTGTTTTCTAATAACCACAAAAATTGTGTGTGAAGACAAAAAAGATATGAAACAAAATAAACTGTTTATTTAAAGCAGATTTTGGTATCAAGAAATAGAAGAAAACTGCAGGAAAAAATCAACCTAACAAAACCACTTTTCCAATTGTGCTACCAAGGTCATTGAGAACACTGAATCTCTGCCCACACCAAATAGCCAGTGAGATCTGATGATGACAGGGACTAAACTTGTCACCGAATCTTAATAATATTCTGAGTCATATTTTGTCCACGAAACGAATGGTTTAATGATTTTTTTCACCTTTCTTCCTAATATATCTATGCAAATTTAGTGTGTTCCAGTGCACTGAATAGACTTTAAAAAAGGAGAGGTGAATGATCCCTGTCCTCAACAACTTGTATGTGGATAGACCTTGAGCATAGACCTACACAGTGACACCTCAGTTTCTTATTTTCTCTGGAAATCCTCTCAGCCCTCATCACCTCCCACACCTGTGAGTGGAGCAGGCTGGGATGCTAACTTTTGGCAGTTCTCCCAGAAGGCCTCAAATTTTGGTGGAGGCTTCCTCTTTATGCTTATTCTCTTGAGGATCTAGCACTGAGCACAGCTGTCAGATGAGGCCCTCACCAGTCCTTTCTGCACTCATTGAGGATGCAGCAACATCCCCAGCGAATGCAGGATTTGCTAAAACTGCTCCTTCCTCAATTTCTTTTTCTCTGTTTTCTCATTAATTCAAGAATGTCGGAGTCCAAGGCAGTTTTCCCAGCACATTGTCTAATAAATGCTACAAAGTGTATGAAATGTTTGAAGCTATTATGTATGAAAGAGAACACAGGACTTTCTAAAAAGGGGATAATTAAATCACTTTATTCAGAATTGTAACAAGATTTTACAGTACTATAATCACTTATTTTTCTTTGTTCTCTTTATCAACCCTTTCTGTTTGCTATATTCAACACATTGTAAAATGTAAAAAATATTTACACATAAATTATGCTACTGACAATATTCAAACCAAACATGACACCATTATTGTTGCCAAGAAACTGAATAAATCTTTGATCACTTTAGGTGGCTCTGCTGGAATTTAATACTACAAAGCTACTTTGTAATAACATTAAAAGAAGGATAATTATTCTTTGTGCAATTGCATAAAAAATTCTGTTTCAGATCTGAACTGGAAATGCTATAGTAGGTTTAAAGTAGAATGTCTGANGTGGAACTCTGTGGTGGCTGCACAGGGAGACCTTTCCTGTTTTGATAGACAGCCCTACTCACACCTCACCTGAAAGATGCATAGAGATATTCTACACTTACAATAAAAACCTTGGGGACAAAAATCAAGTCTCAAACAAGTAAGAATAAATTTGCCAATTCTGATAGCATGTATAGAAAATTGAAAGAGCATAGAAAGGTTTTGTCTCTCATCTCAATTTTTAGAGGGACTGCATAATCTAAATAAAGTTGAGATTTATATCCTACTCTGCTCAATTCAGTTCCTATTCTATTTTCTATTCCTGGTATTGCCCCCAACAAGACCACACAATTATGAAAAATGAAACAGTGTTGTAGAAATCCTGACTCACTTAGGTGTTAAGGTTTATGATCACATCAGGGACTACTTAAGCAAACTGGTCATCTGTAAGTCCATGGGCCCTGATGGCATGCACCTACAAGCGCTAAGGGAATTGGCAGATGTCATTGCAAGGCCACTCTCAATAGTCTTTGATCAATCATAGTGATTGAAAAAAGTGTCTGAAGACTAGAGGAAAGCAAATGTCACTCCTGTCTTCAAAAAGGGCAGGAAGGAGGACCCAGGGAACTACAGGCCAGTCAGCCTCACCTCAGTCCCTGGGAAGGTGATGGAACAGCTGATCCTGGAAACCATTTCCAGGCACATGCTTAACAAGCAAATCGTGAGTAGTAGTCAGCATGGATTCATCAAGGGGAGGTCAGGTTTGACCATCCTGATAATCTCGTATGACTAAACGACTGGCCTGGTAGATGAGGGGAGAGCAGTAGATATTGTTTACCTGGACTTCAGTCTGGCCTTTGGCAGTGTCTCCCATAAGATCCCCTTAAAGAAGCTGTTGAAGTATGAGATGGATGAGCCAATGGTGAGGTGGATTGAAAACTTGCTGAACGGCTGAGCACAAAGTGTGGTGATCAGTGACACAAAGTCTAGCTGGATGCCAGTAATTAGTGGTGTACACCAAAGGTTGTTACTACATCCAATCCTGTTTAACTACCTCATTAACAACCTTCATGAGAGGCAGAGTGTGCCCTTAGCAGGTCTGTGGATGACACAGATCTAGGAGATGTGGCTGATAAGCTAGAGAGTTATGCTGCCGTCCAAGAGGGATCTAGACAGGCTCAAGAAACAGGTAGACAGGGACCTCATGAAGTTCAGCAAAGGGAAATGCAAAGTTCTGCACCTGGGGAGAAACAACCCCATGCACCAGTATACGCTAGGGGCTGCCTGTCTGGATGGTGGCTTTGCAGAAGAGGACCTGGGGGTCTTGGTGAATACCAAATTGAACATGAGCCAGCAATGTGCCCTTG